>OY292525.1:10888629-11488629 GCA_958496365.1 Subacronicta megacephala
GAATGCAAACAAACAAACAAACAATCAAATCTTTCCTCTTTATAATATTAGTTTAGACAAAATACTGCGCATCGATATTATGTTGAACAACCCTACTGCATTTTTATTTCATTAAACATACCCCGGCAATATAGCCCGGGTATTAGCGTTCAACATAGCGCAATAGTTGGAACTCGTGAGCAGCGAGTCCGGTTCGAATGCAGCGCATACCGCGGCCAGACGACAGGAATTCAATAAAGAAAGGATTATGGGAGCTGTACACACGGATAAACTTGCGTTTTGTTGTGTTTTTCTTTGGTAAACAGTGAAAAAACACATCGAGGAACAACCCTATTCGAACATGGTTTGTAAGCATTTTGAAAAACTTGATTTTGTATAGAGCTTATCATAGCAGATTGCTTACTGTAGAATAATTTTAATTTATTAATATTTTGTGCAGAATAAAGAATATATACGAGATGATGCTAATATTTATGAATAATTTTACTGTTTTTAAATCCACCCTGTGTACACCGTTTGCCGATATGTTAAGGTCCTATGTAGTCTCATGGGCAAAAATCCAAACTCAGAGCTACTACTGAGAATTTAATAGAAAAAGCCAATAAGTAATACTTTGCCCGAGCTGAATCAGACTCAGGACCCTAGCATAGCAGTGGTGCTTATTACCACTTAACTAATGAGGCAGTTAGTAAGTTACAAACATAGTTTATTTTTAGCAGGCGAGCTATCCAATGGTAAGTTTAGAAGCGGCGGTAGCCTAATGGCTAGAGCGTCGGACTTGCTATCATGTGGTTGCGGGTTCGAAACTCACCCATTGCACTACCGACGTGAACCCACTCGTAAAACAAGCATTTAGCTTAGTACGAGGGGTTAACAAGATTACTAGTAATGTGCAACACACATTGCTAGTAAGCTTTAAAAAAAAAGTAGTCGCCGCCCATGGATATCCGAAAAACCAAAGGAGGTGCGGATGCGTTGCCAAGCTTATTTAAAGAAAAGCTAGGGGAAGGAGAGAAGGAGAAGGAAGGGGGCTGAGTAGAAATTGGGCCTCCGGCACTCCAAAAAATAGATAATATAAACACAAATTTCTCCGCCATCGGCAAACAGACACACCCCATAAATACACCCCAACACAATATTTCTCAATCATTCCCTCTATAATCTCACCTGTAGCACTTTATAAAACTGTGCATCCGTATTCCGAAGTGCAATCGAAAGTCCCAGACGATTTACGCGGTACCGAGTGAGTGATCGCCCCTATTAACGGCATCGATCTCTCCGTGCCTGAATTATTTATTGGCAAAGATGCATCTAATTTGTTGCCTAAGTGCAGTGTATCGACTTGCGATGTTCTACAGAATAGGGCGATTTTTTATGCACAAGCGGAATTTGAATTTGGAATATACTGTTGAACAAGTGTGTTCGAATTTGTTTTTTTTTATTATGCCGACGCAATAATAGAATAAAAAAATATACACGTTTTTATTAAGTGTCAATTTGTCACGTAGCAGTACCGATTTCGATGCCGTTAATCTTTAAAAAAAGTTTTAAATCAGTGATAAAATATTTAAAACCTCTCTGGGATTATTTACAGATTGACGCGATGGCCAGGGCTTAAAATTCTTTTGCGATGTTTTTCGAATATAATCTACTTGTTTAAATTTAATGATGTTCCATAACTTCTAATAATGACTGCCTCATTAGTCTAGTGGTGTTGTATGCTAGAGGTCCTTGGTTCGATCCCAGGTCAAGCAAATTGTTATTGAGTTTTCATATAAAACTCTAAGTAGCAGTTCAGAGTATTGATTTGTGCCCGTTTAGGCTCGCCCCTTATTACATGGGACCTAAATATACCGGCGAACTGTGGATGTACATTAGTACACCTCTGCCTAACCTTTTCGGAAAGTATGTTATGTTATGAATAACTTCTACCGCCATGTCAATAAACTACTGCAATTTAAATTAAATTGCTCAATAGTCATTCATTTCAAAGAAGCGTGAGATTTTATTTACCACGGATTGATTCCTAAATGAAGCTGAAATAAGCACCCTAGTTAACACCCTACTGCTAGGGTTGCTACCTCTTCAAATAAAGAGGTTATTTAATTGAATAAAACAACGTGGTTCACAGTATTACCGGATTGACTGAAGGGAGCCCGAGGCTTTGAAAACTCTTGAAGTATCTTCAAACTTCTACACGAGTATTACGAGTTAAGAGATTTTCATCAATTATTTCAAAGTCGAATCCAGAATGCTAATTAACAAAAAAAAGTGGAACCGCCTCAAACCATGATAAAATAATGCGTTCTGCAGGTTGCTGAGGCATTCCATTTTTTATTAAAACATGTACAACTTAAACCTGCATGCCTAAGAGATTTTCTTGACGGTATGTGAAGTCTGCCAACCCGCAGTAGGCTAGCGTGGTGGACTATAGCCTAATCCTTCTTGTTCTGAGAGGAGACCCGTGCCCAGCAGTGGGACAATGTAATGGGTTGATGATGATGATGATGATGTACAACTTAACACTTAATCGCCACGTAGTGTAAGAAATTTTGTAAATTTTAATGACCATAAAATTAATTACAGCTATCAATCTACTCCTTAAAATATTGTAACCACAACCCTCGCGGTCCACCCCACTGTGGTACCACTCAATCTAAAAACAATATCTGTAAAGTATTCATGACAAATCGCTGTCTAACGAAGAGAAATAACTGTGTAAATACTACGTGTCTTTACTATGGGGGAGTGATGTGTGTGGTGCCAGTGTCAGCGAGTTGAATTTATTGCGACATAGTTTCTTCTTGTCACGGCTTGTGGTTAAGCGTTTTGAATGTTATGTAGACTGTTTATAAAGTTTTTATTGTGTTGTTCGTGTGACGCAGCTGAGTGATACTAGATTTTAATTAATTAACTGTGCTAAAAGAGGCCGGCGGACGAAGCCGACAACTCCGATACGCGGCGAGTGTAAAAATCGTCTTGAATATTGCTCTCTCTGTCGAAATAATGTGGGCGTAGCCGGAACATTCATACCTAGCGACATAAAGGCATCTCAGCATTTAGAAATGAGAATTTAATTTTCGAATGTTTGTAATAATTTAAGACATGTTCAATAAATGTGATATATTTGAAATTTTTTTTGATAAGTCGGTAGACAATGTCGAGTATAGGAATGCATTTTTAAGAAAATTCTCTACGAGCCTTAGGTCGCCAGTTATCTCATACCTACCCGCTTCCTACGTACGTTCCGCGGTTTTCAAATTCAACGATTAGGCAGGTATGTACCTACTATGTGCCTAGTCAGTGCCCACCGCTGTCATTCATGTTCATCACGTTTTTTTCAGACCGTGGGAATTTCTCAGAAACGCATTGCCTTTTTTTTTATTAAACACATTAACAACGTCTGCTACCTAGGTACATCTATTTATTTTTATTAGTTTTGTCTCGTGTTGCGACTAAAATAAACTTTCTTTCTTTCTTTCCCACTACCTCATTAGTCTAGTGGTCCTGAGCGCGACTGCTACGCAGTTTTATTGGGTTATTCTATGAAATTCTCAGCAGCAGCTCGGAATCTGGATTTGTGCCCGGTTAATTGCAATAGGCTCGCCCCCTATTACATGGAACCTAACCTACCATACCAGCGAAGTATGGGTGAACATAAATACACCTCTGCCTAATCCTTCGGGGAATACAGGCGTGATGGTTTGTTCTTTCTTTCTTACTATTTTACAAAAGAAATCTGCTCCATAGATTTCATGACCAAGGATCATAGACCAGACGTCCACTCCAGACGAATATAATGCCGCCTGTATCTATTGGCTATCTTCCTACCTGGCTAGGTAGGTAGGTAAATAAATTGATATGGGTGTCATAAGCATGGTTTCCCGGAGTGCTAATTAAAAAAATACATTAATTAAAAAAACATTGTTTCCCATCTTGAATTTCAAAATTATTGTCATTTTCGTAATAAGCATCCCGATAAATGTTAAACCTTGAAATTGACAACCATATGAAGTAATTTAGAAAAATAATTTTCGCCATCTTGGATTTCAAAATTAATGCCATTTTTATACTCAGCACCCCAAGATACCTCGATATTGACACCCATATGACCCATATCAATTTTTTTATATAAATAATGTACGTTGGATTACAAAATTACTGTCATTTTCGGAATCAGCACTCTGGGAAACCTTGAAAGTGACACGCATATCAATTTAGAAAAATAATAACCGCCATCTTGGATTTTAAAATTAATGTAATTTTCGTAATTAGCATCCCGATAAATGTTAAAATTGATACCCATATCAATTTATTTAGAAAAATAATGTCCGCCATCTTGGATTTCAAAATTAATGTCATTTTCGTAATTAGCATCCCGATAAATATTAAAATTGATACCCATATCAATTTATTTAGAAAAATAATGTCCGCCATCTTGGATTTCAAAATTAATGTCATTTTCGTAATCAGCATCCCGATAAATGTTAAAATTGATACCCATATCAATTTATTTAGAAAAATAATGTCCGCCATCTTGGATTTCAAAATTAATGTCATTTTCATAATCAGCACTCCGGGAAACCTTGAAATTGACACCCATATCAATTTATTCAGAAAAATAATGTCCGCCATCTTGGATTTCAAAATTAATGTCATTTTCGTAATTAGCATCCCAATAAACCTTGAAATTGACACCCATATCAATTTATTTAGAAAAATAATGTCCGCCATCTTGGATTTTAAAATGAATGTCATTTTTATACTTAGCTCCCCAAGATACCTCGAAATTGATACCCATATCAATTTCTTTATATAAATAATGTCCGCCATCTTGGATTTCAAAATTAATGACATTTTCATAATCAGCACCCCAGGATACCTCAAAATTGACACCCATATCAATTTATTAGTATAAATGATGTCCGCCATCTTGGATTTCAAAATACTAGGGAACTCGACCTATTGACCTGATCTCGCATTGTAAAGGCTTTCCGTACAATAAACGGTCAACTTGTACTGGTGATTTAGTTATAGCTTGTTATACATATCCAGTATAAGCTGACCTAGCATTGTAGAGACTTTCCGTATAATAAGCGGTCAGTTTGTACTGGTGATTTAGGTATAGCTTGTTATACATGTATCCAGTACAAGATGAGCTCACATTGTACAGACTTTCGTACAATAACAGGTCATCATACTTACGAGGTCAGGTAAACTAGTATCTTAGTAGGTACCTACCTGCTTACTCCGAGGTTCATTCAAACTTTGGAAAACATGATTATAAGATAATAACGGTAACCAAATCTGTAATAAATAATCGTAATAGGTACATAATCATGTCTCTGACTACAAGATACAATGAAACACCGACTGTAGGTAGATTTAAAACCGAGCGCACGACGGCCGGCAGGAGGCCACACCCCTCGCTTAGACCGCATGAGATAGCATTACTTTGCTTCAAAATTTTATCGAAATTGCGTCGCGTGGCTTAATTCCTTCATGTATGAATGAAAAATTATTATTATTCAAATGTCCTGATGTTATTCTGAAAATTGATAATAGAAGCTAGGTTCTACGAATTAGAACCGTGTAAATATTGTTGTTTTTAATATTAAATAAGAGGCCGGAAAACCAGTCGAAACTTCGTCAAAAAATCAAGAATTACATTCTCTTACATTTTTTTCCAGTGAAGTATTTAGGACGTTATCAAAATCTGGACCCCTAGATTAATGGCATCCGAATCCGAATAATACAATAATTTAATAAAATTATGTAAGAATTTCGAATTATTTTGGAAGTACGTTTGTATGGGCAATTCGACGTCCGCCGGACCCTTAACTTTAACCACATTTAGAAAATATAGTTTAAGCCTATTTAAGTGTGACCTTGGATATGAATATTGTTGTTAGGGATTACAAATAAATCACTTATTTTCCTTGGCTTGTGAAACATGGGTAACATTGAGGCATTTCTAGAATATGATTCCTTTTACCTTATGACAAAAGAGATCTGGTATCTCTTTGACCACATTTTGTAATGAAGCGGTAAATATCTCTATTCTTTAAATCGCTCCTTTCATTTCACCGCCCGCTCTCACTGGGACCTCACCCCAATCTAGCCGTCCCCAGTAGGGTTCGTAACTACATAACACCGTTTAGATTGATAGCTGATGCAATTCGCGACTGACTTGGATTTATTGACGCTGATAAAAGTACCCACCTCCGTTGATAATGTCCGCGTGATTCCCCATCATTGTTTTGAATCAACTGGGTGGGGGGATTTTGTATGGGAATGTTTGAAGGGAGGGCACCTCAGTTTGGGTAATTTTGAAATGATTGTCACTGTAAAAACAATTGTCTTGATAGCAGATGTTTTATTAAATTTTAACTAATTCTAACATAGAAGAATACGGGTAAGAAGAAAAATTATCAAAATCGTTTGAGTAGTTTCAGAGATTGATTACAAATTACAAACAAACAAATCTTTCCTCTTCATAATAGCATAGAAGTAATGATAGAAAGTTGGCAATTTAATGTGGTCGGTGACGTCACAATTGGTAGTTGAGTTGCTATTTTAAATTGCACTCGCAATTTAAAGGTAGGGTATAATATAGCAATAAAGATAACAAATAAAAAATACTTGACCTATCTTTGACTAACACGCATACCCTATTAGGTGATGCAATTTGCTTTGACTTGGATTTATTGATACTGATAATAGCCCTGTCTGTGACGACGACCTATTTGATAATGTCCGCGTGATTGGGAGTCATTGTATAAAATAAACTGGTAGCGTGCGTACCAAATAATAGACACAATGCGAAATCTATTTTTCCAGACGTTAAGACGCTAATGCTATTTTCTGAATTAGGTAATTATGTTAGAGAGTTGATCTGTAACGTTATAGTTTAAGTTTCCTTTGCTTGTAGTTTCAACCGCATCATTAAAAGACTAAGTAAAATAAAATGAAGACAATTTCACACTTTACTACTTTTACTCAAACCCTAGAATGTATAGGTAGATTCAACAACGATCACTCAAAGGTTTGCTGGTAGAAAACTCAAATTTGAGTAAAGTTCGCCTTTGTACATTGATTGTTTTGTATCTAATTATTTTAATTTTATATGTTTTCTGTGTACAAGGTATCAGGAATCAGGTAACATCTTTCTCTTTGCCAATTTTTTACCAAAATTTGTTCAGTGGTTATGGTGTCAGAATGTTAGAGACAAACTCTCCCATTAATAACATCCATACATTATTATGAATGTAAATGAATGTGAATTCCTCGAATTCGTACCCATATTTTGTTGGTATGTTTAGGTCACGCTATATATGGAGCGAACCTTATGGCAAAAGGCTAATGGCAAAAACTTACTAGCAATGTGGGTTATTATTACATTACATTACTAGTATTCTTGTAACCCCTCGTGAATTCGTGATAAAGTGCTGAAATGCTTGTGTTACGAGTGGTTTCACTTCGCCGCCGCTGAAATTACATTTCACTTGACCTGGGAATCGAACCCTCCTCTAGAGTAGCAGTCGCGCTAAGGACCACTAGACTAATGAGGCAAGCTATGTAAATGAATTTAAAAAAAAAACCTGAGCTGAATGTTCTCTAGTATTCTCTTATTTTTAATCTGGAGAAAATCGTTCGCTTCAGACATTTCATTAGTCTAGACATAGTATCTGAGATCATACTCTCTTTTAATTGGTTTTAAATTACTTTGCCGAGATTATAAAAGGTGTTATTTTCATTAGAGATATTCGCTATCCGAGTCTGAAGACAAGGTTTAATCACAATTGCTTTTATAATAACGTTTGTTGCATAAAATATGATTCTTTTTAACTTCATTATGTTTATTGAACTATACGGTGGGGATCGTGGCTTAGTTATAATATGTTGGCTCAAGGTAAAGCTGCGCTTGCTGCCGACAGTCCGTGGATGGGTGACCATTCCTAAAAGAAGGAGACAAATGGTACCTTTGTTAGTGCAGATGTCCATGGGCGGCGATGACTACTTAGCATCAGGTGGCTCGCCTGCTTAATTACCGAGTTATTCCATAAAAAAATAACAACAATCTTTCCAAAAAAGCAATATAACCTCTAGACACATCATTCTACCTACATAACTGTATCTAAAATAGTTCTTTCGATCAATCTTATTTCCTAATACCCATCCTACCGTCAGACGCTGTTACCTTAAGACTTCAGGACAATTTCTTAATCGTCGTGAGGGGAGCAGACAAATCACCGGCAACGCTGCACTGAGTTGCGGTTCGAATCCCGAGGGAGGTACCTACACTGCAATTGATGTGGCATAAGGCATCACGGAGGAGCGGGTAGTTATAAGATATAGTTTCTTTTTCCGTTTTTAAGGATATTAAAACCAGTTTCTTTTGTTAATGAATTTGTGAATAACTTTCGTTTTGCACATTATTTCATATTATATTATGTAGGTATGTAAAATTAGTTTGTTATTTATTTGCCAACCAAAGATTTCCTGATAAATAAGAGCGGATTTGATAATCCATGAAAAAAAAATGTAATTATTAACAGATACGAAACGTCGGCGCCATCTAGCTTAAAAAAATGTTAAACATTTACTTGTAAAAGTGTCTTTGAATTATCTATTTACAGAAATAAATATTTCATAATCTTCATATAATATTGGGAATTTAGAAAAAGGCGACGGTTGATTTGAACTATAGCGCAACTTGCGACCGAAGTGAAGTACTCGATGGAGTAGCCACTATTTTTATGAGCCATATTTTTATTACTTTATCAATATATGTTACTGTTCGTTAAATAAAACTCTTAACTCGCTGCCGCTCTAGACTTTGACCGCTGACGGCAGGGGACAACTGCAAATTGCGGTAAAATGTGTTGTAACCCTCCCGGTGCAGCGACTTTGACGGATCTACGGACGCTCGCGCACCTAATAAACTAATGTAATACGTCTGTTTATTTACCGGCGGGGGATCACTCGTGTCGTGAGTTATCAGCTGTGACTACAACACCATTTTTAGGCGAATTGTATTGCAATTTGTGCTGCCATTTTTATTTGTTTGTCTTGACGTTTTCTTATTTATTTATTTTTACACAAATAAAATGCTGCCAAATTTCTGCCTGACTGGCTCATTAGTCTAGGTGTCTAAGCGCGACTGCTACGCTAGAGGTCCTGGGTTCGATCCCCAGGTCGAGCAAAGTGTTATTGGGTTTTTCCATGAAATTCTCAGTAGCAGCTCGGAGTCTGGATTTGTGCCCGGTTAATGGCAATAGGCTCGCCCCCTATTACATGGGACCTAAACATACCGGCGAAATGTGGGTGTACATTAGTGCGCCTCTGCCTTACCCTTCGGGGACTATAGGCGTGATGGTATGTTATGATGTTGTTATTTTTTGGGTGGCCTTATCGTGGACTGAGATTATTTCCAGGCAACCTTGCCAGGTACCTGCAGACTTTGACTGAAACATACAAAAGTTAGGTTCTTATCACCTCTAGCACTATTAAACTAATAGAAGAAAATGTTTTCTCTTCATGAATAAATGTGAATTAAATAATTAGTAATTTTTTTACTTCGATGTCTAAAGCGAATCTACTCTTTCGTATGTGTATTGAGAAAAACCTCTGAGAAATTTACTGAAGAATAAGTTAGTAAGGTTTTAAGTTGTACACACCACAAACAGAATTAATAGGCACTGTAAGAAAATTTATTTTTTTCCGGCCAAAACGACCCTTGTTACATCAACGAATGGTTGTTACATCAAAGAAAAACATAAAGAAAAAAATTCTGCCTGACTGCCTCATTAGTCTAGGGTTCTAAGCGCGACTGCTACGCGATCGAAACCAGGACCTCTAGTCCTGGTTTCGATCCCCAGGTTGAACAGAGTGTTATTGCGATTTTCTATTAAATTCTCAGTAACAGCTCGGAGTCTGGATTTGTGTCGGGTTAATGGCAATAGGCTCGCCCTTATTACATGAGACCTAAACATACCGGCGAAGCGTGGGTCTACATTAGTACACCTCTGCCTAACATTATTGATGGTATATATTTATTTCTGATGGTATGTTTATTAAGAAAAAAAATTAAAGTCCAGTAAGCTTAAATGAAAAAAAGGATACCTAGAATTTATTATTTTTTAATCAGTTTTTGAAGATTCAAAACTATTTAATCAACTTTTTATATCTAGTAATACTTCATAGTAATTTACCTAAAAGCATAAGTGACAAATGACAAACACTTATCTACCTCTTACCCAAATTCGTGTAACATACGTGAGATGTTTCAATATAGGGTGAGAAACAGGTGCAAGGGTAATCCAATTGATGTAACAGATAATTGTGACGAACAGTGATGTATGTCGTGGGAAGGAATGCATGAGTACGTAGGGGTTCTACTGATGGATGATCTTGCACTTGAAGTTGAGATTGATAATACCAGACTACGTAAAAAGGTGTATATTTTAACATAATAAACCATCACGCCTGTATACCCCGAAGGGTTAGATAGAGAAGTACTGATGTATTGTATATACTCGTATAGTTCACAGGTATGTTTAGGGGAAAACCTATTGCCATATTGTACTTAGTTCATAGATATTTTTGAACCATTAACCGGGCCCAAACCCAAACTCCGAGCTGCTACTGATAATTTCGAACCGAAACCTGGACCTCAAGCATAGCAGTCGCACTTAGGACCACTAGGAATACAGGAACAAGGTAAAACTAAAAACATACCATCACGCCAGTATTCCCCGAAGGCTTAGGCAGAGGTGCACTTAATGTACACCCACAGTTCGCCGGTATGTTTGGGTCCCATGTAATAGGGGGCGAGCCTATTGCCATTCACCGGGCACAAATCCAGACTCCGAGCTGCTACTGAGAATTTCATAGAAAAACTCAATAACACTTTGCTCGACCTGGGGATCGAACCCAAGACCTCTAGCGTAGCAGTCGCGATTGGGACCACTAGACCAACGAGGCAGTCTAAAGGTAAAACTAAAGATAGTAAAATTGTTTGCAAACAAAGACGGTTTATAATAACGTTATCATAATTTTGATAAATTATATTTATCGCTGTAAATAGATCCTTTAAAGACACTTTTGCAAGTTAATGTTTTATTTATTTTTTTAAATTAGATTCATGAATTCTATTATTAAAACCTAAATCTACTTAAAAAAACTGGAAAACAGGGGTACATTAGTACTCCTCGGCATTACATTTCGGGGAATAAGGCGTGATAATGGTATGTTGTTCTTCTATCGATATTTTCTTTTTATCCACATTGCTTCATATATCTTAAAATCTTGCTGTTACTGTGCCAACATCGCATTTTTCTAACATCACCCGTCATATATCAGGAGTGAACGATTTCAGCCATCGGACGGTTTAAAAAGGTACCTGCAGCCCCTATATTGGGCTATATTTCATGGAACAAGATGCATGGTATGCCATGACTCGGTTCGAAGTTAGCGGAGAAATATTTTCCTTTCACTATAGAAGTTTCTAGAATTTTAGTTTATTTAAAGCGCCTCGAGAGGTCGTTAAATTAATTTCGGCGATTGACCAATTTGATTGATCTATGCTTTGCTTGTTGCATTCAGATACGGATGGATGGATGGATATTAACCATTCTTAATACCGCTATAATAATTAAAAAGCGCATTAAACTGATGAGGTCTGATGCTCAGATCAAATAAAAAGTTAAGATGGAACTTTGCGAACAAAGAAGTGAGGCCGACTAAAACTACACCTTGCCGTGTAAAACACACAATTACACGCACACACGTATAGCGAAAGTACGCCCTATCGAGCTTTCGATAGCTCGATAGCTCGACTGACAAGAGTCGAGCTATCGAGCTATCGAAAGCTCGATTGACAATATGGCGTAGTTAACTAATACATGTGTGCGTGCAATTGCTGCTTTTGTAGAAATATTGAGAGGATGCAGGTGTTTCTATCAAATGATGACGTCATTTCACTGAGACGTAGTGCGTGGAGGGAATAGGGTTGTGTCACAAGCGTTTCATGACGACTTTAAAGGAAATTTTGATTATAAGTACACTTAAAAAATATTATTAAATTTTGGGAATATAAATTCCATCGCAGTTTTTTGTACACATAATAAATACTATAGGAGGCCCGTAAACGTCACGATTACCATGGCTATGATTGAAAGGGAAAAGAAAAGGCATCCGATATACCTCGCCATCCCCCAGGTAATAGACGATCCATTAGGCGTTTTCATACCATACCGTGTAAAATTTAAAATTTAAAAAACCCCCGACAATTGCATTATATCTCGACCGATTTTCATCAAACATAGCTAAGAACACTCCCAACTAGTTCACCTTTCAAAAAAAAAAAACTAAATCAAAATCGGTTCATCCGTTCGGTAGCTATGATGCCACAGACAGATACACACACACACACAAACTCATAACACCCGTCGTTTTTGCCTCGGGGGTTAAAAAAAGGGTTCATATTACTAGGAAGGATCGTTTAGGTAAATTACGTTCAGCCTAGATAATTTTCTCCACGTCCAAACTCCTTCACGCCTGAAATAGTACGCTAAACCGCGTAAAGTCACATGTTAAAATTATTTCATAAACATACCAAGACACGGAAAATTCTGAAAGATAATCGCGAACAAATCAGACTCTTCTTCCGTAACAAAATTTCCTCGTACGTAATGTTTCCCGCGGAGGAATCAGCTTGATAGCGTGTGACGGCAACGCGATTTGTCGAGATGCGAGCACGTGGCAAACGAACCGTGTGTAGTTACAATCTCTAACTCCTGACGTCATTGTGCACGTGAGGGGTTGGGATTGGTTACGTAAGGTTTGTATACAGTTTTGACATAAGACATAACTGTAGAAAAATCCAATGTTAATTATAATATTGGTCCGGTCCATGAAGAGTAGGTAAATATTATTAAGATGCAAGATATTAGGATAATTATATATATATATATATATATATATATATATATATATATAATATCTAATTATGAAGCTTTTATTTTTATAGAGATACCAGCTGACCCAGCGAACTTCGAACCGTTATATTTCATACTAAAAAATAAAAAACAAACGATTTAAAAATAACTTTATAACCTTGCCCTGAACACAACGAACTCAAAAAAATAGTTATCTAATTTGGTTCAGTCGTACGGAAGTTATTTCCGTACATACATTTTGGCGATGCGTTTTTATTTATATAGAGATAGATACTTACATAACACTATCAATGCTCATGCATTTACTAACACAAACCTCACCAACAAACCCGCAATTACTGTCCATAGTAGACTTCGAAGCAAGCGTCAATGAAGCGCCTTTTATAACGATATTAACGCCGCGTGACTGACGTGCTGCTGCGCTCCAATTTCTTTCCCTACTTTTACATAGGTCTGACGCGCAGCGACGTGTCACGTGGCATCAACGCTATAAACGCCGCGTCATTGACGCTTGCTTCGAAAAACCTTTAGCAAACAGTTGGTTGATGAAAACCGTGATATCCATAATGCAGTTACGATAATAAATGAACAGAAAAAAGTAGTTGTATAGAAAAAGAAAAATAGATATAAAAATGCCAAAGAACACGAACAATTTCAATTCAGTTGTGCATCCGTTTTGTTCCATCATTTTTCTTGCAAAGCCAATAGCCACAATGCTGCTAAAAGCAACCGAATTCAATTTCAGAACGGTTCAAAGGAGGTTTATCTTCCGGAAGGCGAGGCGTCACTAGCATGCTTTGAAATTGCAATAAAGTTGCAATCACATGTGCTTCAAAGAGGCCAAAGTGTGTTTTTATAAGAGACCACAGTCTACGATGTGAGAAGAAACGGTAGTTATGTGAGACAAAGGCAAATTAATTGTTATCTATACAGCCGGGGCTTTTACGACTGCTAGATACCGAGACAGGCCATATTGGAAAACTTATTATATTTAATAACTTACTATATAATCTAAGAGCGTATCCTTAGAAGTTTTTTTTATGTGAATCATCTTATTATTAACCAAAGCGTCCTTTTTACCCTGCGATTTCCGGAAACAAGGTGATGTCTTTGGTTCATAAGACAATCATAAGAACATTTCAATAGAAAAAGGCTATTTAAATTTGGTTCTATCATCTGCAGGGCCAAAAAAGCCGCAACGAATCATCACATCATTCAAATTCTTATTTTTAAAAATTGCGGATCTGTTACAAATTCTGTTAATGAATTAATTGATTTCAGAATAATTGTTCAATGTAGCCTTTTTAATGTACCTGGCTTTTATAGGTACAGTTTATTTCTTTATTTGAGTCTCTTAAGAAAAAGAGGTTATCTTTCAAACAGCATTTACTCGGTGAACTATCACAAACAAGCGCGCCCCTCGCGTTCTTGGGAATCGTTTAATGGAGCAAAAGTTTCCCTCTTTAAAGATTTCGGGGAACCCTATCTCTTTAACTAGTTTTATCAATAACTTTAATGAACAAACTCTCATCTCATAATACCACAGATTATGAGAAACTAGGTCGTTCTAACTTTACCGCATCCAAAGTTCCGGCTAGATTTTAAGTGCTAGTTCAACCTTTTGCTATGGAAATGCAGGGAAGATGCATGCTGAACCCGTACATAGGAGATTGGATGTAAAATTTTGATTCAACTCATCCTTTGTGTCCTGGAGTGGTGGGAGAATGTATATTTATAGCAGCCCAGTGTTATACGTAGTCATCCTCTATCCTAGCCTTTTCACAAATTATCTTGGGTTTTGCTTCTAGTCTAACTAGATGTGGCTGAATATCAGTATTTGACACGAAGCGCCTGCCATCAGACCTCCGCAACACAATTTCTTCGGCATCACCGAAGGATAAACTGATTGTCAGGCTTCTGAATACAACTAACGATTGTAATAGGTGTTCGTATGACAACCTTCGAGGCACGGAGGGGTTTCGTTGTGTTAGATTGCTCACCCATCCATAGACTGACCTTGGGGATCTGTCGACCAGCGCGGCTATAACTATGCTACGAGCCCCTCCCTGTGTATCTAGTGCGACTACAAAAAAAAACTGGGTAGGCGTTATTTGCTTCAGAATTCCTTGGAGATTGGGATCTTGTTAAATTAGGCATGTTTACAAAGAATAATTCTTTTGAAAAGAATGCTCTTACGCACGGAAGAGATAAATAAGATTGGAATGGCCATGTGGGCGGGGCAGGCGCGCCACAGTCATGTGTAGACAATCATAACTCGCCCGAATCATACATTCGCCGCGTTTAGTGTGCTTAGGACTACTTCAGCGAACAGAGCTCCGCTTTAAAATGCCGTGTTGTGTTATTCTTACGTGATAGACAAACTGTCAGACCTCCAGTATATAGCGTGGAGGTATATCTTTCCATCTGTAAGTCAAAAATAGCATTTATTTGCAAAATAATTGGTAAAAACATAAAAATATACTGATCACTATGAAATTCCAAACATCAATCATATTATTGCAACAAGTTACAAATAAAATACATTGCCCGATGTGTTCTCGCTTAATCAACGCGATGACCTAGTCCGCTTGCAATGTACTGCATGCATTGCGTTCTCTACACTTCAACCATGGCCGTTGTTTATCGTTTGCCGGGGTTGGCCGTGAGTGATGCACGGCGTACATCTATCGATATCGAGGTGACCGTGTAGTTAAATAAAAGCATCGATAGAATTCTCAACTATATATGTTTGACGAAGATTATTTTTGAAATATTATATATTTAATTGATGAGAGTATATTTTTAGTTAGATGTATTTTATTTTATATGAATCATTGAATGAATCAAGATGAAGCGGCATGCAGACCATTTTATTTAACTTAGATTTTAATACTGAATAGATACAATAAAGTCTAGTCAAATCTAAGTCAAATACTATACCTACTATTTTATATATGTTTTAATATTTGATTCTATTCGACATATTATTTATGCAGTTAATTTAAATAATGTTATGATAAAACTCTATTATGTTATGTTAGGTTTCCCCCAATTGCTTAATGATTACGTTTCGTTCCAAGGACAGTAATTCTTTTATAATAAATGAAAATAGTTCTTGATTTTTATGTTCCCCTTTTCCGCATTCAATATAAAAATACATAACAGACTGAGAATTTATCGATAAAAATATCGATAAAAATATCGATAAATTCTCAGTCGGCTTTTCAAGCGCTAGCGTATGCTTGTTGCGTGTGTGTGTATTATGCCTACGGGCGCTTGGTGCTAGTGTGTGAACAAATTGCTGCCCACAGATTTATGTGTGAGTGATTTGATTGTGTGCGAAAAACTTGTAAAGATAATGTTGCGTATGTTTGAGAATTGAAATAGTGGGAGTAAAGCGGCGACACTGGTCCTAGTACAAAATAGCGGCTAGGGCCTTTCCAACCTTTTTTATCTATTCCGTGCTCTTACGTCACACAGAACATACCATCACGCCTGTAACTGGGTAAAGCAGAAGTGCTGAAGTATTAATGTACGCAAGGCTACACGTCGAGCTATACCTACAAATAAAAAAATAACAATTGTATGGCAAGTCAACGCGAAAAAATTTTACACCCACGAAATCGATGATATTAACCGGGTGCAGATCCAAACTTAGAATTACTACTGAGAAATTTATTGAAAATCGAATGAGTAACCCAAGCACTGCCCGACCTGGGAATTGCACCCAAGACCTCTAGCGTAGCAGTTGCGCTTACGACCACTAGACTTATAAGGCAGTTGAAAGCAGAAATATGGTCTAATAACAAAAGGAATTTACGTACTTAAAGCTAAATATTAGTAACACCTTGAACTCAAACAACACAAAATCGCACTTATATTAAACTATTAAACCAACATTAGTCACAATTAAACTCGAAACTAAAGCAGGTGGGGATTCAAATGTTTCGTAGAGGGCGAGGGCTGCAAATTTTCAAATCCTCCGGGCCCTATAATTCGGCCCTTCGGCAATTTCGAATTAAACTCAGCGAGGCTAATAACTCCTGAAGTTTGGAATATGTTTGTTACGCCTGACGTTTCGACGTGATTCCAACTTGATTAATTGGCTCTCCTATATTAGCTAAGTTTTTATTGGACTTCGTTAGCGATTATTAAATCGTTGGAAACTGAGGGGCTGTTCAATTTTTCTTCTTCTTCTTTGTGGAAGGCTATTTATAAGAAGAATAAGCTTTCAGTTTAAAAAATGGACACATAAAAGAAGAAAAGTTTTAAAAAAATATACAAAGAAGAAAAAACAGAAGATCATTTTTGAAAATTAAGATGTTTTTTTTTAAAGATAATATTAACCTATACTTCATACCTACTACTAGCATAATCACAACATAAATAACCACTTATATTTTGGATGCCGAAGGCAGCATATTTAAATACTTAATTAAAGAACAATGATTATGGAATCATTATTCTGAGGTTGAAATTGTTTACATAATAAATAAGTAAAGTAAAGAAATAATATAAGTAGGTCTAAAAAAGCGAGTTTAAAATGTGAAGGTTGTGTTGTCTTCTCACATTATAGACACGGAAATGATAAGTATTTAAGAAAGATAAAATAATATTTTGCCAAAATCATTATCATCATCATCAGCTTATATTGTTGAACACTGCTTGACATTGGCCTCTCCTAGTGACCGCCACAGATCTCCTAATTATAGCCACATCAGATTACAAATCCTTTGAGATATGTTGAAAATATTAACATTTAGTACAACTACATTAATCTTTTTGTATTTTTAGGCATTTTCCATGCAATGATTATTAAGTTATTTTAGTGAAGGAAATGTGAAGGCAAATTTCGACATGGCGGGTGGGAGTCGCGGTGGCTTAGCGGTCATAGCGTCTGGTGTACTTAACCAGAAGACGCAGGTTTGAATCCTGCCCGCGGTCGTATTTTTCCTTCACTAAATAAATAACTTACAATAATCTTGTTTTTACGAGTATTTAAATGGGTACAAATGTTTAACCAACTAGTTTCTTTGTTCTGGTACATTGGCTCTTTGTATTATTTCGATATACGTACCCACCTTCTATCCTATTCTATCTATGTTATCCAAAAACAAACGAAGATATGAAATAACAAGACTAGTGATGTGAAATATCCCCGTATTTGTATAAACTGTTCGTGTATTATATTTTGGGAAACTGAATTTGTTTTCATTTGGTCTCCATGCTATGCTCACTGATACAGCGATATCAGTATCATAATAACTGTCGTTATTTAGATGAATGTGTTAACAACACAGCATTGTATTTGCGCCAAAACTTAAGGCTTAGGGCGGATTTAACGTTTGATCCTTAAATTTAAGAGATAACAATGCATGCAATGACTTGGCTTTTAAAACAAATGTCAGGATTGCCAGTGAGTTTCGAATTTGAATAACATTAATCATCAAATCGTCCCACAGCTGGGCACGGGTCTCCTCTGAGCGAAAGGGGTTAGGCTATACGAAGTCCACAACTGCCATGGACACGATATTTCTATACACTGATAGCAATCAAACACAAAATCGATCGTTATTTTATTGCAAAGAGATTTTATGCTCCTATTTTTTTTCATAGTATTTTGTATTCCCAATTCCCGCAACTTATGCTATGGTAACAGCACTATCGGTCGCCGCTGTAGCTTCCCACGGGCTGCAAACATGGCGGCCCTTATTGAAAGCAAACACCATTAAACTGGGGCTCCGGGCGTTATTCTTTAGCTTGGTTTTTTCGTACAGCGGTCGCGAAGACCGCGGATTTCAAAATTATGGTTGAATGTTTTGGGAAAATTGGGGTTAATTAGTGTGTGTATCTTCGTCATGGGTTCCTTATTCTTATCCTTGTTTATTTATCAAGCAATTTTTGGTATTGGTCATTTTAGAAACTTTGTTTTCATAAATTCTTTCTAGTCTGTTTGAGTTTCTTCGAAGGCATATGTATGGATTTTTTTGAAATGAGCTATCATGATGGATAAATTTCAATTAGAGCTAGTTTTTGCACATTGTATTACAAAAAGAGCATTATTTAATCTTTAAAGTGTAACTGCATTATTAGTCGGATGGTCGTAGCTCCTCGGTTCAATGGAATTCTCAGCAGCATCTCGGAATTTGGAATAGAGTCCGGCTAATGGCAAAAGCACAGTTTTACAATACATTCTAATACTTTGGCAATAGGGTCGCCATCTATATTATGGAACCTAAACATACCGGTGAACTGTGGGTGAACAATTTGTAGGTACATTAGTACCTCTGTCCAACCCCTCAGGGAATACAGGCGTGGTGGTATTTATGCTTTAACAAGTCCAATGTTTAGCACAAGTAAGATAGCAGTTAATACCTCTGTGCTTCATTAGGTACACACCAACTACAAAACCAGTTTATGCTGGCTTTTCATTGTATGGGAAGCTTATACAATCGATCAGCGATCAACGCTCACAGCTGATCAGAATCAGAACAGTTGATCAACGATCAGCTTAAACTGGATTTGTATAGGTTGACCTGTAGCCGTGTGTACTTACGATAGGCAAGATTAAGTATAATGTATGGCCATTCATAAAGTTAGTTTTTGTTGCCTGGCTTGTAATTGTATTATTGAGTATCGCATGTTCCATGGCCCCAACATGAAGATAGGATGTTGATTCTGTAGGATGTGTGTGCGTGATTTTATAAAGTATACGATGTTTTTCCGGGTAAAGTTTTTTTAACCTGTCCGTTTCATAAATTTATCCATTTTAGTTTTTCGTAAGCTTAGTCATATTTTCTATGATTTTATATCTATTGTCAGTTCCTTATATTCATAATTTACACTTCTACTGTCCTAAAAGCTATATTATTATAAAAAAATGCAATAGGAGTCTTTTAATTTCAGTATTAGGTATAAAAGTATGTTTAATCTTTCTCCGTTAAACTTTTAAAAACATTTTATGCATGTTTAAACAAGGAATACCGAATGTACATTAAAATATGCGATGGTTGGACACTTAACCAAACTTTGAATTGATCACTACGCCGTCATTTGTTAGGATGCCTATTTTATTTATATTTATGAATTTAAATACAACCTCATTTTATAATTCTTAGCAAAAAACTAAGTATTTTTAAATTCGTAGCAGCGTGCATCTCCCGCCAAAACGATTGCTATCTAAAATAATGAACGTGCCTTTTTTACAGTATCTTTTGTGTTTATCGATGTCTGAAAATACTTTTGTACATTTAGTTACGATTTTTTTCTAAACTAATTTAAAATAGCAAGTAAACGTTACGTTAAATTGTGTAAATTAAACTTTGGTCTTTTAGACCGCAATGTTCAACAGATGTGATTACATAAAATGTTTGAAATAATTCCATACTGATATTGCAAAAGTAACTCTGTCTGTTCGTTTGTTACGTTTTCACGCTTTGACCGCTGAACGAATTGACTCTTGATTGGCTCTTGATTTAATAAGTAGTCGTTTAAGTAGTCTCTAAAATTCCTTTTTAATTCGCTATATGAAACGGGAAACAGCTAGTTATCTATAAATGCGCCTTCAGTGGCGCAGTTGGCTGCTATTCTATAGGTAACTGGTTCGACTCCGCACGAAACAAATATTTGTATGGTACAGATAGTAATTTCCCTTTCAAAGTTAATTGGTTGCGGAGGCGTCTGTCTTCTACCGGGAATTCTACTCACGACACTTGTCGTAACTGTATTTTCCATCAAAATTAAGTACAACTTATTTATACTTAAAACACGCCTAATACTAGAATCACGCTATTAATACGTCGCAGGCGCTACCCCGACCTGTGTCCCAGTAGGGCCGTTGAAAAAACGCGCGTTATCAAATGTATTATAGCGGCCTTACTAATGAGTGCCGAGGGCGACATTAACTATGTTGTAATGACGTCACTATGCGTATGTACTCCAGTACATTTTTATAAGACAGTAAAACGATAGTGACGTCATTAGATTCTTTGATGGTATTGCTGTCGAATGAAAATCAAAATCTTTCAAAAACAATAATCTTACGAATCTGTCAAAAATTAACAAAGAGAAATCAACGAGTATCAATTTATTTATTTATTGATACTTGTTGGTTTCGATGTAACTTTATGAATGGTTCCTAAATTTTTTTTTCGTGATAGGCCTCCTCTTGACCGCCTGTTCGCCTGATGTTAAGCGATACTGCGATCTACGATGGAGCGCGCTTGCCTAGGAGAAACCGATTCACTCGTGATTTAAAGACCCCCACCCCAGATTATAGTCATCGGGGAAGACCCACCCCCCAATTTTTAAAAAAATAATTCATTCTCGATGAAAAAGGTATAGTAAACTAGACTAACATCTTTTTGATCATTATAAAGGACCACTAACATTTGATTGTAAAAGTCATGTGTGTTGCAACCAATTAAATGCAACATCAAAATTATTTCATAAAATATCTTTTTTTTTTCGAATTTTGATCTTTTAAGACAGATAGACTGCTAAAACTGCATGTGAAAATATTCATTATCTCATCAAAAGATGTTACCTTGAGGTGCACTAAGTGGAAAAAAATTGAAAACACAGGCGAGAATTCGAATGAATAATTAGATTTTCTTTTATTTCCTTCTTTTCGTTAGCCTAACTTGCTAAAGCGTTGTGTACCAAACTGGAAGACGCAGGAGTTTACTCATAGTCGATTTTATCTTTACTATCTATACTTATATTATAAAGCGGAAGAGTTTGTTTGTTTGTTTGTTTGCTTGAACGCGCTAATCTCAGGAACTACGGGTCCGGTTTCAAAAAATCTTATAGTGTTAGATAGCCCATTTATCGAGAAAGGCTATAGGCTGTATATCATCACGCTAAGACCAATAGGAGCGGAGCATAAATGAAAAATGTTGCAAAACCGAGGAACCACGCGGGCGAAGCCGTGGGCGGAAAGCTATCTTTTATAAAAATAACAAATTTAGAAATGGCTTTGTATTTGTAAGTGCGCAGTACAATTAACAACGACGTCAAATTTAACAAACACCACCCACGGGGCCGATACGTCAACATGTCTGTGTATTATAATTTTTCAACTGGCTGTCACGCATAACATCGTTATTGAAGATAATTCTTTGTTCCTTTCGAATCATATTGTGTTTGAGAATTTCTTTATTGTGGTTAAATCGTCGTAGTTGCTATGTTATTGTCGTTATCCTAACTGTATTGCACCGTTCATAAATTCATTGTTGCAAGTAATATAAATTAGAAACGGCCTTATTTCCATAATTTAAGAGAACTTTTTACGAAAAGCTCCAAAAACCAAACAACGTGGATGATGCTGAAAATGGTCCTTTGAGACGGAAACGTTAAAAAAATGAGAAATAATGAAATTGTGTCAACTGAATGCAGACCAGTACATTTAGGTAATACTAAATTTGCTAATGAACATGTTAGCTTCAACTAACACCACCCATGGGGCCCATACGTCGCCATATTTGTTAACATTAATTTATTAAAGTTTACCACTTGATGTACGATAAGTATGGTTTTTATAGACAACTTTATTTTTTATTATTTATTGCATGGGAGTGACAACCATTGTTATAGAGTTTTAGATATAAAAGTAATCAATATTTTTGTCGTACAAAAAAATATTGGAAAAACGTGAAACACTTGATGTGATTTCATATAGATTTAAAACATTTCAACATGCCTGTATTCCCTGAAGTATTAGGCAGAGGCGTACTAGTGTAAACCAACATTTCCCTGGTATGTTTAGGGCCCATGTAAGGGGCGAGCCTATTGCCATTAACCGAGCACAATTCTAAACTCCGAGCTGCTACTGAGATTTTTATATATATTAAAACCCAATAACTACTCTACTCAACCCAATAACTACTGTACTCAACACTACTCGGTCTGGGAATCGAACCCAGAACCGTAGCAGTCGGTCTTAGGACCATTAGACTATTGAGGCAGTTTCATTTAGATCTAATTATAAGAATATAAAAAGTATATTATTTGTTGCTTTAATCCGTCAAGTGCCATATTACAGACACAATACAAAATCTATTCTTTCGGTTACCAACAACCGCTACGGGCGAAAGTCCATAAAAGTAAGATTTACCTACTTCATTTTAATATTCTTATCCGGAATCCTCGGCTCCCACAGAAAATGAGTAATGTTTAAAAATATTGCATTTTTCCTCACGCAATAAAAAAAAACGCAATCATATTACCTAGTTATTGTGAGTAAACTCCCGTGTTTCTTCGACCAATATTTTCTAAAACTGTCGCTAACCGAATATTTAAACACACAATTTATTTCACTTACCGACTCAAAGTTATGGGCCTTAATAATTCGAACATAAACGGGGGTGATGGGGAAATCTACAATTTTCACCTTCACGGCCCGGCTAGGCTTGCCATACTCCACAATTGTGAATAATGAGTGCTGTCGCGTACGACATACGTCACATGGCGACGGCCATTCTGTCGTATTCGCCGGCGAATTCGTGTAATTGGTGCGAATTTAATTTGGGGAAAGCAGTGGCTTTAAATGCTATGATAATTCTTGAGTTCGTCATTTCATAAATGTGTTTCTGTTGATTTAGTAGAAGTAGTGCCTACTGGCATGTCTACATGCCAGCATGAATGGGTCGCACGACCGGGGAAGTACTACCCTCCCACAGAATATCGACGTCAAGTAGCAGTATGCATACTGTTGCGTTTCGTACGGTGAGGGTGGAGCGCCGGAGGCCCAATTTCGCCCTCAGTCCCTTCTCCTTCCCCTCCCGTTTCCTTAAATAGGGTCAGCAACGCATCTACAACTCCTTTGATTTTGCAGATGTCCATGGGCGGCGATGAGTACTTACAATCAGGTAGCTCGCCTACTCGTCTCCCGAGCTATACCATAAAAAAGCGTTACCTTAAAAAAATATGTAATTCTTATAGACTAAAAAGTCCAAATAACAACATGGAATTTGATCATGTCATGAGTTCGACTTTTCTATGTAGGTATTTTTTATTTATTTCAAATAAAGACTGGTTCAGATAATGATTGCAATATTGAAATTAATGAATATCCAAACGAACAAAACTTATATTTGTATTTTTTGTTAATAAATAAAAATGAGCTTAAATAAAAATATGCGACAAAAATATATTCTAAACAGTCGTCTCAGTTAACTATGCACTTCAAACGGCATATTTGCCACTAATTTAGTAAAGGCAGGTACACAAGGTTGACAAATACCCGAAATACCTCATACCACATAGTGCGACACATACCCGTACCACTTGCCCGCCGTCGCTCGTAAAACCGAATTGACAATTTAAATTTAATCTACTTTATGGAGCCGGTGGAGTTACGCCTTACATGCACTATTACACTGTTATATGATTACGATATACTTTTATTTTGATTACGCGGATATTTGCGTGTGATGTGTAGGTATATATTATATACGTTTGGGGAACCTTGACTGTGTGTACTAAGGATGAAGTGATTCGGACGTAGACTGTAGTAACCTCATCATCATTCTTCTGGGCACGGGTCTCCTCTTAGAGTAAGAGGGGTTAGGCTAAACTCCAGCTCGTTAGCCTACTGCGGGTTGGCAGGCTTCTCACGCCGCCGAAAATCTCTCAGGCATGCAGGTTTCTTCATTATGTTTTCCTTCACCGTGTTATAACGAGTGAAAATTAATAATACACACATGGTTACAAAATGGCTCCGAACAAGACATAAAAAAATTAAGAATTTTAATAATTTATTATTGTTGGTTTAAAGAAATATAATATTTATTATTTGTTACAGGTAACGAGAAATTTGATAAAATTGCTACGAAGTTACTGTAAGTAAAAAAGTTCTGATATTTTTTTTTATTTTGTATCTGGGTTTACGTGTTCTTACGTATCATAAGAGGTGACATGCTGACATTAATTGTCACCCATCCATCTTCTGACTGCGGCTACCACAGCTTAACCTTGCAGATCTATTGGTCAACGTTATTCCCTTCTAAGTTAAATGGCATTAATAATTTTCCGTAAGTTTACTGTCTAGACTCATTGGTCTCATTTTATTCTTTTATTACTTAACCCTCCCACAATTTAACGAGCCCCTTAAATTTTCGTTTATCTACAAGACTCGTTTCTTGTCTCAGACTTCATTTTAATGTTATTATTGACCTTAAAAGTATTAAGATTGTTTATTTGACATTTCTAGACTAGACTAACGTCTAGTGGTCTGAAGTCTGTCTTTGACAAATGTGGCGCCGCCATTCCATTTGACTCACCATTCTTGTCTGTATTTGCTAACATTTCGCCAGTAAATCACTAGATATTACAATAACAAATTTTTGTTACCTAGTAAGGAATTCTGTTTGTAGGAATAAGTTACAAATTTTGGGTATCAATTTAGTCATCTGCCTGCACCCGGTAATTGGGTGATTCTACCGTGTACTAACTTTTCATACAAAAGATTTGCCTTATTTGAAAACAATAAACAAATTTTCATTATACAAAAGTATACAGACCTCATTTGAGCATATATTAAAAATCGTCTTTTGTAACTTAAAGACTTATGAGTTGAGGGTGGACTTGCACCAATCACTTCCAAGGAAATTTTATAAAAATATTCACTTTGTAATCTACTTATGTCAGGTAGGTATGTTGCATTACGTATAAAAGCCTACTTTTTGGGGTTTTGGGACCACATCATTTAGACCTAACTTAACTGATTTTTATAGATGTAATGATCGTTGTTATGTTTTATAAATAATAAATAACTTACTTTAAATACTTATAGAGATACTTTTAGTTAACAGAAACATGCTTCACAAACGAATTCCACTTGAATAGACAAACGCTATAAAGGCGACATCACACAAAACATCTCAGCACATAAGGCCACAAGAATAGGTTATCTGTGAGCAACGAGCTGTGCACTGCGTTTTATAGCCTATATTTTACTGCAGACTGCTGAGTAGATCGTGAAGTAAAACGTTTTCTTTTGCTTGATTACCTAATGTGCATCAATTTTGTCTGTAAATGTATTTTGTGAAGAAATATAAATGTTTATCTGGATGGCTCACTTCAGACAAACTCATCGGAAGCCTTTTTATAACTAGGTATGGGTGGTAGATACGGGTTAACAAGTAAGTAAACAACTTGATACTTATATACTTATATGTCATATCTATTTCTATATCATCAGAATCTATTTCTATCGATTTAACTTTTATCTAACCTTTGAAATTCCATTTCAACATTTCTTAACAAACAACTTAGTTTTCGTTTTCATTCATAGAACATTTTTGGTCCTTGCAGTCCACAAGGACCAATTTTTTGCCAAAAAAATAACATCGACATTTCCATTAAACGAGAAACATTACAAGCTGATACATAAGACGACAACAGAAGGAATTTATCTTTTAAAAGACATGACATAAAAGAAATCTTTTGTTAAAGGAAGCTTTCGAAATGTCACAAGTCACAACCTTCATTCTATTGATCAAATAAATTCTTAGGGTGTTTGGCAATATTGTTTATAAATAGATATTCCAACAGTTTTGACCCACTTTCGGGGGGTGATGTCCTTAAAAGTGTCAGGTCTTTGGATCAATCTTGTAGGTATATGTATATGAAATAGAGGTTCTTTAGCATAAGTGCACAGTATTGAATACTGTGATAAGTGTTTATAAATGATGTACTTATAAGTGCATCTTTGTATGCAAGAGGATTATATTGTAAATTCTTGTCTATTAATTAGTTGAGTTACTACTTCAATAAATTGATATTTAACTTTAATAAGTCAGATTTAGACCCATTTTTCACAAGACGTATTAAAATGCGTATATGGGTACTATGGCATGTTGTGCCTGATCTAAACTATTTGTAGCTGTATAATTAAATATTCTTATTCCTCCTTTGTATTCAAATCTATACTAATATTGTAAAGAGGTAAAGTTTGTGAGTTTGTAGGGGGTAGCCTCTGGATCTACTGAAACTGATTTTGAAAATTATTTTATCAATAGAAAGCCACGTTATTTGTGATTGGCATTGGCTATATCGCCCAACAAAGTGGGCACAACTAGTTATTTATAAGTCTCTCTTGCATTGAAATTATTTGCCAAAAAATCCCGGCTTTCTTTACGAAGAGATGCCATTAAATCCCATAAGGTGAGCATCGTATTTACTTGTCTACATCACTAGCAATCAAAGTGCTGTACATTTCACGCATAATTATTAGGATCAGAACTAGATGCGATAAAGCGCTATATTTTAAACTCATTAAATATTGCATACATACATACCATCACGCCTGTATTCCCCGAAGGGTTAGGCAGAGGTGTACCAATTTACGCCCACGCTTCGCCGGTATGTTTAAATATTTCCATACCAATTAAATAAATTCGACAATAGGCAAGTAGGTTTTGCATTGTTTGACAAGAATAAACTGGCTGGTGCTCGCGCCGTCTGATATAAACAAAAAAATCGACAAATAAAATAGGCCATTTTATTCCATCCATTTTAGGCCATCTATTTTTAAGTATTGGAGAGTTAAATTAATACATAAATGTAAAAAAAAATATCTCCGATAATTTGAAGATTATTTTTGAATAAACAAGAAGAATAATATTCCTATCACATTACTTGCTATTTTAAAATACTCACTCGTACTAGCTCTTCAATTAAAAATGTCCTTCATCTTTAATTCTGTGTTTCGCGATCCTGTTTTATAGCAGCGGACTTCATTATGCTAATAGGGGTTCGATTTCATCCTCCCTTCGCCTGTCACTGATCACTAGTGATTTTTGAGTCTATGTAGAATTGTAGAAAATGAATTACGTCGCGTATCGGTGATTCTTGATATTGTCAAGAACGTGTAATAAATTGAGCTGCCTATAAGTCTAGCAGTCCTAAGTCCAACTGCTACGCTAGAGGTCTTGAGTTCGTTCCAAGATTGAGCAGTGTTATTGGGTTTTTCTATGAAATGCTCAGTAGCAGCTCGGAGTGAAGCTTGGATAGTGCTCGGTGAATGGCAATAGGCTCGCCCCCTATTATATGGGACAAACATACCGGCGAAATATTGGTGTACATTAATTAGTACACATCTGCCTAACCTGATGGTATGATATTTTACAAATCCTCTTTCCTCCTCTAATAAATTCACAGTACAGTCACAATAAAAAATGAATCAACTAAAAATATATCTGAAGTCATAAACAAAACCTTGAACCACTACGTACGAAGTTCTAGACACATTTATTACGTCAATGGCATTGTTGTCAAATAAATAAATTCCCAACATTCATACTTTCTGACACAATTACTTTTTTTAAGGTAGGGTAGCTTTGAACATAGTAATGACAAAAACTTCGTTCGCAACCCTAGCCCGGAGTTTTTGTGCTATAATATTACTTGGGGTTGCCCGCCTACAATTTTTTTTTGGAATTTATAGTGTTTTCACACGCAGTAGTGTGATTCGGAACTGTTTGTCATATTTGGGTTGAACTGAGCGTCGTGAGCGTCGGCTACAAGTTGTTCAATAATGTCTAATTTTGGAGCCGAATTTAGTGCTATAGTGACTTAAGTTTTTTTGTTATTGATCCTAGAAACAAGGAAATTGGGAATTCTAAGATCGAATTGTTTACATCTACAGTGAAGATCCGAATCAAACAAAAATAAAGCGGGGGTAGCCTAATGGCTAGGGCGTCGGACTTGCGATCATGTGGTTGCCGGTTCGAAACTCACCCATTACACTACAGACGTGAACCCACTCGTAACACAAGCATTTAGCTTAGTACGAGGGGTTAACAAGTGCTACCACCACTTAAGATTTTTTTTAAAGTATGATATTTATAATGTGATTTTGTGAATCTGCAACACCTTCCCAAATAATAAAATTATATTAATTTTTTCTGTAGCCTCCATCCAGCCAGCATCCTCTACACCCCGAGAATTACTAACTCAGAACCAGACACAGCTTTTTTCATCAAACAGGATTAAAATATCTTTTATCTCTGTCACTCAATCCCATCCGAAATCCTTCCACTTGGTGTGCTGTCGCCTTCCTCTATTAATAAAGATTTTCTTAGTAAAGGCCGCTGTAATGCCCCAAGCTTGCGGATAAAGGACTCAGCACAATACAGCGTACCATGTGCTCAACTTTGCTATTCCATAACATAACATACATTCACGCATGTACCTATTGGCGTAAGGGTTAGGCAGAGTTGTTGGTATTAATGCATACCCCAACTTTGTAGGTATGTTTAGGTCCCATTTAATAGGTGCGAGCCTATTACTAACAACCGGGCCCAAATCCTGAGAATTGCATGGAGACCCCTTAACACACATGGCTTCACTTGTTAATCGTGCCGGACCTCTAGCAAAACAGTTGCGCTTATGAAGACTAATTGTAGACAACAATTAATTGCTATTTCAATTATATCACAATGACCTTCCAATGACATGACACGTGAACTGCGAGGCAATTGAATGGTGATATTAAAACAATACAGTCGCAGATTTAGGGACCAGACGTATTGTAAATATCAGGGAACTCAGGGTCTATATTACATTGAGCCGTTTCTGAATATAAGTCTCCTATTCATAAATAATTCAAACAGTTGATATACCGTAAGAAGAACATTTATATAGGTACATCGTAATATTAGTAGAAATCAATACTGTGAAATTTTCCCGCTTCATTATTTTTCACATTTTTGGATCTTCCTTGAACAATACAGATTTTTTCTAGTTAATAGATAACTTTGAACTTCATTATTTTAAAGCAAGATGGGTATATATGTATAACATGAGGTGGGTTAAAACTAGCTTCAACACGGCTAATGTTACTACATCTGTTACCTTTTTAATGTTGTAACGTACCTTTATTTATATTTTTCAAATAAATACATTTTAAATTGTAAGTGTAAAATAATGTTTGATCCGAATAAATTCCATTGTAAACTTACGTTGGTACGATGCAGTGGGCGACGTTCTTAAGGCTACGTTCACAGTGGCATAAATATTGGTGGGATTGCGCACTAGTTGGGGTTTCTAAAGCTGCCTCTGGACTTGTGTATGTAGGTACCTTATATATACTGTGTATTATGAAAACTCCTTTGATCTACTCGTATATACCTAACTCATTTTCTGTAAGGTCTAGAAAGAACCTAGGTTTTCGATAGTTTATGTGCTGAAAACTATTCATTATATACTTAGTAAAAAGTAGTGTTATGTAAATGTTTAATATTCACGTGCAGTGATATCCTAGTGATATGAGCATTGGGCTGCCAAGTCAAAGGTCTTGAGTTGAAATCCAGGGCACACACCAGGTTAGCTATCTAGCTATAACCATGCATTGTCATCCAAACTGTGAGCGTCGACGAACAACTGACGTCATTCTAAATCCAATATGGCGAACTATAAAAGTTTCGTTTATTTTGAAATCTCTTTCAGCAATTTTTTTCGAAAAACCCAATGTATAAAAAAGTGTCTATATTTGCCATTTGCGCCTTTGACACTGTTTCAAAATGTCAATTACGTCTCACTCCCGATACCTCGGCACATAAAGCATGTTCCACATCATTGGCAATACAATTTGGCGATACAAAACGTCGATACAAATGACCCGTTGTGTACGAGCCATGAGCCGGCCCCACTTATCTGATTGTGACAGTGTTATGTTATTTACTTTGCTATGTATATATCGGTGTATACTTCAGAAGGGGGAATAGGGATGACGTTATGGAAAGGACAGCCACTTGTATTCTTATTGCGAAGGAAACTGTAAGCCTTTGTATAGTGTCCGACATAATTCTGTGTCGAAATTTCTCCCTGTATACACGGTTGTAGGAATTTGAAATGTGGTGCTGGAGGTGGCTGGAGAATATCAATTGGACATATAGGAAAATAATGAGGAAGTATTATTAATTGTTAACGAGAAAAGACAGTTCTTGAACACATACAAAACAGGTGAGGAAGGATGATTGGCCACTAGATATGACTTGACAACTTTTTTAGTAAATTTTGGAAGGCAAAATTTAAGGAAAACGAGGAAGAGGACGACCTTTTAGAAGTTGTATTGAACAACTGAAGGTCAAACAGAAGGCAGAGAATGGAGAACGGTGGCGCTTGCTCCACTGGCACGAGCAGGGAGAGATACACGGCCATACAAACTACATATAATATCATACTATCTATAGTTTCAAGTAGTTTCGTATCGTTTTATCATAGCATTATGTATTACTAACACAGACTAGTGTTAGTAATACATAATACTACTAGTATAAGAACATTGTTACTAACAAAATGGACAACATTGTCTGAAATAAAGACTTTAAATAAAAAATAAAATAGTATAGACTGACCTCGCATTGTCACGGCCTTCTATACATTGCAAGGCCATCATTATGAAGGCTCTGGAAGGATTCGAATATTAACTGCCACTGCTGCAACGATACTGAAATCATTGTAAGATGTTGAACCAAAAATGATAATAAATTTCATCAATCATCAATATTAAAGTCAGGAAGACCAACAGCTCGTAGTGTCTGCAAGTGGACGGGTGACTATTCTAAATACGAGATCCTTCCGTGCCTCGGGGAGCACGTAAAGCAAAATGAAATCAATGTTTTTTATTTCAAATATATCAGCCATCGGTCCCAGTTGTCATACGAACAGTGTACTGGTACTCAGGAGCCCGAAAAGCTCTCTGTTGCTCAGAAATTGGGTCGCAGAGGTCTGATGGCAGTGACGTGTAAAATATTTATATTCAGCCAAATCTGGGGGCCTAGACAATTGTACATTTCCATATCGATAACGAAGTTAGATAAATCTGAAAAGTATGGAATTGGCATAGCTTCATCACGTGACATATCGAAAGGGCATAACCTTTCAATTCCATATATTTCAGATTTATCTAACTTCTTTATCGATATGGAAATGTAACATAGTCGAGGCCCCCTGGTTAGACTAGAAGCAAGCCCCAACGTAACTAGGAAATGGCTAGAAGGAGGTTGATGAACACAAATAGAACTGAAAACATTTGTCCTAAATAAGTTCACCTCACATCGAAACACGCCTGTTCCCAATTTTCCATCTCATCGCTCGCCAATCCACTAGAACTTTTCATTAACATTTCGCATTTACCCCATCACACCATTAAGGTGTCCATAAAGAGACACACTCTACTGTGAGTACTGGAGAAGGTAATACCTATCTTCTTAAATCTCGACCGAAGTGAGCGCAGGCACGGATTAGGGAGCCGAATTGTCAATAAAAAAGAGGCTTAGTCGTTGCTATAACGTACTTGCCCGCGATTTCACTCACATCGCGAAGGACCTTTTGAAAACAAAGGTAAGGCATTATTTCTTTCTCCAAGGCTCTCTACTTATAACAAAATTGAATTCGAAAAATGGTTCAGCTGTTTTGTCGTGAAAACGTAATAAATAAACAGACAAACCAGAGTTACCAACCCTCGCATTTATTTATATAAGTTTGGATTACTTTTCTTTACACTAGAAATCGCAAATTGTATAGATTTATAAATTATAATTGATTCCACATAAATAAAAAACTATCCAAAGTATCAATTGACTGACGACTAAAAACAAGCAAATCACGAGTCAATAGGTTACCTCTAGACTTGCTCCATCGTCTTAACTTTAATAGACCTGATATTATGATCTAATTGATGATGATATAATTAATCATTGGTTCCTAGACGCTACTCACAGTTGTCGTATTTTTTGTTAGACATGCTTACTCAATCGTTTTCACTCAAGCCCAAGTACATCCCTGGTTGGCGTTCCCTCAAGACGCTTTACTGTTATTGCCGCTCAGTGAAAGCTTAAATATATGGTCAGAGGTAGATTTCTTCTACTCACGTGATGCTTGCGAATCTCACTGGAAGATATTCGTTTTAATTAAATTGTCTTGTTCAATGGTTTTGTTACATATAAATTATTTGAGCTTAGTAGATGTTAAAAATATTAAGATCCATGACTGCCTCATTAGTCTAGTGGTCCTAAGCACGACTGCTACGCTAGAGGTCCTGGGTTCGATCTCCAAGTCGAGCAAAGTGTTATTGGGTTTTTCTATGAAATTCCCAGCAGCAGCTCGGAGTCTGGATTTATGCCCGGTTAATGGCAATAAGCTCGACTCTTATTACATGGGACCTGAAACATACCGGCGAAATGTTGGTGTACATTAGTTCACCTCTTCCTGACCCTTCGCGGAATACACGTGATGGTATATAAAAATATTAAGATTAAGAAAAATAAGTTTTTGAGACGAGAAATTTGTATTTTTTATGATCCATTTAGATCTAAAATAGTCTTCGTTAACTGTTTTAGTAGTCTCGAATTCTTCATCATATGTTATACTATACATACTGAATTTAACGTATTTAATCTTCGAACTGCCTCATTAGTGTAGTGGTCCTAAGCGCGACTGCTACGCCGCCACAGCTTCCCAGGCCGAGCAATTTGGATTTTTCTATGAAATTCTTAGTAACAGCTCGTATTTTTGCCCGGTTAATGGCTATAATTACGTGGGACCTAAACATAAACATACCAGTGAACGATGAATTGTAGGTGTACACGGGTTTACCTCATGTTATCTCATTGGTATTTTCAGATACGAACTTATCATATTTTTCGCAAGATCCACCTTCAACTGTATCTTACCATAAAGCTCCCACAAATAAAATTTAGAACCACTCTCCCATAGAACACAAATTCTCAAAATATCGTTACATATTGACAGAGCGATCGAAAATCTATATTAATAGGGATTCGGAATCCGACACTCACCAATATTTCTTGAGCTGTAGGAGTTCCAACAATGGGATACTTTAGGGGTCCAATTTAGTCGGTTGTTTGGTCATTGTTCATATAGCTGACGGTGCATTCTGAGGATTATTGTCCTGGATGAAATTTACCGGGGGAAATCTGGAGACGGTTCGCTGAGAAGGTTAATTTGGGTATGAACGGTATTTTGGCAATGGAATGGAATTATTGGAGATATCATCTGCCAATTTAGAGAGGTCTCTTTATCTGTTAGTGGTCTCTGGTGAAGTTGATTGTGAATATTTTGTGTTTGTTTTTTTTTTTTCATTTATAATTCTGTGATAATTTAAGTTTTTTTTTTTTTTAGCCGTTGACTGTCACATAAGTCTAGTGGTTCTAAGCGTGAGTCGAGTAAAGTGTTATTGGGTTTTTCTACGAAATTCTTAGTAGCATTTCGGAGCCTGGATTTGTACCCGGTGATAGCAATAGGCTCGCTTATACATGGGACGTAAACATACCACCGAACTGTGGGTGTACTAGTACACCAATGCTTAATCCTTCGAGGAATACAGGCGTTATGGTATTTTTATGTTAAACTTAGAATTTATGTAGGTATACGTTTAGCTATGCGACTGTGCTTGTTAATGATTGGATTTTTATGATTTCATTCTCAATTATGTAGATAAAACCTTAATTACACTAGAGGCTAATTGCTTTTACTTTTAGAAGGGTAAGTAGATATTTAACGCACGAGTCCTTAACGACCGGTTATTAATCAGGAAAATGTTACTATTCTATGGTTAGCACAAATAAATTTTCATCAACTTATCCAGGTACTTAAATGGCTTACATTAATGCTACTTATAAATAAACCCTTATTCAGCTGACTTACTCCGTGATTTAGTTACCCACTTCCCTCCCTACAATCCTAATCAAAATTCACTCTTAAAATGTGCTCTATAAAATCTATAACTGAATAACTTACAAACACAACCTGTAATATTAAGATGCTTAAGATTTTGTAAGGAAACCACTGTAACTGGACCCTTTGCTGACCTCGAAAATGTGCTTTTGGGAAGGATTCTCGGGATGTTTACACAGCGGGTGAGGGGTCAAACATGATAGGTGATAATGTACATCGACTGTGAATCCCTATAGGACGTTTAACACGGCATTTCGGCTTTAACACTTAACCCTAGTAATTGTCGGGGAAGTCTTGTTGATGCGCACTTGACTATACAGAAATAGGTAGGCTTAGTACGGGTCGGGGAATTGTTTAGATAGTGATCGTTGTGATCAACTGTACCAGGTTCCTTCCAAGAGTAGATTACTCTAGAAGAATTAAATAAAACGTTATAACGAATTTAATAAAAAAATGAGAAGATATTGAACAATGTCTACTTCTTTTGAGTTTTAAAAACATATAATGTATAATATAATAAGTTCTGAAAAGTTTGTTTATTTGAACGCGAAAATCACTGGAACTACCAGTAGGATTTGAAAAAATCTTTTTGAAAATGATAGCAATATTCAAAAAGATTTTTGAATATTGGCGTATTTGTTCGAAGTTATTTTCATTTATTTGAGAAGTTACGTTCTCGGCATCATCAAAGTACCGCAATGCTCCCCATAACACAACACTTTTTGGTAAGAGTGTGCTCGGTATGACCTCAAAAATATATAACAACATACCAGTAGCTATCAGGACTAAGGAGACTGGATTCATTTAAAAAACATTTATATAAATTTCTATTAGACAGGTGTTACTACTCCATTACAGAATTTTTAACGATAAGCAGAGCTACGAGGTTCCGACTTATTACTTCATCCCTACTAATGTTGTGACTAATACCCATGACTACAGTGGAATTATTATCTAATTAATATTAATATTGACATCGTAATTTGATAATTTGAACTTACTTTTTGACATTTATTTATTCATATTGTGTATTGCATTGTTAATTTGTAATATAATATACTCGTAATTTTGTACGCAACCTTTCGGCAAAACATACCGAGCCACACATGGTACAATGTTCTATCTATAAGTACACCTATGTTATACAAAAATAAATTGATTGATTGAATATTCATGAGGAAACTGAAGCTATTAGCAAATTTAGGCCCAATTCCTCCCCCAATCCCCTTCCTTCTCCTTTTCTTCTTCCCCTCCCTTTCCCTAAATAGGCTCGGCAACGCATCTGCAACTCCTTTGGTTTTGCAGATGTCCATGGGCGGCGATGACTACTTACCATCAGGTAGCTCGCCTGCTCGTTTGCCGAGTTATCCCATAAAAAAATAATAATAAAAAAAAAAAAAAAATAAGCTAGGCGGTACCTATGTACCTACATCCACAGTCCTCCGATATATTTTTAGGTCCCATGTTATTTTTATTATTAGCCATGATCGTCCCACTGCCGGGCAAAGGCCTCCCTTTCCTTCTTCCATTCTTCCCGGCCTTCAGCATCCAACCCACGCAGTAAGAGTCAAGCTCATCCCGCCATCTCATTCTGGGTCCACTGCGATGTCTTCTGGTATTCTGTGGCATCCACAATGTCGTGGTCAAGTTACCTAAAAATGGCAACAGGTTCTACCGTCAACTGGGCATAAATCCATACAAACCTGGTGCTAAGAATTTCATAGAAAATATCTCTGCTTGACCTGGGAATCCAACTCAGGAGCTCCAGCTCAGCGAGCACTAGACTAATAAGGCGAAATATTTGATATCATATCATTATTTGAGTATCTATTTACGTTACGGAAAAGAAAATACAATTAAAGCCAAAAGACTTAAGCGACAAATTGGGCACCGACTTATACATTATAAGCTGTCTTGTAAGACCCATTTATTTGTGTAGAAGTATTAGGAAAAGCTTGTGGCACACTGGGGATAGAGGAATTCCTAATTACGGAGTAGTTAGTAGTTCTCCTATGGGGGTCTTGTAGCTGAGTATTAAATATCAGTTGTATTTTATAGCAGTGGTATCCTCGTGATATGATCAGTGGACTGTCAAATTTTGAGTCTCGAGTTCGAATTCAAGGATCTTTTTCGTAATATTTGCGTAATTATCAATCTATCAATTATTATTGTTTTAGTTTCTGTTGCTCTAATAATGTCTTTTTAATGCCTAATTGGTCTAGTGGTCCTAAGCGCGACTGCTACACTTGAGGTCATAGGATCGATGTATAAAGTTCCCAGTAGCAGCTCGGACTCTGGATTTGTGCCCAGTTAATGGCGGTAGGCTCGCCCCCTATTACATGGGACCTAAACATAGCGGCGAAGTTTGTGTGTACATTAGTACACCTCTGCCTAAACCTTGTGGGGAATACAGGCGTGATGACATGTATGTATGTTATGTTAACAATTTTATTATATGTAATGTATAATAATATGTATTGTTTGATCAATGCAAATCATCTGCGCGTAACTTTAAACGCGCACAGATATTTTGATCTAATTGCTCTTTATTTTAGCGAATGTTATCATGAAGTTCTTGCTATACCTCGGCACCACAATAAGCGGATTGCAGGCTTAGTGGAAGCTTATTGTTTTCACGACAATCGTTGTCAGATTACTGCGAAATTCTATTTTAGTTAATACCCGTAGCCATCGTCTTCTTTGTTACCAAATTAGTTATTGTTGTTCGACTTGTACTTTTTATCAGTTGTTTCGACAACTCAAAAAATTTAACCAAAACCAAATGTTACACATCGTAATATATCATAGAGTCACGGCTTTATTCCCCGAAGTGTTAGCCCGAGGACCTAAACATACCGGCGAAGCGTGGGTGTACATTTAGTGCGCCTCTGCCTAAGCCTTCGGGGAATACATGCGTGATGATGGTATTTTAGACATAGGAGTACACCACCTACATTTTGCCAGTATGCTTAGGTAACACGTAATACGAGTAGGAGGCGAACCTATTGCCATCCGGGTATAGTCTCAATTTTATAGAAAAATCCAATAACATTTTGCTCAACCCGAGAATCTAGCCCAGGAGCGCTAGCGTAGCAGTTGCGCTTAGGACCACTAGACTATTAAAGCAGTCATCATTTATAATCCTGCTCATTTAATTACCATTCTAGAACCATTCAGTATTGTTTTATGCAAATACTTCTACGTCCGATAAAGGGAATCTCTGCCAACATCAGAAAGTACATCTACCCTCGCTCCTGTTAATCATTTGCAGACGACATTTACTGAGAAGTTATTTGAATTTTATTCGGAACATCGCTGCTTTTTTGTTTTGGGATCTGTTATTTTTTTCGATCGTACCTATGTGTGTGCTTGCTAATGGTGTTGTAAAACTGTAAAAGTATGTTTTTATAAAAGACTGATTCAAAAAAAGTGTTTTGTTTTCCACAGTTTCATCGGAATTGTGTTTAAAGGTAAAATGATTTTATGTGTTTTAAAAACTTTGTTGAAGTTTTCGCTTTGTATAGAACATTTAACAATAACACTACGTAAAACTTATGGTGCAGCGTGTTATATTCCTGGAATTTGATTTGACATCAGAAATCGACATACTTATGTACGTCACCAACTTGAATTATATACTGGGAAATACTAACAACATACTTAAATGTGCAAGAAAGTTGTGTATTAAAAATTATTTGAAATTGATTGTCATATTAAAAAGCAGTTTAAGTGCACTAATGGTGCAGTTGTAACGATTGGCTTCCACACTATGGGGAAGAAATTATTTGACACATTTCATACCCATTGTGGTAATGGGTATGAAATGTGTCAAATAATTTCTTCAATCCATCCATTTAATTTAATGTAAAATTAAATGGATGGATTGAATGGATTCTGTCTGGGTAATATTTAATAAACCCTACCAAAAAAAAATACAAATTAAATTAAATTCGCTATCGCATATTAGGCTTACCGGCTTAATTAAGTAAATCATTATTGATTTTTAAATTGCCATAAAAGAATGGAAAAGTAGAACTAAAAGGGCCGATATCTTGTTTAACCCCATTTTAGGTATCTGTAACTTAGTACATATTTCCACGATACTAGAAGTATCCCGTATCGTAAGTATCCCGCCGAGATCCTTAGCACGTAGTTAAATTAAAATACCTTGCGACCCTTTTTCATTAATAAGAGATCTTCACCCCACACTGAATATTTATGCCGAGCGAGTGTGGTGCAAACATGTGTGCTTTTGAATAAATATACATGGGCTTTTGTTAATTTGAAAGTATTTTCTGTGGAAAATTAAAACGAAGGTATAATATACTATACTAATATTAAAAAGACTGCCTTGTTAGCCTAGTGGTCCCAATTGCGAATCTACGCTAGAGGTCTTGGGTTCGATCCCCAGGTCGAGCAAAGTGTTATTGGGATTTTCTATGAAATTCTCAGTAGCAGCTCGGAGTCTGGATTTGTGCCCGTGGAATGGCAATAGGCTCGCCACCTATTACATGGGACCTAAACATATCGGCGAACTGTGGGTGTACGTACAGTACACCTCTGCCTAACCCTTTGGGGAATACAGGCGTGATGGTATGTATGTATGTATAAAAAGGTAAACTTTGTGAGTTTGTGAGGTGGCAGGGAGTAATCTCTGGATCTACTGAAATGAAATTATGCATATGAAAGTACTTATATACGGTAGGACGTATAACAAAATTTTAATTTTTTTGTCGATTTGCTCCGGCTAATCTCCGAAGAGGCTCGACCAATTTCGTCGGGATTGACTAGAAGATAGCTGATACTATTAGGAGTAACTTAGGCTATTTTATCAAGCTACGACCCTTGAGCCGGGAAAAAATAAACAACGACGAGTGAAACCACGGGGCACGGCTAGTGCTTAAGTAAGTAAGTTTCAAGTTACCTTAGAATGTTTCATCATCAACCCATTACATTGTCCCAGTGCTGGGCACGGGTCTCCTCTCAGTACGAGAGGGATAAGGCTATAGTCCGCCACACTAGCCTACTGCGGGTTGGCAGACTGCACGCGCCGTCAAGAAAATCTCTCAGGGATGCAGGTTTTCTCACGATGTTTTCCTTCACCGTTTAAGCGCGAGATAATTAATTATTAATACGCACATGACTTCGAAAAGTCAGAGGTGTGACTAGGTCGTGCCTAGGATTCAAACTCGAGACCTTAGACTTGGCAGTCCAATGGCCATATCACTAGGCTATCACTGCTAGTAAAAGTAAATAAAAATATTAAAGAGGCGCTTTTAATGTCAGGACATGACTACCATTACATAGTAAACATTAAAAAAAATTGAAAGCTGGTTTTTAGTAGTTGGAATTTCGACTTTCGAGTTAGCCTGCAATGATGGTTATAGTTAATCAACAAATTACAATTGAAGCTACAAAAACAATACATTAACGACCACTAAGAACTTCAGAACAAGTACAATCTCTCACACATTACACCACACGACATCTCAAGCGACGTGGTGGCGGTTACTTGATTTTTCTGATACATTTTCATGAGGTTGCGAACCCTACCAGGGTAGGCGCGGCCTTTGCCGGTCGTGATTGGCTCCTAAACGGATTAACTCTATCTTAGCGAGTGTCAATATTGCCCGCTCTTTATCTTGACTCTGTGGAAAATTCGTCAAATGTTACTTGTTGATTTCATTTGTGAAGTAAGGTGAAACTTCGTCGCTGTCTTTTGTATCTTAGTGGGTTCGGGTAGTAAGTTAACTTCACATAAAGTTTACTTCTTTCTTAATTTTAGTTGGGATTTTTATAACATCACGTATGTTTTCCCCGTAGTGTGAGACAGAAGTGTATTAATGTATGAACTCACAGAGTTACAGGTCGTCGGTCAAGAAACGTCTCTCTAGATTTATTATATAACGAATAACGTTCTTGGAGCGGTTATTTCTGCGGTTTTCTATGGGAGGTGTATTTCTGAGAGGGTGGCTGGGAAAGACTTCCTACATAAGCTTCCTTAACTCACAAATATCTATTTAGTTGTCAATATGAAACAACCTTCACACAAAACGACTCTCCGACATATTAAGAAAGAATGCCTAAGTATTTTATCTTAGTTCACACACGATGTAAATGTTTACTCCTCTGTGAATGCCTATCATTTGTTTCGGTGTTAGCGTATGAATGAGGAAAGCTTAGCGCGCCTCTACATCTAAAAAAAAACAATCAAAAGTTTTCGTAGTAAGTAAAAGAAACCCCTTTTACCTTCTAGGAAAACTTGTGGTCATTTTTGTAAAATACAAGGTGAAGATGACAATACGACAATAGGTAAGTGAACCACAGCCTAACAAAAAAACAACATTCCGTACAATAGTTTGTCAGCTCATCAATAAATTGTGTGGAATTTGCATCGAGTATGCAAAATAATGTATCTATCTTACTCTGTTTCTTTGCAAAAAAAGGTTACATTTCCTAAGCTTATCGTATAAATACTCTCAGGTTTAAGCTCCTACTAACAGTTACAAAAACATTCTAGTTCAGTTGCTGCCATTATTGTCCAATTAGAGCTAAGAGCCCTAGATTTTTGGCAGACGGCAAGGTTTTACTCTTTGTCTCGTCTAGACGAAAAAGTATGTTCTTGAGATGTCGAGTGAACTCCAAAAGAAATAGTTTTTGTAACAATAGTATGGAGTCTGAATGCTATCTCAACGTCATATTTAATACTGTAAAAAATTTTGGCGATTAGGAAAACGAAATATACCTACCTATACGAAATATAATAATGTCTCTCTTATACATAGCAAAGTATTATTTAGTTTATTGATTATTTAGTCGAGAGAATGAATGAAAGACGATTAACGAATGGAATTTATAAGGCGAATGTTATTGGCAGCGTCGCGAGAGGTCGCCCTAGAAGGACGTACACCGATCTTATCGGCGAGGTTCTCCAAAAAGATCAGGTGCGTAGTACTCGCGACCGGCGCTTGTGTATGAAAAGATGCATGAATGTGGAAGAAGCGAAAGAGATATGCAAGAGTCGTAGCAAGTGGCAGTCCATAGTTTCTGCCCCTGTGGGAAAAAGGCGTGAGTGTATGTAGGTATGTATTATTTAGTTAATAGGTAATTAGTAGCAGCTCGGAGTCTGTAGTTGTGCATCATCATCATCAGCCCGTATTCGTCCACAACTGGACGTAGACTTCTTTAAGTGAACGCCACAGAGCCTGATATTCAACTCTTTTCATTCAGTTGTCGATTTGTGCCCAGTAATATTTTTTTAAAAGCTTTCTAGCAGTGTGGGTCTCACATTATTAGTATTCTTGTTAACCCCTCGTTCTAGGCTAAATGCTTGTGTTACGAGTGGGTACACGTTGGTAGTGCAATGGCCGGGTTCTGAACCGGAAACCACATGATCACAAGTCCGATGCCCTAGCCATTAGGCTGTCGCAGCTTCCATTACAGTTACAATAGGCTCGCCCTCTATTCTATAGGACCTAAACATACCGGCGAACTATGCGTGTACATCAGGACATTCCTGCCTAATCCTTGGGGGAATACAGGCTTTATGGTATTTTACGTTTATTTGCGTCTCTCATATGTGTATATCGTAGAAATCTTCCATACCACCATAATTAACATTCAACACACAAACCAAATCGCCATCGAAGTGCGGTGCATTCGGAAATAAATAGGTTACCACTCGCAACTCAGTTAGTAGTTTAAATAGTTAGCGAGTTCGCGCTGGTAACTGGACTAATTGATGTATTCGATTTTAACTGGCAGCACTAATATTTTTATTTAAATACTGGTCGTGGCCGCGATGATCTCGTTTTGGGCATGTAGGGATTCCTGTGCAAAATTTTATGCTTTACTACTCACCGATTTACAGTTATGTTTAGATCTGTATATTATAATGGCTAAGCTAATACGTAACGATGAAAGTTTCAAATGCAAATAAAAAGTTTAAATCTGAGACACCCATTTTTCAATTTAATCCATTAAATGCCACATGTCATGGTATTTATTTTTATACGTGACAGATTAGATTGTAGTGTCACCCCCAGATTTCGCTGGGATATTTAAGTCCCATTTAATAGGGGCTACCCTAAGTATGACATTAATAGGACACAAATCCCAACCGCGAGCGGATATTTAAAATTTAACAGAATCTCCCAATAACAATTGCCTCTACCGTAGCAGTCGCGTTTATAATCACTAAATGAATGAGGCAGTCAAATGATTGAGGCAATTTATTTGCCACGCTGAAATGGAACTAGGCTGGACACATCTGTCGCATGTCAGACGAAAACTGGGCCAAACTGACCACCCAATGGGTCCCACTTAATGGCAGACGACAACGCGGCAGGCTCAGGCGGAGATGGCGGGATGAGCTGGACTCTTATCATAAAGACTGGTCCTCTACAGTAACGGACAGAGAGAAGTGGAAGAGAAGTGAGGAGGCCTTTGCCCTGCAGTGGGACACTACAGGCTCATAATAATAATAATAATAAAGGCAATTTATGAAATATTTATTCTTATAATCTAGTGACAAGAATACCCTCAATTGAAACCGAAAAATGTTGTTTCCAAATATCTACAAATCTTATTCCAATGAATACAAAACGTAAAGTAAGATATATCACATGGATCTCGATGTGGTATTAGTTTCTTTCAAACTTCTCATATTGCTTAGAGTACGAGAACGTAACCTAGATAAAGTTCTCGACTACGTTTGAGACTAAGCCAGGTTACAACCCTCTGTTCTCATGCGATATTCACCAAGTTTTCGATGGTCAAAAGTGCAAAAAATGTGAATTTTATCTCGATATTAAGTATCGATACATCTGAAATTTGATTTGATTTCTGAGATTGGTCCACCCATTTAAGAACAGACTAAGCACATTTTTAACGCCTCTGAAGCGTCTATAATACAGTGTATTTTTCGATGACTGCTTGATAAATTTGTTAGAGACCTCGTTTCCACATGATGAGGTTTCGCACGTCGTCAGTTTGTGAAATATCACAAACTTCGCAGATCTTTTTTACTTACATCATAAAGTACTTAATGACTGCCTCATTAGTGTAGTGGTCCTCAGCGCGACTGTTACGCTAGAGGTCCTGGGTTCGATTCTCAGGTCGACCAAAGTGTTATTGAGTTTTTCTACAAAATTCTCTGTAGCAGCTCGGAGTTCAGATTTGTGTCCGGTTAATGGCAATAGGCTCGCCCCCTATTACATGGGGCTTTAACATATCAGCGAAGCGTGGGTGTACTTAAGTACACCTCTAACCGGCGGCGGCGGGGAGAAACAACAACGGAATCTTGAACAAAAGTTGTTGTTTGTGATGTTGGTTTACAGTTATTAGTGTTCTATCAATAAAGATAGAAATAATTAAGAAGAAATATTTTTTTGGTAACAAAATAAAAAAATACCAAATCATAATATAGACGCTGGACATGTTTGGGTGGATTTAAAACCATAGTACGGGACTTCAAAGTTGACATTTCGGTCACATACCGCTTTTTACTTCACTATAGGCGATCTTTTAGATGTATTGTTTGGAACTGGGATACGACGGTGTATTGAGGACGTTTAAACTAGGACAGGCTGGATACATACATATCATCACGCTTGTGTTCCCCGAAGGCTTAGGTAGAGGTGTACTAAGCACAAACAGTCGAAATGTTTAGGTTCCTAATCCCATCACCTCTAAGAATTTTGAAGAAAAACCCAATAACTCTTTCCATGACCTGGGATTCGAAATCAGGACCGCTAGCGTAGTCGCCCTTACTAGAATTAGATTACATGCGCCTTTCTTTTCATGTGGCAGGTACTCACTTAGCTGATAATACTATATGAACTTCAAAAGAGACCAGTTTCTCAGTTTGCTCTTTGTATTCAAAAGTGCCTCTAGTAAAAAAAATTCATACATTCACCTGAAAAGTGTCTTTAAAAGATTTATTTACAGAAATACATACATACATACCTGCACAATTTTTTTCCCACAGGGGTAGGCAGAAACTATGGACTGCCACTTGCTACATCATCATCAACCCATTACACTGTCCCACTGCTGGGCACAGGTCTCCTCTCAGTACGAGAGGGATTAGGCTATAGTCCGCCACGCTAGCCTACTGCAGGTTGGCAGACTTCACACGCCGTCAAGAAAATCTCTCAGGCATGCAGGTTTCCTCACGATGTTTTCCTTCACCGTTTAAGCGCGTGATAATTAATTATTAATACGCACATGACTTCGAAAAGTCAAAGGGGCGTGCCTTGGATTCGAACTCGAGACCTGTGACTTAGCAGTCCAATGGTCATATCACTAGGCTATCACTGCACCACTTGCTACGACTCTTGCATATCTCTTTCGCTTCGTCCACATTCATACATCCATATTTCCATATTTACAAAAATAAATATAATTTATTATTTACAGGTTTTTATGTCAACCGTATTCACACAACTTGTTGAAGTGCTAAAAGCTGGCGATATGTTCAACACGCGAACATATTAAACGACCAAAGTTTATTCCATTTTAACCTTCACAGCGATACCTTCGAATCCAAAGGGCGTAAATACATTTAATGTATCTTATTGGGGGAAAAGGTTATGTTTTCAGCGTCAAATGCTTGATATTGAAGGATGTGTTTATACAAGATTTTATTAAGCTTATTGGTTTATTTTATGAAGGATCGTTAACTTTATGCGATACTAGCGACGCTCCAGGTCATACAATTATCGTCATTTATGTCAGCCAATTCACATAAAATATTAACAAATTATACACCCAAACCTTCCTCATGAATCACCCTGTCTATTGGGAAAAACCACATTACCTTCGTTCAGTAGTTTTTGAGTCTATTGCGAACAGACAAACAGAGATACGGGGCCGGGGACTTTTATTGTATGTTTTATTATATGTAGTGATAGTTATTTGATTCGTTTTTTAGGACCCATTAACGGTGGTTACACATACAATGCTTTTTTTTTATCACTGATAGGCTTACGCTTGACCACAACTTGCCTGATGTTAAGCATCGAAGTGGTCTACGATGGAGCGCGGTTGCCTCCTATTGCCATATTGCCTCCGAAGGTACCTATTCACTCTCGTCTTGAAGACACCCAAATTGCTGCGCAGGGGAAAAGTGTACGCCATATATTCATCTATAAGACATACTTAATTTCTACACCCCTATATGCTCAACTCGTATGATCTTCGATCCAAAACAGGCCCTTATTCAAATTCTTTATGAAATGACGTTATTTTACTGTGTAGAACAATACAAATATTATATACAATTACCTACTTACATATACCATCACGCCTGTGTTCCCCTAAGGGTTGGGCAGAATTGTAATAATTTAATTACACCCCCAGTTTGCCCAAATCCAAGCTCCAAGAATGTTATAGAAAACCTAATAATGAAGCAGTTTCTACAGTACAAAGTTTCTCTTTCGAAAATTACATAGAAACTCCATTAGCACAAAACTAATACAAGTGTTTTAATCATTAATACCACCTCATTAAATAATAACCGAGACGTTGGAATGAAAGGACATCATCGATGCATTCAATTAACAGCGTCTGTACTTCAAAGAGACTGAAGACCTACTTAGATTCAACAAAGTGTGATATGGAAAAGAAAAAGTACTTAGTTTCAGAGAACGTTAATTTGGGAACATCGATATCGAACCATACCCAGTAAATTTTTTGTATATTAGTGTAATATTCTATTCTAGTCCAGTAATATTCTATTCTATTCTAAAATTTTGACCGAATGACAAATTCAGTAATAAGAAGTTTAAAAAAAATCAAGCAGACAAAGTTTGAAATCAGCATAAAATACTGTTCATTATTCTTAAGACGTCACTGCCTCATTAGTCTAGTGGTCTTAAGTTTGACTGCAAAGCTTGAGGTTTCGGGTTCGATTCCCAGGTCGAGCAAAATGTTATTGGGGTATTGGTAGCAACTTGGAGTTTGGATATGTGCCCGGTGAATGGTAATAGGCTCGCCCCCTTTTATACGTTTTATTCACATAACAGTACCTTGCTGCGAAACAAATATATTAGAACATTGGCATAATTATTCATATTACAATTCAAAAGCAATAATAAAACTCATGAAACATATTTATTTAACCTTTAATAAACAAAACAACCTACCACATGCAGTGAATAATTTAATTAACTAAAACTTGCGCTTTATGAAAACGCTGTTTGTTTTATTTTAATTATGTTCAGTCGTTTGGTTTATATGAAGCCCTTGGCAATTGTGGAAACCAGAAGATTTAATTAAAAAATAATACTGTTTCATGTAAGATTTATTACCTATACGTTTTGTAAACTAAACGGATATGTTGGCTTACGACTAGCTGCAAACAAAATGATAATGCTATAATAATTATCTGCTCCCTCCCCACCTCCTTTCTTAGCCGTGAATGGAATGCGTAAGTGAGTTTAGTGAGGTCATTGATCTTAATGATGGTCATATTATAAGGAGCAGCAAATCTTTTGCTTAGACTTTATTAAATACCCGAAATTACTTTTCGACTTTTCCAAAGATGTCGAAAGTGTTATTGTGATAAACATATCACAAAAACATATGTACCTATGTTATGCGATGTCTTTCATGATGATTGTGAGCCAATCTTAATATGATAAAATAAACTTACCTACCGAGATGATCCCATATACCTAAATTTGTTCTGTGCGGTTCCGTAGAATACGCTATAAAAAGCTTAGAGATAATATTTTTTCTGAAAAGTTAATAATTATGAAAACATATATCCCTTTATGTATAATGGGAATATCATCTACGTTTGAAATGTTGGATGATGTATTGTTTGACATGATATAATCATAATATCTGTATAAATAAAACTAAAAGATTTAAATTTACTCCATGGCTGTACTTATGATGAAATTGAGCAGTGGGTCCAATCGACCTATTCAAAATGTGATCAGGTTGAGTGATCCCACGGGTCCACTTCGAGTGGGTCTAGTTTACCAAAGACCGACATTAATGCTCAGTTTTTAAATAGGTATCATGCAATATAGGTATACAATTTATCTAGTAATGCATAAATTTTACGTGTTGTAGGTTCAACGTTATCAAAACGTTTTTAATTTGTTAAAAGTCGATCTTGACTATCCATCTCAGCATATTCCAAGAGAAAACCAATTATCTGGGGAGCTCGCCTCAGTTGGACCACAGTTCTTTCACAAGTTGTGCTATTAACGCTTGACATTTGTTATGAATTGTCTGCAAGGTGCAACAATAGTCGGTTTAATTAAGAATCATTGAGGGGAGACGCGGGAGCTTTGGTATTGGTGATTGTGTGGTTGGTTTCGTGTTTTCTTATCATAATTTTTGTATTCTTAGTTGTTTGATTATCTGTGGGGGTCATTAGTTTAAGTGGTACTATTGTGACGTGATAATAGGGTAATATTTTAATCTAACTTGTTTTTTTCTTAAATGTTTACTTGAGGCTGTCAGTAATTTATATTCTTTGATATCATACATGCCTCATTGGTCTAGTCGACAGGAGTACGGCTGCTGAGACCTGGGTTCGCTTTCCAGGTCTAGATAAGTTATTGGTTAGTAATTGTTTCAACAATTTAAAAATTTAGTAGTTTTTCGTAATGTACGCTCACGCTTGATTTTGTTGTTTATGGACTGGTTTGTACGATTAGTTAATTTTCTTAAATAATTTCATTCCGTAAAAGCCTTTGTTCAATGTCAACAATAGTATTATTTTATTGTTGAACCAAGTTAACAAGTACATTTCCTCTGTTACAGGTAAATGCTGCTCTACGTAAATAAGTAGGTACAGTTCTAAGTTTTCTTTTACTTTTAAAAGGTAACTCTATCTGTGAGCGCCATTCTATTGTAAAAAAAAGCTCTTTGTGTTTAAGTTTTCAAAAGAATTTCTCTGTGAAGCTGGTTTAAAAATATAGAGTAGATGTAACGTAATAATGTGATGTGGACTCCACTATTTGTTAACGTTGATTTTTTTTTTTGGATTCCGTAGCTTTCGTTACCACATGTCGCCCTTATTATTAGTCAAGCTCTTAAAAATCACCAAAGATCACCAATTATGCAATACGGTCTGGAAAATCTAAAACATAACATAACATACCATTCCCCGAAGGGCAAGGCAGAGGTTAACTAATGTACACCCACATTTCGCCGGTATATTTAGGTCCCATATCGCATATGACAAACATATCCTGTAATAGGGCCCTATACCTAGATACCCTATTGCCGTTCAACGGGCACCAATCCAGACTCTGAGCTGCTACTGAGAATTTCATAGAAAAACCCAATAACACTTTGCTCGACCTGGGGATCGAACCCAGGACTTCTAGCGTAGCAGTCACGCTTAGGACCACTAGACTAATGAGGCAGTCTATACAACCCTAAAACATTGACGTGTAAAAGTTTTTTAAAATATGCATTTCCCGAAATAAATGCCTGTTCATAATTATATAATATATTAGATTAACTACCAATGAGATGGAAATTAAAAGTCTCCTTTGTAATGTTATCACTACAAAATTAAAATAATTGCAGTAAGATCAAATTACATTAAAAATAATTTATATTTTAGGACAACGAAACGCATTGCTTAATCACAAATACTCGTAGTCATTCTTCTCCACCTTATTCTCCACAGCACAAATAATCATTCTTCTCCATAATAACTCAAATGCGACTTCGTTGAAGGGACACAGTTCCTTGCCCCGTCCGTCGCCATGGCAACGAAGTCTTGCCTTTAATTTCGTTCAACAAAGGCTCGCTGTCCCTGTTATTATACATCATGCTCCAATTATTGTCGTCTCGCAAGAATAGAGCACGCTGTAGCTGGGCTACGTCTAGGTTTGGTATGATATAAATGAAAATAATTATGTAGATACAATTTTTATTCTGACATTCATTTTGATATAAAATTATATACTGGTTTCTAACACTTACGCAAATATTAGACATCGAAATAAAACTACTTTTTACGGATTTTATCGCGTTATATTGATATTTTTAAATTTCCGTTTCGGATGCTTTACAGCATCCATGGTCACGGGTGGACTGAGGTGTTGGTAGTCCTTATGTCAAAATTATCAACAGCTGTAGGGTACATTTTGTTGATTATTATTTATGGCGGTCACGCAGAATTAGCTCACCGTATCCTTAGGTCTCGCAGTCTTGTGCTTGGATTTAATGGAATCTATGATGGGGTGGTAAAATTATATAATAAGTTATACAAACACTTAATTTTAACTGAGAATTTTTATGTGACCTGATCCTCTGATGATCGTAAAAAAAAACCTTGTCTTGTAAGTGTCTTTAAATTAAGTATTTATTTAAGTACAAAAACTGTTTGTGATAACTCCGCAACCTAGACAAGTAAAACCTGTAAGAATACTTATCATTAAATTGCCTGTGATTGGGGAAATAAAATTGGTCCAAATATCCGATCTATGTCTTTGTGGATATTTTTTGGTCTCATTGCGTCTGATACGTGTGCGGTCGGAGACTTCTGTTATAAAGTTCCTCACGATTTAAAAAAAGAACAACTTGGTTTGTTGTTCCCAACCGAGTTGTTTCGTAGTAAGTTAGTTCCGATATTATCATGACCGTGCTTGATGTTATCCGAACTACGCCGCACGAAACCGAACGTAACAAGAACTTTAGCTACATTATTATCTATACTTTGTCCATTTGTCTGTGAACCGTTTTTTGACAGATATCTTAGACTTCCTTAGAGCGTAGCTGTTATAGATTACGTAAAAGTTAACTTTGAAATGCGTAACAAAATAAATGTATTAAGTATCTACCTTATGTTATTAAATTATCTTAATTATGATTCCTTGCAGACATTATAATACCATAAATGTAACGGATTTAAAAAAAAGATTATTGTCAAACGTATGAAATTTAGTTACATTCTACCACAATCTACCGTGTCTAGCGAATGTATTCGCTGCAATCATTTTGAACAATGACATTAAACCCGTATCAAAAATTGCATCCACTCTAATATCATTATAATATAAATTAAACAATATTTTTGAAAAGAAATGGATGTAAAATGAATATTATATAAAAATTAATACAATCAGATGAATATTATACATATTTATTTATCGGTCGTCGTTGCACCATTTTCGATTAGACAACCAAACAATCGATAATCAATACTAGACAGTAATCAAAGTGTCAATAATCGGATCGATAATCGCATTATTAAGTTCCTGCAATCTACACTGGTTTCATCTGTCACAAAGTGGACAAGGTATAACACAGTTATGATGTAAACAAATACGGCAGTCAGCACTTGACGATGATATCCGAACGATGACGGACGAAACCGAACGCTTTTTTCATATTATGTGAACATTTCTGTCGGACATCTCCTACGGCAAGACGTGTTAAACATTTTTTTTATTCCAATAAACTAAAAAAATTGCAAACCAATTTTTTATTTTTTATTTTAAAGTTTTTCTAGTTAAAGAAATTCTAATCTTACTGTCCATTAAAAATGTCCGCGTTACACGCTGGCCCATAAAATTAAGAAATTACGAATGTTAACAACGTTGACCATTAAATTAGTCCACAGATGGCGTGCAGCATGCAAACATTCTGCAAGGGAATATAAAAAAATAAATAAAACGGTACACGATTTATTTAGACGTTTTGCAAAATGTCATTCGGAAAAAGTCTGTAGCGGTTGTTCGCTTTATGTTTTCAAATATGTTTAGTGGTTTTTATGATGAAAGTACCGTAGGAAAGTTGCAGAAAACCATGCAACTGTACGTTTACAACTTTTTAACGTAAATAAATTATTTCGGTGACTGCCTGGTCGTAAGCACGACTGCTACGCTAGAAGTCTTGGCTTTGAGTCCCAGGTCAAACAGTTATTGGGGTTGCTATGAAATTCTGACTGCCTCATTAGTGTAATGGTCCTAATCACGACTGCTACGCTAGAGGCTCTGGGTTCGCTCCTGGGTCTAGCAAAGTGTTATTGAGTTTTCTATGGAAATCTCAATAGTCGCTTGCAGTCTGGATTTGTGCTCGGTTAATGGCAATAGGCTTGCTTCCTATTACATGGAACTTAAACATACTGTAGGTAAATACCTCTACTTACACTCTGGGAAAGTGTCAGTCTGGTATTTTGCCTAAGTTTTAGGAGGCCAATTCTGTAATTATGATTTTTTAAAGTTTTGTTCCGATCTAGTCTTGGTATCGTTAATGTGAAATAATACTATCCTTAACTAACTTTGTAAATAGTGTATGTTATTTATTGGCAGTCTGGAGCATTTGCTTCAAAATTGTTATTTTAAATTTATATGTTATGTTAATTGTACGTAATGTTTTCTATATCATTCTTATGTTGATGAATAGTGTATGCTCTAATGGGCAGATTTTTGAGGTACCTACTCAATCAATTAAAACACCTTTTGTATCACCGAAAATCACACTAATACATACTTTGATTTTGACTTTAACAAACAATCAAAAGCATATAGATATCCTTCAAATAAAAGCATAAAAATTACCTTGAACAACTTCGTAAGAACCCAGTTTCTCTAAAAACAGGACTTTAGTAATACACAATTCAATTTGGAAACCACAAACACGTCCTTAGTATAAAATTACAGAGTACGAAGACAATACGGCGTCGTTAACAAGTCGTTACCTCTAGGTATTCTGTTGTGCCCGTATTAAACTGGTATTATTATCGTAGGACTTACACAATAGTTGATAAGAGGAAAAATCTTCTATATTAAAGTAAATCAATTCTCTAACTTGTTTTCTGTTGATGTGGCAATTAATGGCATTGAATAAATGCGACAAAACGAAATGGGACGTTCAGTAATCTTCACTTATTTACTTAAAAATAAAATTTCAACGTTATAAATTGTACTACACGTCGAGCTATACAAATCCAGTTTTGCTGGCCTCTTATTTTATGGAAAGCCTATACCATACGAGGTATAAATGTATACATTGACCCCTAGCCGTATGTATAAATTAAAAATTAAAAAAACCCCCGACGATCTCATTATATCTCGACCGATTTATATCAAACATAGCTAAGAACACTCCCGACTATTTCACCATACAAACAAAAAAAACTAAATCAAAATCGGTTCATCCGTTCGGGAGCTACGATGCCACAGACAAACACACACACACACACACAGACACGTCAAACTTATAACACCCCGTTGTTTCTGCGTCGAGGGTTAAAAAGAGAAGTTTCATTATCATCATCAACCCATTTTCTGGCTCCACATGGGTCTCCTCTCATAGAAATGGTTAGTAACGATAAGTCCATCATGCTAGCCTTCTGACAGTCTTCAGAAGTTATCGAGTAAATCTCTCAGGCACGCAGGTTTTTTCACGATGTTTTTGTTCACATTTTATACCTACTTCTAACCAGTGGGATATTTTATCTTTGAAAATAAAACCCGTAATACATCTATCCTTGACCTTCATTTAGAAAGCCAATAAAACCTCATCTCGCATACACATAATATGTATACGACACACACACTGTCACACTGCCACTTTGTCGTGGTAGGGCCACGCTGTTCGCAGCATGAATGGGCCGGCTTGACCGGGGAAGTACCACACTCTCGCAGAAGACCGACGTCCGAGTAGTAGCGTTTCGTTACTTCGTTCGGTGAGCGAGAGGGCCGGAGGCCCAATTCCTCCCCCAATCCCCTTCCTTCTCCTTTTCTCCTTCCCCTCCCTTTCCCTTAATAGGCTCGGCAACGCATCTGCAACTCCTTTGGTTTTGCAGATGTCCATGGGCGGCGATGACTACTTACCATCAGGTAGCTCGCCTGCTCGTTTGCCGAGTTATCCCATAAAAAAAAAAACATAATTTGTTCACACATATTTCCATGAACAGTCATGCTTTCACGCACACATTTACACCCGACCCATATAGGAAGAAGCAGATCTCAGTTCAAAGACTTTCCATTACAATGTAACAGCCCCTTCGCCTTATGAAACTATCGCGTTACCCGGTTTATTCGCGAACTCGCTTTTTCGTATTATCAACTGTGCCCGTTCAAAGCAATAAAAATAACAAAACTTATGCTCGTATTCAAATTGTATTAGTTTGTCGTTTTGACGGGTTTTATTTTGTTTTGAAAGATGTTTGTGCTTCAATGTATTGTGATAACGGTATGGCAACTATTATAGCTTTGCTTGTTTTGGACTTTATTTACTTTATATACTCAATAACACTTTGCTCGACCTGGAAATCGAACCCAGGACCTCTAGCGTAGCATTCGCGCTTAGGACCACTAAACTAATGAGGAGGCAGGCAATAAATATAATTTATCATTAACACGGCTTGTCTTGATTTCAGTTCCTACAACTAAAGCTATGACGTATATCTAAAATCTTCAACAGATCTTTTAGTTCCAGTCGACCGCACTCGTAAATCATGTAAAGTTTCATCTGAGCAAGTGTCAAAACAAAACTTCATATCCATATAGCGGTGATAACGCGAAAGCGATTTGACAATGACTAAGTTAATTCAGAAGGTATATTCCTTTCGTTATATATACGGTTAAGTTACCTACCTATCCAATTAACGTTTTTATACTATTATACAAAATCTCGATAATTAAATAATCTAAATACTTTCTGAGGAGAATCTTAAGCTATCTTTATTGAAGAACGTACCTTGTCATCTAAGTTGAAATGTTAGTCATGTTATCATTAATTTTTAATATACTTATTTCGAAACTTGAATTACAAATAACAGCCCAATGCGGTTCCTATTCTGTAATTTTCCTTATTATTCAACTTTTTGTTTTTTAATATTATAATATTATTCATTTTTGTATACATCGCATTTACTTAAAGCAGGATTCGCCGATATATATCAGCGGATTATCACGATATAGGCTGGTATATCAATTGATTTTTTCTTTTCTTCTGAACAAAACATTTTGGAGATTAATGTTTACTACCTATTTATATACGATATATAAATCGGATTTTTTCGAACCCTGACATAAAGTAATTCAGCTTACACTAGATTTATGACATCAAAAAAATATTTTTTATGTTTCGCGTATTCTGCCTAACTCCGCGCCTACGCCATCGTCGGCTAAGTACGGACAACGCCATTAGTTACTGTCGACCTCCTCGGCGACCAAGTTATTGATATTTGTGCTATGATAAATGGTCGCACAAACACGCGTTTGTGTGGACATTGCTAAAATATCGACGATCATGTAAACGGCTTTCATATTTTCGCGAAACTCCTCTGATATTTATTTTATTTGACACGAGTGTGACCTATTTAGTGCCAAACTCTCTTCAAAGCTTTTTTTTATACCGTAAGGTTGTTGATAAATTGAAAGATGGATGATGGTGGTGCATAGTATAAGGTTATGCCGTGTCCGTAAGCGATAATTACAAGCAAGGGATGGCAAGAGCAGTCCTTACTTTATAGAATTCCAACATATATTTGATACTTTCGAGGTGGGTGATCCATGAGGATTTACGCATGACGAAAACCCTGATGACCAGCAAACCTACCCTTAGATATGCTAATTATCAAGTTAAGTTTTAAATGAAAGCTTCAAAGCATCATGCATGATGTCAGCAGGGTTAAAAATGCCGCTTTCTATTTGGTTTTGATAGTTACCAAAGAACTGCTACATACCACCATACCTCTATTTAAGGGAATACAGGTGTGGTGGTGTGACTGTTACGGAACAGTTACTCAGAGGTGTACTTAATGTACAAGTACAGTTCGCCAATATGTTTAGGTCCCATGTAATAAGGGGCGAGCATATTTTTTTTATTTATTTTTTTGAAAAAAGCTTACTAGCAATGTGGGTCGCACATTACTAGTAGGTAATCTTGTTAACCCCTCGTACTAAGCTAAATGCTTGTGTTACGAGTGGATTCACGTCGGTAGTGCAATGGGTGAGTTCGAACCGTCCGACGACGAAGTCCGACGCTCGAGCCATTAGGCTACCGCCGCTTCAACTACCATTGAAAGTATTGAAGTACCATTGGTTCTAAATATGAATTGATTCTAGAGGATTTGCTAAATGTGACTTTTTTAACCCAACAGACCCAAACCATATCAGGAGCGATCGAAATAACCATCATTAACTCGATATCAATTATTATAATAGTTGACGTCACTAACCCTATTATACCTTCTAACAGCATTTAGTACCATTAATACAACATTATGATTCACCTAAGTACGACTATATGAATATATATTTTTTTAATTGTGTGTTGTAAGCAATTCGTGACCACTGAAATTCTTTCCGTAACTTAAACTATGTAGTTTAAATTAAATAATAATTTAAGTGAAATACTGTTCGTGTTCAGTCGTTAACCAACAGTTATAATTTTTACTGAAAGGCTACCTTACTTCAGTAAAAAAGTACTTGAAAACTAGTGCCGTTACCGGCCATTTAAATGCAACGCAATAACTTTAGCTTTATTTCCTACATGAAAACTGTTTCAGAAAATGAATGTTAACAATAATGATAATCGTTACTAAAATAACACAAGGAAGTTACCAGTACATCAAGTATTTGGTGTATGTTTGCGTAAGTATAATCAATTTTATTGATTTATACAATTTGCATTATGGAAATCGAAAGAAACTGAGGAAAGAGAAATGTTAATGTCAATTTTGAAGAAGTGTTATTGAATACGTGAAGCAAAAAGTGGGAGGCGAGTCGTATCGAGAGGTCAAACATAGGTAGAGAATAGAAAACAGTAGCAGTTGCTCTATCGACAAGAACTAAGCTCTTAGACAGAAGAAGAAAAAGAAGCACGAGGTAATTCTTCAATTGGGAATTCCTGTACTACTGCCAAACTAAAAGGAGAATTTTCGTCAACCAGGGTAGAAACTGAAACGCAAAAGTACAAAGATCTCATCATTATATGCCTCTACAAAATCTCAAATATAATCTGTAAATTTAACTAGAAACTCCTTACTAAGGCACTTTACATTTGCCACTTTGTAATTGGATAACCTCTTCACCCTTTGACAGGTTAAGTTGTTCATTATGTGCCATTTTGCGTAATGGCTGCAGTCTGCCTCACAGAGGCTGCCGTAACGAAGGCATTAAAAGGTATAATTGTAGCGCTTTTATTCTATTATTATATTCTGTGTTGTTTTTGTTAAAATTAGCATAAAGAGTTTGGTATTGGTTTGTGTTTAACATTTGCAGTTGTCCGCTGAGTTTTTATCCGCTTTTTCGGTTACTAAGCGCGTCATAAGACATAGCATGAAATTAAATAGCTTTCTCAAGAATTGGGCCGTCATATGCAAAAATTATTAGCGCTTTCAAACGAACAAAATAATGAACTTAAGTTATGCTTTTTTGGTGACTTGAATGGTTTTGACCCTATTCTTGTCTGATTGAAACATCAAAGTGTAAGTTTAAGCAAAAAGTTGCAGGTTTATTCAAAATATCAAATCATACAAATGACCTAAAATAAATCTAGTTACCAGAAGGTTGTTAGAAACCAGAGATTGTTCAGAATATTATTATGTATTTATAGAACAGTCTTATTAGTTTGGAACGAAAGTGACCCGTTTTTAATGTTTTTAGGTACTAAATTGCTACTGTGCAAATTTCAAAAGTAGAACCTTAAAAACGCCAACTCAGTTATTTTTTGTTCGTACCTATTAGCCTCAATATTGACCTTATTTTGCTTATATTTGAGTTCATTCGTTCGTTCATATTTTTATGTTTTTGATGAGAGATTCAAATGGATTTCCAGACGGAAAAATTTATAGCATACAAACATACGATCACAGATACCTACGACAGAGTGTAACATACATGTATATATTAGTACGTACAGCCATAGTTTCTATTTTATATCGTATATTGTATATTTTGAATTTCATATAAAAATCATTTGGAATTGAACTCCTGGAACTCGAGTACAGAACCGCACGCTCTTATTCCTGTGTCACCGCCATATACATTTGATTATTCCATTAAAATTGCATTTTAAATTTCAGTTCCAATCATGACGAACTTTGAGTTCGTTTCGAAATACCCTCGGCTGGTCATAACATGTTTACGTTATGTGACTTACGTAATAACGTATTAAACTTGGTCTTGTTCACAGATTGGTTTGCGAATGGCTTGTCCATGTTCATGTTAGAGTGTTATGGACTTTGTTATTACTTTTGTGTTAAAAACCGAATGTTTTATTGGTACTTGCAACCCTATAGGGGTTTTTATTCTACGAACAAAGCATGCCATTTAGTGCAATGATACAACATCTACTTGGTGCGCCAATAATATAAAATAATAATATTTAACGTTACGAAGTTCTTTAACGTGGCGTGCGGTAAGTTGTTTGGTAGAAATCATCACGTGAGGATAAAGCGTTATGCCCTCTCGAGACGTTCGGTCCTGTCCGGCGTAGTTCGGATATGTTCGTCAAGCGCCGCGCCGGCCGCCATACTTGTTTACGTCATGTGATCACGGGTTATTTAATAATGTGACGTTCGATTCCGTTTGGTGTAGTTCGAATATTAACGTCAGGCGCCTGGGGTGATTAAAAAAAAGAATGAAATAGTAAAAAGTGAAAGAGAACAAGAATTATAATTTATTAATGATCTATTGACAAATAAAAAACAATAATACGAATTTATAAAAACCATCTTATTTTCTATTAATAAATACAACACTATTTAGTCATGTACACGTGTACAAAAATGAACATGTCCTTAGTAAACCCTTCAAGCTTCGCCACCCTCACTCTAATGCATCTTTAGGAATAGGTACCTACTTAATCAGAACAAAGATTTACCTCCTGTGAGCAAATACAGGCTGCTCCTGATTGCGACTTATTTAAAATAAATATCCACTCCCTTTCCGCGTGGTATAAACCAATGAGGATTTAAGCGGCACACATACTGTATGTTTCAATGTACGACTTTAGAATATTTGAATTTGGAAAGAAAGTGACAACGGTTCATATATTGATAAAGGATTTTCCCAAGCGAATTGCACGTAAAATGGGGAATGAGACGAGATGGCAATGAGATTTCGAATTGTTTCAGAAGAATTGCATTGATAACTGATGTTTTAGGTGTTGACTGTATTTTGTTACCTTATAAACTAGCATTGGGTTACAAAGTTATGAAATAAAAGTATATTTTTTATATATTTTTGAATAAAGTTTTTATCTTTATATTATTTATTTCGATAAAGGGCTAGTAGCTAAGTAATAATAAGCACGTTAATCGCGGATCTGCGAAGTTATCATGGGAACACTAAATATAATAATTTGATTACCTATAGTTGGTAGCCTGAGCTAGAGCAATGTATAAAATAATACATATTCCAATGTAGAATGTATAAACGTGCATGTATAATAAATCATTTACAATTGTACACACAAAGCCACGGGTAATAACACAAACACATACAGTGCAATGCAAACCTCATTTAAAATTCAATAAATGCATAATTCACTGTAATTTAGAACTCAATAGGATTTGATGTTCATTTCCATGGAAACAGTTCTGTTTAACAGTAAATTAGATTCATGATTTTGAACTGTGTTATATTCTTTCGATATATGATGGAATAATAACAGAACCTGGAAGTCAATCGGACACAAATCAAAGTTAGAAGTGCTACTGAGAATTTTGTAGAAAAATCAAATACCACTACGCTCGACCTGGTAATCGAACTCAGAACCTCTAGCTCAGCAGCCGTCAGTGAGACAGGTTGACCTATGAGTGGAATTGAGAACTTTTTTTTGTCGTGTTAAAATCTCATGAATGTCCTCCATCTCTCGAAATGAAAGGCAGTGGGTTATGTCAGTCACTCCTACCAACTAAAAATACACGGCCATCCATAGCATACCTAATGTGGAGGCTCCGAGATAGTAGTTGAAAAAAAAATATAATATAAAACAATGTCTACGCACAAATCAAATAAAGCGGCGGTAGTCTAATGGCTAGGGCGTCGTACTTGTGATCATTTGGTTGCTGGTTCGAACCCCACCCATCGCACTACCGATGTGAACCCACTCGTAACACGAGCATTTAGCTTAGCATGAGGGGTTAACAGGAAAACTAGTAATATACAACCCACATTGCTAGTAAACTTTTTTTTTAATCACCCCTATAGAATTTTTATTCATTCATGATAGGCCTACGCTTGACCTCCAGTTCACCTGATGTTAAGCGATACTGCGATCTACGATGGAGCGCGCTTGCCTATAAGAAAGCGATTCACTCGTGATTTAAAGACATCCAGATTATAACCATCGGGGAAGACACACTCGGGAAAAACTCCCTCTATAGTCGTATAAAGAGTTTATTTACAAACAGTAGGCAGTAAACGCGTTGCTTGAAGGGATATCTCATTACGAAGTTTAGTGAGTCCACTCCGTGCCCAGCAAGCAGTTCCGTTACCCGCTTGTTATAAGTTTTGCTTATTTACTTTTACTTTTGTTACTGTGAGAACTACATATTTTCTTTTGTTACTTGTTTCGTGGTTTGCGGGGTAATTTAGTAGTATTTGTTGGTTAACTGTTACCCCCTTATTCCAATAGACTCGGTTTACCTAAACAGAAATAAGTGTCGCTTATTTTTGTGGTGACTTATAGAATAGGTACTAGAATCGGACAAAATACACAACTCGGTGCTTCACGAACTATCATCACAAAACTAACAGTTATGAACAATAACAATTGGTTTGAACGCACAACAGTTAACGAATCGCAACAGGTACAAACCGAAGGTCTGTACAAACTTCCCCGTTTTCATTAAGCACTGGAAACTACACGCGAGCCATTGAAAACTGACCATAGAGAACTAACCTGTCTAATAACCAGCCTTAAAATTTTACAGACTATAAACGAATTTAAACTCTATTTAATGGAGCTGAAAGTTAGGAATAGAATGACAGTGAACCAGTATTTTATGGAATCAAAATAAGGCTTGAAGCAGACTATTCCAGTAATGTATTGTTGGATATGAGTTCATCTCATGCTTATATGAACTTTTGTTACATACAACCGTTTATATTTTTGCGTGTTGTGCAGTTTTCGTCTGACTTTCCTTTGTTGTAGCTGTATAGGCTGTATTTGTGTTGGCGATTGGGGGAAATGAAAATAATACACTGAACGTTGGCAGAAATTGTAATGAAACTGTTTCTTTGGACATTGCTACGTCGATACTGATTTTGTTTATATAAAGAAATAGGATAGTAGACGACTACCTGCTTACCCATATAATTTTTTGTTTGAATCGCTTTTAATAACGCCTAAGAGAGATAGAATAGTCTTCGTCCGGCGATCTATATATGATCAGGACATAATTGTTTAAGATACATAAACTAGCTTATTTTTTATTAATATGATCGAAGACGACGATTTGTGGCGAACCTTCAAATGTGACAGTAGCCTTAGAGAATACAATTTGACATTTACGCGGGATCGGAACTATATTTTGAACATATTATTATCATAACATATTACCGAACTTAGTCAAATACAAAATAGTTGCACGGTTCAAATAAAACATTCATACTGCATAATTCTCACTTAATTAGAAAAAAATGTGAACAGAACTTAAATATTATAAACATATAATATTTGAAAGATGCCTGTCTCATTAGTCTAGTGGCCCTTAGCAACTGCTCCGCTAGAGGTCCTGAGTTCGATTCCCAGATCAAGCAATGTTATTGGGATTTTCTGTGAAATTCTCAGTTGCAGCTCGGAGATTGAAATTATGCCCGGTTAATGGCAATAGGCTCAACTACAATTACATGGGACCGAACCATACCGGAGAAATGTAGATGCATATGAGTACATCTCTGCCTTACCCTTCGGGAATACAGGCGTGATGGTATGTTTTAGCCAGAGCGAGAATGAGACATCAACTCGTTGAGTTCTTTCTTCAAAAATGACATCTGCAACTTGTTTTAGTCCAGTCCAGCTTATTCAAACTGCCTTCTTTGTTTAACTTGCCACTTAGCATAAAAATGTTACTTTGCAACTTTGTTATAATGTCGTCAAATATGCAACGGTTTTCTCGCTAAACGTTTAGTCCAAGGTTTATGTTAATCTTCGGAAAATTAAACACTCACTTTGAAAGTTTTCTTTTTTTTGTGACCAAGTGGCGCTGACACTTTTAGCGAACTTTTTTTTTTTTTTGTTGTACGTACGTACCTACTTTTAAAAAAAGGTTCTCGATTCGGCTGTATGTTCTTAAACTGTAATGGGCTGGATTTACAAGTTGACGAGCAAATCTGAAATAATTATGCAAATGTCTGAAACTGTAAACTTAGCTTACATATTCTATGAATTATAAAATGTATTTGGCATTTTCGTTTTAACGTTCAGTTAAGAATATTCTATCTATCTATCTATATTAAATATCTTATTATCAATTAAAATTATATTATCATTAATTCTTTAATAATTTAATTCACATTCAGGAAAATTTACAAAGTATTATCTAATATTGAGTTAGTGTTGTGTGTTTTGAGTCGGTTATATAAGTTGTATACACATATATATATATATATATATATATATATATAAGTTGTATACATAAAGTACCATATAAGTAAGCGAGACATCTACCGCCACGCATGGCGAATAACACGTTTAAAGATAGCTCCGTTTAAATATTCTTAAATTATATGCTGTAATAAGTCAGAGGTTATTAACTGTGTAGTAGGCCCTCATCTTACTCTTCGTCGCGAAATTTTTTAGAGCTAGTCATAAAAATAAAAATTTCTGCACCTGGCAACACTGATCACATCAATCATTCGTTCTTTTCGCGCTCGCCAAACGTCGCGCAAAAAGTTGTTTTTATTGTAAAAAACTTATATTTAAGTGTTTATATTTGATTTTACAAGTGTAAAATTGGTTTAAGACCATGTTAAAGTGTTTTAGAGTTAGTATGGAAGAAATGAAGAGGAGGAAATTGGATTTTTGGAGGAAAATTTTAGTCAATGAAATATGACAGGTGAAAAATCAAAGTTGTATTTAAAATGCATAAATTTTGTCTGAAATTAAGGGTAAAATGTGTGACATCTTACCACCTTTTCGTGGAAAAGGCTATATTTAAAAAGTTTTTATTGTTAAACTGATTCAGACAACAAATTTTGTTAGCAATTTCGAGTGTCGATCTTGCAGCTCTTCCGTTGGAAGAGTACCTACAATTACTTCATTCTGAAGTTTTGATGAGATAATTTACCTCAAATGTATACAATATACTGTATATAATCCCCTGTTAGGGGAAAAATCACTAAATGTACGCCTTGAGACTTGTACAGGCGATATCCCCTAAGGCTACTCTCTGACCCATAATATATTATGTTCAATACTCTAAACGGTTGGGGTGTAAGGTGAGTATACCTATGAGAGGAATAATACCTACCAGAGTACTAGCATTTTCGCTTTCAGTCTATCTCCTTATGGTCAAGTATTAACTTTTGGTACCTATTAGTTTGGAAGTGATAACAATAAAGTGTAATCAAAACTCGAGGTAAATTATGCTCTAACAATAGTGAATCATGTAGAGGTTGTGAAAACGAGAGTGTCTACACAAATATGAAATTCAAAAGTACTTATCAATCTGTACCTGTATAAAAGACGTCCTTCTTAAAACTATATACACTCCAAGGCCTTAAAATTCTATACCAGATGCCCTCACGGCTTAACTCTATGATCACTAGAATTATTATGGTCATTACATAATTATGATGGGACGGGAACTATTGACAGCTGGATAAAATATTGGCAAAAGACATGAATAAATAAGAAGCAAAAGGCTTATAGACACAACCAGGCCTAAATTTATAAAATCAAAGATACTTTTATACCTTGAAAAATACTGTTATGCCAACGGAGAGCTATAGAATCTAAGCTCCACTTGTCAATATATCCCTTAAGCCTTTTTCTGGGTAAAGCCTTATAACCCAAAGGATACTTAGCAGGCTGAAGTTTTTTTTTCCTTGAGAACTCGTAGAAACTGTCAAGACATTATACTATTCAGAAGTTACAATAATGAGTTATAAAAGTATACAACACAACACAAAGAAGACACCGAGGATTCAGATGTAGCAACCGAATCACCCTTAATCAAAGCCAAAAGTACATTCAAGAAATGTTACAAGATCCATGTACATTGGGAATAATACAAATGATGGCAGCAGACCCAATACATATGAGATCAGGGTGGATACCCTATGAGGTATATCTTACATGCTGTACCAAACACAGTATCTGTAAGAGGTAGGTACCAGCCTATTAATCAGTTATCCTAGATAATGAATACAATTCTATTGTCCTTTTGCTTAATGTGAAACAAGTTCATCACATTACAATTAAATTTTAATCAACCACATATTTTATTGGTATATAATATTATGGTGTTCATAATTAACAAGCACATATTGAGATGAATGTTGTTTATTCATGTAAAGGACATTCTTATTATTTAACCAAATTTTAAAGATTAATGGTTATAATCTAATGATGTGTTATGATTAAACTATGTATTATGATGAACTCCTATGAACTTGGGATGTTTTCATACAAATTATTTTATACTATACATATTATGAAAGCTAGGTTTGAGTGGAAGATATGGTCTCGAGGTTCCTGTATGAGGATGAGAGAATATATAGTGTTATATTGAACACAAAACATCTATATACATATATTGTTTTTAATACTAGGTAACTTTTTAATGGTATGGTAAACCATCAAAATTAAATAACCTGTTTTGGTAAATCAACAGCAGGAGAGAGCAGAACAGAGGGACTATTCTTATATAATACTGAAACCAATCATGGAATGTTCATATATCTATATATATTAGGTCATCTATCTACTCAATAGGTATAGGTATATTGATACCTTGAATCATCATACAATAGATGTCTAAATCTAAGAATAGTATGACTATTAGACAACCCATGATTTAGTTTAAACATATAATATGTAAACAGATTATAATCTGTTTAGCTGTTAATTAGCAGCACAGATCTAAGCATACCTAAGGTTTTATTGTTACTTAACTTTTATTTATTTAGACTTTTTTACACTTTCCTATCAAGGAATACTTAAAGATTAAGGAACCTTCAGATAAAAAGAGAATTCACTAATACATATATTAAGAACCTTTATACCAGGTTGAATTACAATATGAGGTACTATTTTAGTATTTCAAATACAACATTTTCAGCAAATAGCATGAGACCATTATAAAGGTCTGAGAGTAGAATAGAATATGGAACAGTACTCGAACTAAAATAGTAATTGTAAATAAAATCATTTGATGGACTTAGTGGTTAGTTGATAACTATAATAAAATTAACAAAAGTAACCTAATAACTTTAGCTACTTTTTGGCTAAGTTCATAGGTTTTCAGACATAGGTATCTGAAAATTGAGGGGAGCACAAGCCAATGTCATCCACAGGGTTTTTATGCTGGTCGAAAATGATTTGCCTACATAGAACTTTGTTCTGGTTGAGATATCTAATACATATAGACCTACCAATTCAGAGGCACATAATTTTTTCCTTAAAAATCTTAATAAGCATAAAACAAATTTTAAATGGTACCTGTATTTAGCTTATAATATCTTAAAAGTGACTCCTTCAATATTAGTAAGTCAGTACTTGTATCTGATGGATTGAATATAGTCTAGATGCTAAATCAAATTGCTCAAGATAAACTAGCAATGGTGTGAATAGAATTACTTGGATTATAGGACTGTGCATCAAATAAGTAGACTAAATGTCAACATTTTATCACAGTTACTGGAGAGAGATGGAGACTCACATAATATTATAATATTGCCGTTAGCCTGTGTTCAAATAAACACAAAAGTCATACTTTTGTGTAAATGTAGATAAATTTTACAGACTTTTCTAATTTTTTCCAGACCAATTTTTATAAAAAAAAAAAAAAAAAAAAAAAAAAAAAAAAACCCAATAACAAGTTTAAAATTGCAGAATAGAATTTTCTTTAAGTTATGAGTCATAATTATGTAGGATATTCCTACCTATCATTTGCATAGAAAACATAATTCAATGTTTTTATATAAGATTTTAATAGAAAAATGTAGGTGGGTACTCTCAATTTATCTTTATAAATGCATTTTCGCCAGTTAGTAAGGATGGCACTAAATATCTTTCATATTGTGAAATCTAATCAGTTAAGAATACTAGGCTTTGCAACAAAGCCACAAATTCTGCTATCCTCACTTTTAAAACTAGTAATAGTCTTATAATAGTCTGTATAGTATCAGAGGTTTTGACATCCAAGATTTTCTTTTTTCTTTTGTCTCCTAGTAGAACAGCACCCCTCCACAATTTACTTCAAGGGCGTTGGGATGATCAGGAAAGCCTTAAAGAATGATTTGACTATTTCAAATCTATCAATCTTTTGTTATTTAAATACCTATCAACAAAATCACCTACTTATAGTTCTTGCCTATGACATAGACATAGTAAGTGAATAAAAGGAAATCAGGATTTTAATGATGACAATCAAATGACTACTTTTATAATTTTCGGTGCCAGATATATCTCCAGTTTTCAAGACAGATCATACTTTAACAAGTAAGATTAAAGTCAGCTATGCAACAGCTTCGTTTTTTGTTGTCTTGGCTTAAATTAATAGGTAAGTGAAGATAAGAGTTACCTACTTATGTAAATATTTTTAACAAGAATAGGTACTTACTTTCTATAATGCCAAGACATTTAGAAAACATAATACTCGGAAGTTATATAGTAGGGGTTAACACTCTTATTTAATAAAAAAAAAAAAAAAAAAAAAAACTATCCTGGCTGTTCTAGGAAGAAACAGTTGAGTCAGTCAAGACTCTATCTGATTTTCAGTTAATCATGTAATTGTGTACCTTCGATACAATATATTATGTACTTAGGACAAGTAAGACATACTTGTGGTCATGATTCATGCACGCAGGCATGAAACGCATCAACAATGGAAACCTAATGGATTATATTAACATTGGCCACATTGGCTTATCTTGGTAAAAGAGCCATAGTAGTCTATAAATTTACAGTAGATTACTACCCAAATACTTTACCTTGGGCAGTCGCAGTTGATCTGTAAGTTATATCTTTTATGGTTGATTCTATAGCTTTACAGTTTTCAAATATTTTGTTCTAAGTACATTATTTATTTTTTAATAACATAGATTCTTATCAATATTTATAATATTTCTGGCGATCTTTAAATATACACAAGGTGATCTGGTGATCTTTTTATTTTTGATAAACTTTTAGACAAAGTTACTGTAGGTTGTAGTAAGTGAGACCTACTTATTATTTTGATTATGTGTTATTATGATTCTCTGAACATCTACACAGTTAATAACCTCTGACTTATTACAGCATATAATGATAGGATTAAACGAACTTACCTGTAAGTGAAGTTCTATCCTGATTATATGGAGTAATAAGTCAGAGGTAGAGGGTCCCGCCCTCCCAAAAATTACAAACTTAGTACCTACATATGTAATTTTATGATTCCCATTACAATTAACTCCGCTCTAAACTTAATGATTGATGTGATCAGTGTTGCCAGGTGCAGAAATTTTTATTTTTATGACTAGCTCTAAAAAATTTCGCGACGAAGAGTAAGATGAGGGCCTACTACACAGTTAATAACCTCTGACTTATTACTCCATATAATCAGGATAGAACTTCACTTACAGGTAAGTTCGTTTAATCCTATCATAATAGTTAAAAGTACATAATTACAATAGTGCTATATACCATTGTGAAGGTGTTGACTTGGACTACACAATAGCGTTTACAACATACTTGGACACCAATTCGTTTGTGAGTAATAAGGAAATTACTTTACAACATTTTTGTGATTTTGCCGCCCCTGACCTACCGCAACTCGCGGCTTGCTCGCTTGCACGGACACACGTAGGTACTTAGGATTAACGCGCATGCGCCGCCGCTTCTTCGTGTTTTGAGATTTACTGCAAGCTCTATTTACGCTGCACTTTGCATATAAAATATAAATCCACCCTACAAAAACTTTTTTTTTCGATGCTTCATTCACAAAAATCTACTCAGAGCTCGGGCCGTAACAAACCAAGTCCTAGCGCTGCGCTCAGCCAGAGTGCTCCGAGCGATATCAACAATGTGACATTAAGAGGATAGTATCCGCTTCGCGCCCCATACAAACGTAGTTTGGCTCTTGCTTGAATTTTAAACAATGAAAGTCATTGAAATTTTGCAGTAACAATCTTATCATTAAAATACGTGTTTATGTAATATAAAATTTCATTTCAATATACGGTTAAAAAGTTACACGAGCTCAAAGATTGGCAATTTTCGTTGAAAAACGGCCCAACTTTATGCTAGTATTTCTCGACAATGTATCAATACAGAAACATTCTGATTCGACAGAAACCCAGATAATATAGTGAATATTTTTTAACAATATTTTTTTTTTACGTATTAACATTATTATAGGAGTAATCTCCAAAATTCGGAACATGAGAAATACGCGTGAAAATGTTGCAAATGTATTGTTGTTTCACCATGCGTCGCGGGAGCTGCGGCGGGTCGGGAGGTGAGACAACGTCCTTGAAACAACCGGCTCGCGGTGCATGTGAGCGATGCGATGAATCGAATGTCGTGAATCTTACTTATTCCGCCGGGTGCGACTTTTCGAAAGAGATATTTAGATAGTTTGATGGACAACGAGAGCTTGCGCTCGAGAGAGGTTTTATTATTAAAATATATTATACGTACATAGACTGCCTCATTAGTCTAGTGGTCCTAAGTGCGACTGCTACGCTAGAGGTCCTGGGTTCGATCCCCAGGTCGAGCAAAGTGTTATTGGGTTTTTCTATGAAATTCCCATTAGCAGCTCGGGGTCTGGATTTGTGCCCGGTTAATGGCAATAAGCTCGCCCCCTATTACATGGGACCTAAACATACCGGCGAAATGTGGGTGTACATTAGTACACCTCTGCCCAACCCTTCGGGAAATACAGGCGTGATGGTATGTTATGTTATGTATACCTACATAGGTAAGTAAAGATAATATACCGGCCGTAACTTACTAGACTACCTAAGGAAAAAAAATGTGTAAGATAGGTAATTTTATTGTTTTACCCGTGATAATACTATTTTATACCTAGGTATATCTTATTATTAGGTATATTGTAGGTATATAATATATTGTAAATTAGAATTACTGTTGTTTACACACCACATAGGTACCTAACTACATGTACATACGTGGGCTGATTTTATATTACTTAGGTAGGTACTTGTCTAGTAATAATAATAATTTATTTATGGTTGCGTCGCGCGTTGGTTTTGATTTAGAAGTTACAAGAAACAGTTTGAGCCTACATCTGTAAAAAAGTTTCTTAGATTGGCAGAGGTGAAAGCAATATTTTTATTGTGGGTATATTATAGATAGCATGGCAAGAAAATAAATGTATGCATGAAAATAAATAGAGAAGTAGCCAAGTAATCGGGTGCGCTATGAGTAATGTAGTATCACTAGTGGGTTCGATTCCCACACGGAGCATATATTTTTGATGGCCTAAAGGTAGTTTTCCATGTTATCTTCTTTTGTTAAAAGAGTTTGGGTTTGGTAAACGCACTAAAGATCCAGAAAAATCCTAGTGTAAATAAAAAAAAAGAAGTGAAAAAAAAAAGTGATTTTTAGGTACTTAAGTAAGTACCTACCTACGTAAAGTTTATTTAAGTCATAAGTTCTTATCCTAAGGTTTTTAGTAATATAAATGCCTAGCACAATTAGTTGTAATGTAAAGTTCACTCGTAACAAAACATTTTAATAAAAGCAGAGCCAAGTCTCATTACTCGATTACTACATGTTGCTGGTGATTCATAATATTATATGTACATGTACGCACGGCTACACATCAAGCTATACAAAACCAGTATAGGCTGCCCTTGAATTGTGCTTTAAACCTTTACAATGAGAGGTCAGTCTAAACTGGTTTTGTATAGCTTGATGTGTAGCCATGTGTACATAATTTTCAGTAAAGAGGAAATATTTCAAAGAGAATGTTGTGGCTGACTGCCAAAATATAAAAGAACGGTTTCAAAAAAGACTTCCCGAAACGAGATCAAGAATTAGGGTAGGTATGATAAAATTGGATATTAGTATTATAGCAATCATCAAGTTATAAGTAAAATTATTTTTTAGCTATACATTTTATTATGATACCCCTGAGTCTCTTTCGGTTATATTTTTTTTTTTTTTTTTTTTTGGGATAACTCGGCAAACGAGCAGGCGAGCTACCTGATGGTAAGTAGTCATCGCCGCCCATGGACATCTGCAAAACCAAAGGAGTTGCAGATGCGTTGCCGAGCCTATTTAGGGAAAGGGAGGGGAAGGAGAAAAGGAGAAGGAAGGGGATTGGGGGAGGAATTGGGCCTCCGGCCCTCTCGCTCACCGAACGAAGCGCAGTAACGAAACGCTACTACTCGGACGTCGGTCTTCTGCGAGAGTGTGGTACTTCCCCGGTCGAGCCGGCCCATTCATGCTGCGAACAGCGTGGCCCTACCACAACATGCATGCATTATATCGGGTTAACACAGTCATGTAACTAATTATACAAACATACTTTACACAAAAACTCGTATGCACACACACGCACGCGCACACACACACACACACTATTATTATTATTTTCTTTTCTATGTATATAGATAGTAAATAATTATTTTCTATTTTTTTTATGTAAAATAATATGTGTGTAAAAAGTGTGAATAAAGGAAATAATAATAATTATTATAATTATGTGTTACGTATCCATTTGGATTTGAACTCTCAGCATAGCTTGTGAATGTGACGAGTCAGCCATGGGCTTACATCAAGTGAGTTGGTTCTTTTCTTCTGAAGAATGTGTTTGTGAAGTGGATATCAAGAATCACTTTACTATGGAACATGTGTCTATGATAACTGATTTTTGTAGTGGAATGTATGTTTTGTGTAGGTCTAGTTCTTTTTATGATGTGTGTAGTGATTTAGGGATGAGTCCGGTAGATGATAATATTATCGGTATTATTTTAACTGTATTTTGTTGCATATCTGTCGTATTTCATCTGCTAATGATATATAGTTTTGTATTATATCACTATCCCAGTATAATTTAGCTATGTTGTTATTTACATTTACCTACATTTTTTGGCTTATATTTATAACATTGTCTTATTGTATCTATTAATTTATATTTTTTATCTATCTGTAGGTACATTTCTTTATTATGTCTATCTGTGTACTGTTTATTTGCTAAGAATGGACATCTTCTTGTCATATGATCTATAGTTTCTTGTTGGGAGTTACATAATCTACATCTATATGACATTACATTCAAACAGCGTAACATAAATACTTAATATTACTTAGTAAGAAAAGGTTTGTAATAAAGTCTACAGACTTCGTTAATGTGGGTCTAGTTTTGACTTACAGCTCCCTTCATAAACCTTAATTTACTTAGAATTGCTCTGTAATTCGTTTGTACTTGGCTGTCATTACCCCTTTTTGATTATCAGAACGAGACAAATAAATTTTAACTTACTAACGGAAACGCAATCAATTCAAACACTTTTTTTTCCAACTGTAACTTCAATTGTTTTCGTAGAATCAAAAAAAATCGTGCATAGCGGTCCTTTTTAGTAGGTATTTTTTGAGTCGAGCATAGCGAAACTAGAGCATAGCGGTACTAACCGGTTAAAAATGCCAAATTTATAATAATAAATAATAGTTGATATGATCTATTATTATAAATAACAAATATTATTAGTATTATTAACGAGTACTTAGTATTAGCATACTACTTGTTAATACTAATAATATTTGTTATTTATATAACTATAAGGTAGCCCTTATAGTTTCTGAAACTTCATAATGAATCAGTGAGTGAGTGATATTACGCTGTAATAAATAATGTTTCATTTTTGATTAAAAGGCTACTTTTTTTTCTAAAAAAAAAAGCTTACTAGCAATGTGGGTTGCACATTGCTAGTATTCTTGTTAAACCCTCGTGCTAAGCTAAATGCTTGTATTACGAGTGGGTTCACGTCGGTAGTGAAATGGGTGGGTTTCGAACCGGCAACCACATGCTCGCAAGTTCGACGCCCTAGCCATTAGGCTACTATTAATCTAAACAAGATTGTCTTGTTGGTGAAATGACTTTTTTGTAAGGTTAATAATGACTCATTCGTCATCTACTTATCAGCTTTTAATTTTTAAAGCATAGGTATTCAACATAAAAGAGAAAAGTATCTGGTGACGCGAAATTTTACGGCGCATGCGGATTTGTTTGAGAAATACCACATAACTTCATATCTTAACATTACAGATATAGATTATATTATACGAGACTTGGCTCTGTTTACAAAAATATTTTTAATATGTTAAAATTACTGTTATGTGTACAATTGAGAGCTTACGAATAGGTCATGAAGTCTTCAAATATTGTAAGTGTCTTATCCGTACTCTCCCCTGATGGGAGCATCAAGCATCTGAAAATCTTAGAGATGCCGTTTTTTTATGATTTATGTCGTAAAAGCTTTATATGACTTTTAGTGCATTACCCTTTCTATTCATAGCTACTTTTATTATGAAATTCAATAAAAAAATACGGATTGTTCAGTCTAGAAGTGAATAGGTAGGTACTTATTTTTATTAAATGCAATTTCCAATCGTTACGCGTCATTCTATTTTACAAGTCAAAGAAAATAGGTATAATACAATAAAAAACCTTGAACGAGCGCTCAGTGCACATCACCATACGTACTTAAGTAAATACCCAAATTTTATTATGTAAGTACTTAGGTATTTTGTATTAAATGCAATTAGGAACTTAACTGATGCTGATTGTGTCATCAATACGACGGTTTATCATAATTTTACAATGAAAATTCCATTTAGGTAGGTACTTATGTAGGGACTTACATGTCATATCCAGATTGTTTTATTCGAATATGTTTAAATTTACAAGATAAGTACCTACATAGGATCAAAACAAAATATTTTGTACGAAGTAGGTATTTATTGAAAAGAAAAAATAAATTTTCGTACAACTTGTTGCTCTAATTTTGAAAAACCTTATTTATGGTAATACAATAGAAATAAATAGGTAGGTAGGTAGGTACCTACTAAGTTACTTTCTCATTAGGTAGGTAGGTAATTGAATAAAAAAATAAAAAATAGATGGTATTTGTCATAATGAATCTTACAAAGAAATAATTGACCTAATAATAAATTTGAACGAACGAACAAGGTACGAAAAAAAAACGCTTTCATAATTTCATTACTTTAGAATTGGACCCAACAACGAGAATAAGCGCGCGGGTGGTTGCGAGGGCGCGCGGGACAAGCGACGCCCGCTCGCATCGCAGGCGATAGGGACAACAACACAAAAACCAATACCTAAACTGCGTGCGCGCTGTCGAGGTACACTCCTCTTAAGACAAAAAAAGAATAATTCTCTTTGCCCTTCTACAAATAGCGATCAGTACGTAACTGAGGGTACGTTGAGGGAGATTATAAAACAGGAACTTTCCGCAGCACTAAATTGTTCTTTTAAGGAACTAGTTGCAGAACAGTTAAAGCATATACAAGCCGACATAACCGAATTCAAAACTTCATTTGGATTTTTTAACGTAGTTTTCGAGGAATTCAAGAGTCGATTTGAAGAAAAAGATGCAATAATTAACCAATTGCGTGCTGAGAACAACAACCTGCATCAAAATGTTTGTGACCTTACTACTCGCCTATGCATAATCGAGCAGAATATGCGTGACAGCAATGTTGAAATTGGCGGGTTGCCTGAGGACAAGTCTGAAAACTTAGTTAACACGGCGATATGGATTGCTAAGGTAACTGGGAGCAATATTAGTAACAGTGACATATTACAAGTCACAAGAGTCGCAAAACTTGACAAAGCGAGTGACCGGCCTCGCACTGTGATCGCTAAACTTTGCAGCCCTCGACAAAGGGATACTCTTTTGGCAGCAATAGCTGAGTTCAACAAGAAACAGCCTCAGGATAAATTGAATTCCCTCCACTTGGGCATTACTGGTAAGCGAGTCCCTATTTTTGTAAGTGAGCACCTATCTCCAACTAGTAAAAAACTACACGCGGCAACACGCAAACAAGCCAAAGAATTGTCTTATCAATTCGTGTGGATCCGCAATGGCCGTATTTTTGTTCGGAAAGACATACATTCAAAGTCCATCTATATCCGAGACCAAGATAGTTTGAAGCGTATGAAGATAGTTGAAGTGGCTTAGGTTTTATTCAGTTTTAAGTTAAAAGCGTGTTCCTGGTGTTAAATTTGTTTTAAAATGCTTGAAATCTACTACCAAAATGTACGTGGTATGAGAACAAAGACTGACTACATCTATAATAATATTTTGATTTCTAACTACAATATTATAGCATTTACTGAAACTTGGCTGAAGAGTAATGTTATAAATGGGGAGTTCATTGACCCAAGATACGTAGTCTACCGTAGAGATAGATCTAGTTCAAAGGTATCCAAAAAAGATGGTGGTGGGGTTTTAATGGCTATTCAAAATAATATTAAATCTGTAAGGGTTAACAATTGGGAAAGCGATCTGGAAGATCTGTGGGTAACTATTGAAGTTACCGTAAACAATACAATAAAGAAAATTGCCCTGTGTGTAGTATACCTACCTCATCCTGTCAATTTAGATTCCTTACTGTGCTTTATAAACAATCTGGGGTTCATTACTTGGAACAAAAGTGATGATGATTTGTGTTCAATACCATCAAATTACAACAGTTCTTTAGGCTATGCTTTAATCGATTTTATTTCTGTTAATGGACTCAATCAATACAATACTATTTGCAACGCCGACAGCAGGATCTTGGATCTTGTTATGAGTAACTTAGCGGCAGTATCGGTCACAGAAGCTAGAGACTTGCTTAGTAAGCTGGACGCACATCATCCAAGTTTGTTTATATCGATTCCGCTTGACAGTAGAAAACAGTTAAAAGCAAATTATCGCACTGGATACAATTTCTTTAAAGCTGATTTTGAGAAAATTATAATTAACTTAAAAAGCATTGACTGGGAGAAAACATTTGTTGATTGTAGAGATGTAAATGCAAGAGTAGATGTGTTTTATAATTTGTTACATAAATATTTTGACAAATATATACCAAAGTATAAACCAAAGATTTCAAAATACCCTCCCTGGTTCACAACTTCTCTTATAAGAACTGTAAAAGAAAAAGAAAAAGTTAGGCAAAAATATCGTAAGCACCATAACCCACGCGATAGACTTACCTATGAGCTACTGCGCAATCGTTGCCATAAATTAATAAATAAGTGCTACAATGAATATAAATGTAAAACTGAGAAGGAAATAATTAAGAATCCTAAAGCATTCTGGCGGTTTATTAAAGATAAACGTTGTGGAGAATCTGGCATACCAGCTGAGATGTTTTTAAATGACCGGAGAGCTGATAATGGTCCGGATATCGCAAATCTATTTGCAGATCACTTCTTGTCTGTTTTTAACCACGAACCTACTATCTGCTCTACCGATAAAGGCTCAGGCGGTAACAGCGCCTTAAGCACAATAACGTTTACAAATGAAGAAGTCCTTAAAAAGCTTAAGCAACTTGACTCTTCTAAAGGCCCGGGGCCCGATACTATACCGCCTTCGTTTATTAAACGTTGTAGCAACGTACTTTATTCACCACTGCAAATTAAATTTAACACCTCTCTTAAAGAAGGAATTTTCCCCGAAATATGGAAAAATGCTAAAATTATACCTGTTTACAAAAAAGCCGACCCAGCAAATGTTAAAAATTATCGACCAATATCCATTTTGTCATGCTTTTCTAAAATTTTTGAGTCCCTCATTTGCCCAATTATCACTCGGCATATAGATAAAAGTATATCAACCGGTCAACATGGCTTCAAAAGTGGTCGAAGTATCGAAACAAACCTCACCCAATACGTAACTGACATAACGCTAGCCCTTGATAGAAGATTGGAGGTAGATGCTGTGTATACAGATTTTAGTAGCGCTTTTGATAAAGTGGACCACCCCATGCTGCTTTCAAAGTTGGAATTCAATGGTATACATGGCTCACTGTTAAACTGGTTTTCGTCTTATGTGTCGCGCAGATCTCAGTTTCTTGTTTTAAATGGCTATGAATCCTATCCATACTTTGCTGTATCGGGAGTTCCACAAGGCTCACACCTTGCACCAATTCTATTTTCACTTTTTATTAATGATCTAACAAGCCAAATTCATCATTGTAAGTACCTAATGTTTGCCGACGATCTTAAAATATATAGAACCATTAACTCAACTACCGATTCCATTCTAATTCAACAAGATATCGATAGGATAGACCACTGGTGTTCAATAAATCATATGAAACTTAATGTACAAAAATGTTGCCATATCCGTTTCACTAGGAAAATCAAAACACATTCGGTTTCGTATCATATAAATGGAGAAATATTAGATTCCGTAAATGAAGTCCGTGATCTTGGTGTAATCATGGATAGTAAGGTAAACTTTATAAATCATATCGACAACATTGTCAAAAAATCTGCACAAATGCTTGGTTTCCTTAAAAGAAGCACTAAGGGCTTTAAAACTGCTCGGTCTAAAATCACATTGTACAACGCACTAGTTCGTAGCAACCTAGAGTTTGCGAGTGTGGTTTGGAATCCACAATACGCAGTACATTCACAAAGGATAGAAGGTATTCAGAGAGCTTTTACGAAACATCTGGCTTACGTCACAAATCAAATATCAGCAAGGTGTCCTTATAAACAACGCCTCGATAGCTTTAACATGCACTGTTTACGTGAACGGAGACAGATACAAGACGTGATGTTCCTTTTTAAATTAACAAATAACAAACTTGATTGTAGTGAACTACTAGCGCGTATAGATCTGAATGTACCTTTCAAAATACCTCGATATCCATTAACTAATATATATCATGTTCAACCTTCCAAAACCAATATTGGAGTAAATTCACCGCTCAACAGAGTTTGCACACAAATGAACTTGTTCATGAAATCTGTGCCTGATGCCGACATTTACCATGATTCCTTAAGCTCATTCAAGTCCAAAATCCTGAAGTCACTCAAAACAACAAGAAGCATACCTTAAACGTACAATTCTCATATCTTAGTATAAGGCTTGTATTTCTTTATTGCCTGTAATTATTTTTAAGTACATATTCCCATAATTTTGTAAATGTTGGTCAACCCGTAATTGGCTAGTGTGTAAGTCTAATATTGTCAAAATTTATACATAAGATATATATTGTATGCACAAGCTGTGGGTAAACCTTAATTAATAAATAAATAAATATAAGTGGAATATCTAACCGTTAGGACAAAGTTCAGCCGATGCCGATGTCCGGCGCTAAAAGGGGACGGTCGGATTATTTCGTGCAATCCCTGTGCACTCTCCGAAATATACTCACCCTGTAGATGTGTACCAAGATGTCTAGCGTAGCAAGAGCCAGCTTTGCGAAAATCTCTTTTAAAACAATTTGGAGAGATTTTTAATACAAATTAGGGAATAATAATAAAATTTAGAGAATTTTAGTACAATTGAAAGTAATTTTTAAAACAATTTAAAGAATATTAATACAATTTAGAAAATTTTAATACAATTAAGAAAGATTTTACCATGTCAATAATTGTATTTCTTAAATGCCTAATATTACTTTCATATTTGCAATAATTGAAATAATTAAATACAGATAATATTCAGATAGAAATATGGACTACAGGAAAACAGTGAAAAGGAGAGCATGTTTGTATTTTAATTTCCTTATACATTGGAGGCTATTAGACGCCATTTTATTTTTTATTATATTATACTATTATAGGTAGGTATTAGATATCAAATAAAAAGGACAATAGTATCTCCCTCCAACAGATTTCAAAGAAACCGTTAAGATAATAAGTAACTTCTATCTATCTATCTTTGCGCAATTAGATGAGAATGTTAATGATCCGTCATAGCTACGTCCGCATCGATCTAACCCCGCTGCAGTTACAATCGACTTCAACCTTATTGACTTCACTTTTCGACATTTGACGTGAATTCTCAACAAGAATCCGAAAGTTCGAAAACACTCGAAAAGTAATTCACAAAATATTATTGCGAAAATTCGTCAGATGTTTTCGACGTTAAGAATTCACAGAAATTGCAATTCAAGTTTTCTAATTTCGCTTCAAATGTTCGGTGAAATGTCCCCTAAAATTTAATTATCGGCGCAAAAGAATTTCTGTTCATTGATAAAGAAGGTCGGAAGGGATGTATTTGGGATAAAAATAACAAAGATGTCAATCGTATTAATTAACGGACAAACAATGGAATTTTCAAGAGGTTTATCAAGTGATGGGGCTTTGATGTCTCATTTAATTATTTTTTCAGATTATTTGTGGTATCCTTTTGTTTGTTTTTTAGTTAATTAAGGACGGTTACTTATGTACTTTTAAATTTATTGGTGATGTAGTAATCACTACGTGAGAATTAGCAGGTAGTGGATGATGGGTACTAATGACATATTTTATCGTGCAACATGTTGGCGTAAGCAAGAGTTTGTGGAGTTGTAAAAGCTAGTCTGCAGAATGCTAGTGATGCTTCCCACCAAGTACTTAAACTCATCGAGACTCCTTTATTTATTTATTTATATATACTTTATTGTACACCAATATATACACAAATATATAGGACACAGTTGTTCATAAAAACATACAATGGGCGGCCTTATCGCAGACTGCGATTTCTTCCAGGCAAACTTGAACCTTTATTTTTTTTATGACAAACATGACGTGCAAATAATAAGTAATTAACAAATATTGCAGATGTACTCCTTTATTTATAAGAGACCACAGCATGCACAACAAACTTTTTTTTAAACTAGTTAACTAAGATCAATAAAATAAACAGTTCTAAAGATAAAAAGTGAACAATTTCGGTGAGCTTCAATTATAATTCCTAAAGCTTTTCAATAAAAGTTTTTCCACAATTCCACGCATGCCACACGGCTTTAAATCTGGAAACCATCACGCGTCGTTGCATAGCACCGTCACTTTTTCTTCCGCTTCGTAATGCGAAAAATATGTCGAAGTCCAAAGCCGGCCTGGCATCCATCATAAATCACGGGCCGGCTTGCAATGCGCCCACTGCCCACTCTTAATCCGGCCCTGCGTAAGCCGCTGGTCATCGTGCTTTGTCCTCGAATAGCGTTAGGTAAGTAGGTACTGTAGATTCAACTCTTCGGTAGATGTAATGAAAAAATATATTTATTTCTGGTTAGGGTATAAGGAAGATTGAATTGGTTCTACAAACTAATCGTACCTAATAAACACACATAGGTTAATTGAATTCTAGAACGTTCCGTTCCGTTAAAAATACAGTTATGCGTACTGTTAGATTCAGCGATTCAGCACTTATAAAAAATCAGTACTGAATGTATACTAATAGTTTATTAAAATAGTTTGACACTACACTTGATTTAGATTACTTAAATTTTAGTACTTATCGCAATTGCCTGACTGAAGAGCAAAATAGACCCGGAGTGATAATTAGAGTTCTAGTCAAAGCTGAAAACCAACCGAGGATGAGCAGTAGTTCTTAGACCACTATTATATCAGCACTAGAGAATAAGAACTAATAAATTAGGGAAATTGCGAATATCATAAATTATTGCCGATTTGCAATAACGAATTGACGTCAATTGGGCAATACTGCAATTCAGCAATATATTAGTAAAATGGGAATGTGACAGTTCACTTCGACTGAACGAGAGATAGACAACTTCAAAGGACTGAATGAAAATATGCGACAATACAATAATATAAGAAAATTCCAAGGATTTGCAAAGATTTCAGATTATTGGATATTCTCACCCTCTTACTTTTAGCCAAATGAGATTCCATGGGTTGAGGTTGATGTAGCTTCTTGATCTAAAGCCTAATGGTGGAGGGCTTTATTATTTTTGTGGATTTTCATACACACCTACCATGTAAAATACTTATATTAACTTTTGTACCAAAATTTTGAAGGCGCATAGTGGCTCGTTGGTCTAGCTTTCGCCGATCACAGTGAGTAAACGTGAGCACGTTTCATTCGATTCCCATGTCGAGCAAAGTTTTACTGGGTTTTTCTTTACGAAATTCTCAATAGAAACTCAGAATTCGGATTCGTGCCCAGTTAATAGTAATAGGCTTTCCCTTCTATTATGTAAGACCTAAAACATAGGTGCTGGAGCAATGTGGGTATATATGGTACATAGGTAAGAATATACATCTATGTCTAACAAAACAGGTCTGATAGTATGGAAACTGCGGAGCTGCTTCCTATAACTTGCGACTCAGCTACTCATTGAAAGTTGCCATCAGATCGGTAATAAAATATTCACTCACACAAAAACCGCAAAATATTAGCACGTGAAACCCTACTTTAAAAATCTTCCTACAACATGCAAAAAAGTACATTTTCATTTAGATTTTCACAAAACTTTCTTCCAAATACAAATGTATTCAAATACTTTACAACCACATAGTTTTTCCGCGCTATTCAAAATGAATTGCGCGCACAATCTCCAAACAATTCAGAGACGTTCAAAAATTCCGTCTACATCTTATGTTAACACCATCATAAAATAAACACTCGTTTACAGTCCAAAAAACAACATTCCACACAACACATATCTTGTACAACATTTACCACCAACCACCTTCAGACAAGACCAAAGTTCTTAGAACTTCCGCATCCTTTTCTATGTTCGATATCTCACGCACAAAAGGGGGAACTGGTTGACGGATGGAGAGGTCTTGTTAAACTGGTGGTGTTGCCTTAAAAGCAGTGCCATAACTAACCATCAAACGCCCTCGCGTACTTAGAATAAATTTTCAATACTCTGGTACATGGATCGTTAGTTCTATTCAGAGGTTTTAGGCAACGCACAGCTTATCTCAAGATGTGCGTGGCACAGAGTAGTCGACAATGCTAGAGAGTTCAAGTTTTTGTTCCTAATGTCTTTTTAATACTTTGTTTAGGCCTAGTCTCCGGAGATTTGGGCATGATTGATTGAGGGGCGACGTGCCGAATGTGAAATGTGGGGTTGGGTTGATTACTTATTGATATAGTTGCGGCTTGAAAAGTTTTGCCGTTTGTGGGTGTTTGTTCTCAGAGAAGGTTATCTTTAAGTTCTTTCTTAACCTATTTATTCAGTTCATAGAACAGCTAGATAGTAATTTTATTGGTTAAAGGAAAACATTTAGTTTTTTTTAAGTGCCAGTGCCGTTGCAGTGTTTAAAAAAGTCTATTTATCTTAACGATATAGCAGTTTTGTAACATTTATGTAACATTGGGTGTTTGTAAACTCACAACACACGAAAAAATCTTAGACTGGGACATCTTAAATTTCATCATCTTTTCTTTTCGTCTCTCAACCATGTCGTATCTACTCTGTGACATAGGTAATGGGGACATGCATCGAAGCGCTTCGCAGAATGACATCGATATTTTGAAGCAGGTGCGCAGCAACCCGGTAGCCACCATGAGGTAATGAGGTGTGCTCCCGAGTTCGCTAATGCATGACTACGGAAATTCGCCTAAGGAAAATATCTTGGAAGATTTTGTTGGCAAACTTATAACCATCATATTCTTTTTGCCCATAGTATTTAATTAAACACTAGATTGTAATAAATCCGTTCGCTAAATACGATTTGCAGTGTTTCGTCTCAAAAGGATTTACTTCTTTAACTTGAAGTCCAATAGGTGCAATAGTTTTTGTGTGATCCGTGAAACATAGTCAGACTGTCAGATGGACAAAAATTCTAAAAAAACTTGTTTTGGCTGCTGTTCCTCTTATAAGACTCCCATATTAGTTTGCCTTCAATATCTATTATACTACAGACATTTCCCTTTTACTGTTTTATTATATGTATAGATTTAAAAAGGTGAAACCTATCATCTTTTACTGTATCCTCCGAGTCGTATTGTTTTCAGTAATTCGCTAATAAAAAAACTCAATAAATACCGAATGTTTAGCAGAAATCTTCTAGAAGAAAGACTAGAATATTCCAAACTGAATTCTACAGCATCATGTGCAGTAATTATGTATTTGAGATACCGGCTTTTGGATTCTTAAACGTTTCACATAGATACAGTCTGAAAAATTATAGTCGATACTATTCGTATCGTGAGCCGCGTGAGCCTACGATATTAAATTTCTAAAAAGGCGAGGTACGCGTACAATATCTAACAATCTCCATAGCTGCAGAACGTTTTACAAATCGACTACAAAACATTATTCAATAGCCTGTATAGTTGAGAAGAGTTAACTTCCTCAACGCGAACATCGAACTCTATACACGTCGGGCTACAAACTATACTATCAATTGAAAGTTACCAAAGCGTGATTTCTCCTCCATACCATTCATTGTGCACTCTCAAATTAGTATCATAATCACTGATCCATTCACCATACAAATTTTTGGTTTATATCAGTACAAATACGGTTAAATTTTCATTGAAGATAGCCAGTAGTTAATTCGTTTGGAGTTGGTCTTTAGCATCCTTGCAACGTTCAATATTGTTTGCTTCGTTAGTGCTTTGTTTTGATATTAATTGTACGGTATGGACTACCGTTGAATATATCTTGTTCATATTGAAGCTCGAAATCGGATAATGATTGGGTATTTGAACAAGAATACTGGGAGAAATGGTGGGGATCGTGTTTAGTGGAGCGAACTTCTGTAAGAGATTTTTATTCTTCCTAGAATTGTCAATGTTTGTATTATAAATATGTATGAGTTGCTCGGTTGATATTTCTAGCAACGAATCTCTATAGATTTATTTATTTATCTAATTTGTTACAACGCTATAGCATTAATAAAAAGATAAAAAGATTTTTAGTAAGTAGTAAGTATCACCAAAATCGGACAACTCCGTATAAATGGTTATACATTTTTTTTTTAAATACGCGTCGTCTTAAGATCCTCCTCCTTTATATTTCTATGTGAATGATTGCGTAATTAGCACGCTAAAACAAAGAACGGCAAGTACCTAATTATCGGCCTACGTATCCTCTTAGGAATAAGCCATCCTATTGTAAAGCCCTTCAGCCATATCCCATACAATAAACAATTCCAGTTTAATACCGCTATGATTTGGCGCTTCGATACACCGCTGGCCATTCCTACTAAGTCGTAGATATTATCATAAGTGTGGTGCATAACTAGCACTGCAGTGTAATAATGCAGCGCATTAGCTATCGCTTCACAGCGCTGTTTATGCGTTTTGGTATAATATCGGTATATGCAATAAGGGGAATGTGGAATATTGTAGATAAGGTTTAGGTTATGTAAGATCCAAACAGACTTATAACATACCATTAAATTTATCATTACACCTGTATTCTCCTTAAGGTTAGGCAGAGGTGTGCTAGTGTTCACATAGTTGACCGGTATGTTTACGTCCTATGTAATAGGGGGCGAGTATATAGCATTCGATAGGTTTTTTACTGTTTATTTACTAACTCGTAAGTGTAAATCTATCGGATAACTGACAAACAAAGAAGCAAGCGTGTTCTTGAGTGGAGACCGCGTCAAGGCAAGCGTAGTGTAGGGCGCCCGCCGGCCAGATGGAGTGATGACTTGCGGAAGGCAACTGGCAATGACTGGATCAGGAAAGCTGAAGATCGGGCTCTGTTGCGTTCACTAGGGGAGGCCTAAGTCCAGCAGTGGACGAGTATAGGTTGATGATGATGATGATAATGATGAAGTGTAGAACCCGTTTATGTACTAACTTACGATTGCTTTGCTGAAAGTTTTGCTTTCGATTAATTTCCCAATAGGTAACACTTTTTTCAGCCTTTTCTAAGAAATTTTCAGTAGCAGTACGGAGTTGGATTTCTGCCTGGTTAATGACAATAGACTCGCCCCCTATTACATAGGACCTTAGCATACCGGCGAACTGTCGGTATACATTAGTACACCTCTGTCTAACCCTTGGGGTAAACAGGCATCCGACAACAAAATCAAAGTACTTAATTACTCTCTAACATTGCAGACAGGATCGAAATGAAGGAGCCAATGTGATTGTATGCAAATATTGTATTTACTGTGTATTGGAAACAGTGACGACTGTTTACTGTATCCTGGTTAGCGGCGCTGTAACTAGTTACAAACCTAAGTTACATTCGCATGTTTGCTAATAGCTCAAGCCGAATCCCAATCAGAACCGAAGCTGAAAACCGATTCCATATTCCACTTTGGAATAGGTATGTCTAGCATATTTCATAAAGCGAGACAGTGACTTAATTGGCTAAACTGATTTCCAGCTACGTAGAGGAAGATGTGACGTAATGTCTAGGTTAAACTATATGAACCTTTTTTATTCATATAGGTATTATCATGAAACGCCCATGGACGATGATGGGAAAGGCGTTTGAAGAATGTCCTGGGTTCTCCTTTATTTTCGCACGAAATGACTGCTTTACATTTTTTTTTAATTGGATTCGAAATATTTCGGTGACAGAATTATACCACAGGACAGATAGTAACCTCCTTAAAAGTATAACTATAGTGATATTCTCTCTCTTCCAACTGATAAAATAATTACCTATGTAACTTTAGTTTTAGTTCCACGAGATCGATTTTAAAAGATATTTTGTAATTTCGTAACAACCGAGACCGAAGGTTTTAAGTGCTCCTTAAAGCATGAAGCGGTCTCGCAGTATTAATAATGGTAACCCATCTACGGGCTGACCCCCTAAAAATCAAATTAATTACTCTCTAATCTATTTTATTTCATTGAAAGGTTCTAACTTAAATCTTTATTTAACTGCCTCATAAGTGTAATGGCCCTAAGCGAATGCTACGTTAGAGGTCTTGGGTTCGATTCACAGGGCGAGCACTGTGTTATTGGATTTTTTATGAAATTATCAGTAGCAGCTCTGAGTTTGGATGTTGTTAGTAAATGAATTACTCGTTAAACTATATATTTTTTTCAAGAAAAAAAATTAATTTAACAATATTGTTGAGTTTGTGTTATTAGTTTTTTTATTTATTTATATATACTTTATTGTAAACCAATAAAAACACAAATATACAGGACACAGTTGAAATGAAATGAAATGAAATGATATTTATTTCTGTAAATAGATCTTTTAAGACACTTTTACCAGTCGTTTTTTTACATATTTTTTTTAACTAGATGGCGTCGACGTTTCCTATCTGACGACCTCTGAGAAGAAACGTCGAAACAAACTCAGAGATTGTTCATAAAAACATACAATGTGCGGCCTTAACGCAGACTGCGATTTCTTCCAGGCAACCTTGGTATGGACATATAATTCTGGAATGAATGAATGGAAATTAATTTCTTGGTACAGAACAAAATAAATGGGGTTGACAATGGTGCAGTATTTAAAGTAAAACTTAATTAGACATAATTTATACAGTAGCAATATATTCTATACTAGCTTTCCGCCCACGGCTTCGCCCGCGTGGTTTATTCGCTTTTCTATACTAAAATATGTATGTATTATACATATAAACCTTCCTCTTGAATTACTCTATCTATTAAAAAAAACCGCATCAAAATCCGTTGCGTAGTTTCAAAGATTTAAGCATACAAAGGGACAGAGAAAGCGACTTTGTTTTATACTATGTAGTGATAAATTTTCAGTATATTACAGCCAAAGTAACTCCAAGCGTAGTACAAAACTAGTTTACCGTCCATTTGAATATCATTTCAGTGTTTGTGGGTAGGAAATAATTTAGGCTAAGCTGCGGTTGTGGGCTGTTTATGAACTGAATATAGCTTCAAAATGTCAAGGACTATGTAACAGGGACCTTATCTATTCTAATCAGTTTTTCTTTATGCTTAACTTATAGAGGTACTTTTGAGAACGAAAGAGGTTTTTAAGCGTAGGTATCTAAATTGTTAAACTTATTGCGAAGGCTTAGTTTGTTTTTAGTAGAGAAAAAGGTTCTACGTTTGAAATAAATTTCTTTTTAATTTAGCTTTAGTTTTCTGTGAAAGATTTTAAGATAAAAATAACAAATCTGAAAACTTAACACCTTCACTTAAATTTATACTGCGTATCGTAGAATAAATGAATGCATGAAAAATCGATAGTTTTTGTGCCCCAAATGAATGCGCCCGCGCCGCACGTTCAATTCTATAATTAAAATTATCATAAAGGTCGGTACCAATATACGTAGCAAATCAATAGTAACTTATTTTCCAAGCACGTGAAGTACCTTTGCGAACACAAACGCCGCAATAATAGATCACTGTAGCGCATAGATCGCGACGCCCGATAAAACTGCAATTTGGGTGCACACCTTTATCGCTGCATCCATTGTGAAAGGACTTGACTAGGAAGTGTTGGCGAAATATTACCGTTTTGTGTGTTTATGTTATTGTAATACTTCTACTATCAGTGATACACGATTTAGTAACATGTGAAGCAGAAAGTTTCATCATTTTCAAAGTTTTTACTAATTTTATCCCAGATATTTTAAGTATATCCCTGGTTTAAAAATTATTCCTTTAAAATACAAGTTTCTTTTCAATTTATTGCAACTTCAAACCATTTTGTATTTTTCAAAATACTTCCTTTATAAGCAAAATTTTTTTAATTTATGTTAGATACTGAAAGCGTTGAGATGTTTTCATGAATGAGTGAATGCGGGGTAGGTATTTTTATTTTATAGGTGTAACAAAAATTATAAAATAATTGGAACGAGGTTACAATATCGAAATAATTTCAGCTATTTATTATGTATAAATTATATCTACACAAAGTTGCAATACGAAAACTATTGCAATGCCGATAAGAAAGTCAAATTTACCAACTTTACTAAAAGTGTGTTCCATTTTCAAAACGGTGAGTAATAAATAAAATAGTGAGTAGTTACCATAAATAAAATTGCCGACGTTATTCAAATATATTCCTGTATCACAAAATTCACAGAAACGCTGACCGGTTTTCCCAGTAGCTTCGATACGTTTGTCGTGAAATATTTTATTCGTTCGCCCATTCCCACCTGATTTCCATTGAAAAGTTTCCGAGGATAGTTCCTGAAGTGTCATCTGACCACTGAACGTGTGAATTGGTTCATAAAAGGAGTATTTTGTAGAGTTTAGATTGGATATTGTTCGTTGAAGTTTGAAAATGGAATTCTGGTTTTGAATGTTTTTACGTCCATCATTGCTATGCGATTGGTTACATTTATAATTTGCGTAATTATGGATCCGTTCAGAAAAAAGACAAAAGATCTTGAGTGAGAAAAAGAACGATTCTCTGATTTACTGTTATTTTTGAAGAATAAGACGAAAGAGGAAGCGAAAGCTCCCAATCATGAGCTTATGCGACAAAGTGATGGAGTCCAAAATGCTAGATTGAAAGCTCGATTTCAATCCAAAATTATCTCTGAAAACCGACACAATAATGCTCACATCTAAAGCTGAAAACAATCCAATTGGATGTATTTAAAATTATTCTTATAATTTACTCAACATCGAAACCCTCCAGTTAGTAATCAACAATTCGCTCATTATGCATTCATTCATTAGATATAAAAACATAGTCACAATAGAGTCTGCAACTCATTAAAACTGTTCACAACTCCAAAAGCCAGCATGACTTATTCAATCGAACCTACGAATTGTATAGTTTTTGCATTAAAATAGTTGTGAATAAACCAGTGGTGCATCTCGCCACCCGGACAAGTAATTCATAAAATTAAAATGCAGAAGGTCAACTGCGAGAATATAAATGTTGATATCAGGGTCTTAGGCAAGACACAATATACCAACTAAGGTCGAGGATTAATAACAAGTCTCTCCCGTGACCCTAGCTAAAATTGATGACACGAAATACCCACTTTTAGACCACGGAAATTCAAGAGGAATGAGACCACATGATAAAACAATAAATAAATTAAAGAGGCTATACGAGCAAGAAGATTTAATAAACTTTTATGTTTATGTTTTCGATAAACTTTACAAAAGATAATTTTCATGAATGCACTAATTAACATGACCATCAACGTCATAATATAAGTACTATTCTACACTATAACTAAACTGGACTTTTATAAATCAATCAAATAAAAACTGCGATGACATCATTGCATTTAAATTCTTTTTCTGAACCCTATTTAGAAAAGATTACTTATTACGAGTATTTAAATCGAAAGATGAACTTGACTGCCTAATTAGTCTAGTAGTCCCAAGTGCGACTAGCGTAGATCTTGGACTCAAATACCAGGTTTAGCAAAATGTTATTGAGATGTCTTTGAAATTCCAAGTCGGATTCTGAATTTGTGCGCGTGTTAATAGCGAGCTTCTTAACCCCCTATTTCATGAGACTTTAACATACGTATGTATATGGGTGTACATTAGTACACCTCTGCCTTCGGTAAATTCAGCCGTGATGGTATTGTTATGTTATTTGTAAAAAATTATGGTTTTTCGGGGCCAAGCTTGTATTTAAGTGGACCTTCTGGACCTACGAGTGTTTTAACCTGTGGTTATTGCGTCTGGGCTGGCCCCACGATGGGCCATAACTCAACAGTGGAAACGCAATTAGCGGGTTAGGTGATAACACCTCGCCAGTATATCACCTTCTGAATAAAACCTGTACTAGTTTGTAATTAATGAATGATTTATTTGTTGCGGACGTGAGGTTTTTGCTGCACGAGTGGGTAGTGTGAAAAGCTGCATTTGTTCTATCTTAAACCAAATTACAGTTACATACGGTTTTGTATCGTATGTGCAAACGATAATAATCAGTTGTTTTTTTTATTCGAGTTCAGTATCATCGGATTAATCAGCTCCCAGACACAAACAACAGCTTATTTCGTCACTATCATCATCAGCCTATTTCAGTCCACTGCTGGACATAGGCCCTCCCCTATTGTGCATCATTTCACCTTGTCATCCGCTTTTCGCATCCAGTTTCTGCCAGCAACCTTTCGTGAAGTTAGTTATAAACTGTCTGTAAAAAGAAAATGGGTTTAACCTCAAAATAATATCGTCCATCGTTTCTACCTCGTGGAGAATGGAAAACGGTTATATAAGTAGGTCCTTTGGTTCTTCCAACCTACTCAAAAAATTAAAGACTTGTCAATAAATAACGATTACATTATGAATTGAACAGTAATCAAATACCTTCAGCTGTTTTTGCAATGTAAGACAAATTTTTTTATACGAATTTCACCGATAAACAGCATTTATTTACTACAAAGGCCTTGAATATGGAGTTCTGAACAACGAAAGTAAGTGGGACGACATTATTCGAGAGAGAAACATGACACCTCCATTAGAGTAACTTGTTATAGATGGCGCTTAAAACGCTGCTGACGAGATAATGGCGTCGACTTTAGTAGAGTGTTCACAGAAAAATTGATCGGGACAATGGTTTCACCGTAAAAGATATTCTTTTGATCAGAAAAAGTGTAATGTTCTTAAAAAACGTGAGGTGGCTATTTAAATAAAAAGGAATTGACATATCTCTAAACTACAACAAATAAAAAACAACTAAAAATAATAACTCGAAATTATAGAATTCTACTATTACTATTTAATTCGTTTTATACATAGGTATACCGGTACACCGAGATATGGCTGAAAGACAAACTAAACAATAAGAACATCATACCTTCCAAATACCGTAAGTTCTTCTTCTACCGCTCCCGTCGATCGGCCATTTATTCCCTTTTTACAAAATACCAAATCCCGAATTCCCGCGCAAATGGTAAACAGGCTGACCGAGCCGTATTTACATAACTCTCAATTACATTTGGATTTAAAATGGCCGACACGTGCGTGAAATAGAAAAAAAAAAAATATTGGTGCGATGCGTGCGCGGAACGACCGCACAGGATATAAAGTTTTATGATTTTTGTGCATTCCTGTAACACAGTTAGCCGTATTGTGAAATGAACAGTGACCTTTAATGATACGTTTACGGTATCGTTTTATGTTTTGGGGAAAATTAACAATGAAGTTAAAGCAGTTTGTCATTGATTAGATATATAAAGTTCTTGTAATTTTCATGTAGCCATTGAATTGAAAACAGTTGATATTATTAATGGAGAAAATGCAATCCATCCAATTTGGTTCATTTTATTGTTTAAGAGAGTGAACGTCAAAATAACCAATGACATTTAAAATACAAAGTCTTGTCTCCTTCGTTTAAACTAACCACTTAAACAGCAACAGTCAGAGAGGAAAAGAATACTCTAGGGTTTAAAACATCAACGGCAACTTTTTTCAAGAGAATATCTGATGTATTAATTGACCGGAAACCGTTGTTTCTCAAGATTCTGATTTGTGTCCACTCTTTTAATACCTTTATAAGTTTCATTATCTAACACTGTATTCAATTTAACTTAAAATTTTATTATCTGTTGGTGTTGTCCAATCTCCAAACTGCATAGGCATTAAATCAAGTTGCTAATACAATCGTTTGAAATGTCCAAATTTGTATGTAGCGTGGTGCAGTGGCCACCTGAGGGCTGGTTAACTGAATTAGCATATTGATTGTTTACAGACGTGTTGGCGGTTGCCCCGTCCTGGGAGAATAGCCGGGGGCAACGCAAATATGATCTACAATGCTTAAGACAATGTAGCTTTAATAATTTGGAGTGGACACTTTAAATTCTGCTGGCAATATTTGGGCTAATTGTTATTGCATTTGTGGTTGTGGTTGCAGCAAAGGATTGTTTTGCATACAATGGAGTTGTTTTATAGGTTAAGTATGTACTTAATTACATAATAATTATAGTTTTACGATTAGCATTTTCATAGTATTGTCGAGACAATATATCTTGGCGTCGATCGCAAAATTTTCTTAACCAACTGTTACTTAATGTGTTTTTAGTCTTCCATTACAGATAATACGATAAACTTTACTTAATATCTCATTGCAGAATCATGTAATGAAATATTAAACGAGTATAAATTAACTTGGAGATCAGAAATCCATAATTCAACTACATTATCGTGAGTTTCCGAACGGCTGGCTATGGGGGCCAGTTTATCAAGACCTCTTGCACACACTCTATCAAAGTTCTATCGTTACAATATCAACGAACTTCGGGTTCAAGATACGTCAGTCTTTTGTCAGTAGTGACCAAAGTATGCAGACCTTTCACGACCCTGTATAAATGCCTTAATGAAAGAGTATTTAGTTAAGGGAAAGAATATGAAGGATCAAATTAGATTGGTCGTGTTTTGCTCATGCCTGGGAATGACATGAGAAATGAAGTGGAAATGATGGGACGTCGAATGTATACAGCTTGCGCAATGGCCATATTCTGTAGGACATTGGTACCAGTTCATCAGAGTCTACACGCGACGTACATACTGTTAGGGTTGTGAGACACATGTAAATAAATTATTATATTTTTGAATTACGTCGATTCACTTTTATTTCAAAGCTACACCAGAGTGCCTGGGTTCGATTCCTAGGTCTAGCAAAGTGTTATTAGGTTTTACTATGAAATTTTCAGTAGCAGCTCTGAGTTTATGTTTGTGCCCGGTTAATGGCAATAGGCTCGCCCCCTATTACATGGCACCTAAACATACCGGCGAAGTGTGTGTGTACATTAGTACACCTCTGCCTAACCCTTTGAGGAAAACAAGCGTGATGATTTTTAATAAAAAAAGCCGATAAATTGATGACGCCGCTAATTGGAAATTTGTTGTTGTAAGTAGATGTATTGTTAGTTGATTATTCTGTTGTACAAAAAAAAAGCTATAAAGCCATCATCATCATCATCATCAGCCCAAACTCGTCCACTGCTGGACGTAGGCCTCCCCTAGTCAATGCCAAAGGCTATAAAGCCATGCCTTAACTTAAATAATGGTACATTTGGCATAGTTGTTGAGAGATCGGCTTCAGCGTCACGGGTTGGTGGGCACAGGCCCCGTAGGATCAACATTAAAATTAAAAAATATAATAAGTGATTGCACATTAATATTTGATGTTTATACAAAATCCAAACTCCGAGTTGAGAGCCTCATAGAAAAGCCCAATAACACCTGGAAATCGAACTGAAAACCTCTTTAGGACTAACAGAATAATGAGGCAGTTATTACATGGAGCAACAATTAAAAGAACCATAAAATTCCATTTCTGTCCCATTTTTCTTTTGTCCATCTCCACGGGTACATGCGTTACATTAAAATTCCATGTAACAGGAGATAAATCTTCACGCCATTACCCGCCAGGGGGCGTGTATGGGACAGGTGTTGTTATTTTTGCCCGGAAATTGGAGGGCTACTTTAATTTTGGATACATTACTTTGATGCATGCATTCTGGTATGTTGGTCATGGTATTGTATGAGGAACCAGGAAAAAAATCCATCATGCATCATCATCATCAACCCATTACATTGTCCCATTGCTGGGCACGGGTCTCCTCTCAGTACGAGAGGGATTAGACTATAGTCCGCCACGCTAGCCTACTGCGGGTTGGCAGGTTTCCTCACGATGTTTTCCTTCACCGTTTAAGCGCGTGATAATTAATTATTAATACGCACATTACTTCGAAAATTCAGAGGTGCGTGCCTTGGATTCGAACTCGTGACCTTTGACTTGGCAGTCCAATGGTCATATCATTAGGCTATCACTGCACTATCACGCATGTATTCCCCGAACGGTTAGGCAGGGGTGCTAATGTACACCTACAGTTCGCCGATATGTGTATACTTAAACACTTTTAACTATGCCCGTATTCTTGTCCAGTGTTCAAATCACTTTGTTTGCTCGGAAGAAATCGGTTTAAGTGGTAAGGCCGCCCATTGTGCATTGAATGTAACTTAGTTATCTATATTGTTTAGATATAGATGTTCTAGTGTACACACGGCTACACATCAAACTATACAAAACCAGTTTAGAGTGACCTCGCAATGTAAAGGGTTTCCGCACAATTCAAGGCCAGTCTATATTGGTTTTTTATAGCTTGTTTTGAACCCGGTGTACAAAAAAATGTACAGTATCTCTACATATATATTAAACAAAGTCTCTTTCCGCCACGCATCAAGTTGGAAAGAAAATATAAGTAATGTTATCATACCATCACGCCACACTCACCGAACGGATAGGCAGAGGTCCTACTTAATATTATCCCATGGTTCGTCTGTAATAGGGAGCGAGCCTATTGCGGCACACCCAAGATATTTACCATAAGACACAATATAAATTCCGCACACATTCATTACGTCGACCAAAAAAATATTTTTGCTAAAATAAAATACGCAATGTTCTTGGCGACGTGTCGCATAAACGGACCTAACCCGTTAAAAATGACGGTAGCAAGGACCAGCAACAAAACGACACGTCACGTTGTCTACTTAACCCTTACTTGCTTTGTTTTGTTTGTGTTTACGCCAGTGTTGGACTCAGTGATGTTTAAAGTACTATGTTTATTGTGAGTGTAAGGAATTTTACAGAATATTAAAAATTTAAATTTCCGCCCGTGGCTTCGCCCGCGTGAGTTATGTGTACGGCCAGCACATGAAGTTACCACAAAATGTCAACTTTTCTCAGTTGATTTTGAACTTTATCTTCAACCATTTAAGGTTTAAAAATCATTTAGAGAAATTTGACAGTTTTGTATACCTTGACCTGCTGGCGACTGTACGTTTCTTTTCATTTTACAGTATAATGCCTATGTCACTCAGGAATAATGTAGCTGTTTATTGGTGAAAGAATCTTAGAAACCGGTTCAGTTGATCCAGACATTACACCCTACAACGGCACAAACTTTACCTCTTTATAATATTGTTAGAAATTTTGACCAGGCGCGGTTTTATGAAAAGATTGGCGTTAGGCCAAAGTAACAATGTACAGAGTTAGGATTAAGTACTTCGGTATCATCAACCCATTACATTGTCCCACTGCTGGGCACGGGTCTCCTCTCAATATGAGAGGGATAAGGCTATAGTCCACCACGCTACCCTACTGCGGGTTGGCAGACTTCACACGCCATCAAGAAAATCTCATAGGCATGTAGGTTTCCTCACGATGTTTGCCTTCAACGTTTTAAGCGCGTGATAATTCATTATTAATACGCACATGACTTCGAAAAGTCAGAGGTGCGTGCCTTGGATTCGAACTCGAGACCTTTGACTTGGCAGTCCAATGGTCATACCACTAGGCTATCACTGCTTTTTTACATCAGGGTACACACTACACAAATTACACGTACAGTCAGCAATGAAAGTTGCTGAACACGATGAAATCTTCAAAACGCTTAAACATAATTATGTATTTATTATCCAAAACTTACTGACCCGAGATGTGGTAAGTAGTACGTGTTTCTACATACTGGACCATCATTTTTCTCCTAAGTGAATCTGTTGAAAAATATTGGTTCTCTGTTGTTTTCAAAACTTGGCGGTGTTCAGCAACTTTCGTTGCTGACCGTACCTAATGATCGGCAGAGATTCGACCTCACTATTACAATTACTATCGGATCAGTGTCTGATAATATGTCCATGACACATGTTTGTTGCCTCTGAGACTCCGAGCAAAAGCTAGCGAGTTGACGTATCGTCTTTCGTCTTGTCTTTTACACGAAACGGACGCATATAACTTAGAAGAATTTAGAATAGGCGGGTATGCCTAAAAACTTCATCAATCTCCTAAGAATATTGTGTAGATAAATAACCGAAAAAGCATAGAATGGTAGGTAATTTAAAAGTAGATAAACGTAGTACTAGGCAAGTGTACAATTGTACACCTACAATTCGTCGGTATCTTTACGTCTCACGTAAATACGAGCGAGCCTTCCATTTCAACTACTTACTTTAACAACACTCAAAAATGTGTAAGTAATAAACAGCACAATCATTTTTTCACGTAAATAAGTAAATATCTATTTACCGGTTCTTTCATAGACTTTCATCGCCTAAAAATAGAAAACACGAACGTGATAACGGTATTAGTATTACAAAACAAAAACAAACTAAATCGATTAGCTGTAAAGTTCATTATCGCTTGGTGACGCAACTCACGTTGTTGCGTGACGTCACCCGCATGCGCACTTGAGATATTTCTAGCGGCTACTGAACGCTAATTTCGTCACTTTTTGCAAGAGCAGAGTGGCGCAGTGGAAGCGTGCTGGGCCCATAACCCAGAGGTCCGTGGATCGAAACCACGCTCTGCTAGAAACTTTTTGCGTTTTTTTTATTTTTGTATTACTTTTATATATTTGAAATATGTCTATTGGCGGGATTTCAAAGTATTAGGATAATCTTTACGTATTTTTTACCACATTTTGTAGTACAAAGTTATATTGTTAAACGTAACAAATATAAATATTTGAGCTTGATTTTAAGGTTTTATGCGTAATCCTTTACTTAAACTAAAGCGAAATATCAGCGTTGTGCTAACTAATCCAATTAAAAGTTCATCACAGTGTTACGAGTATAATCTTTCCACAGAAAATTAAGTAAACTGTTTCATAGCGGGGCTAATTGGTTGTAGTATTAATAATAACTTTAAAATATTGCTCGTGGAGGGTTTCTAGACGATGAGTGGCACAAGACGAAAGAACGAGACGAAAGAGAGAGATTCGTTTCACAAAAAAAAAGAATACCTACCTAAGTATGAAGTGAAAATCAATAAAAATGGTTACTGAAAAGGAACCGAAATGTCGTGAATTAGATAATATTAATATAATCGCGATAAAATCCGTAAAAAATCGTTTTAAGTATGTCAATGAAAACCAATAAAATTAATTCGAGTAGGAGGAGGAAGTATAGGCTTATACCAAAAAAAACATACCATTACGCCAGCAGTTGTGTAGGTACTTACATATCTGAAAAAAAGACGTCCAATAATACTGCTCGACGCAGACGACGACTGAATGAGGCAGTTAAGTTATAAAAAAATGCAAAGCAAATACGTAAGTTTAACCCTTTGACCGCATATATTAGATTTATCAATCTAAATAAATAAATCAAACTCATATTGTTAAACAATCTTTTGTTTTGTTTTTGAACATGTAAAATATCAACTCTGTAGTGTAAGAGCAAGTTATTCTAATTAAGCTTGCAAGGTTCTACAGTACAAGTTAAATAAAAACTTGTAAAAATAAACAAAATTTGAGAAGTCTTTAACTTGCACCAATATACAGAGCTTCCGTTTCCGTTCTCATGGCTAGACGCTTGCAATCTCGTAGTTAGGTTAGTCACTACAGAATTAACTAATACATAATAAGTAATCTATCGCTTCAATTAACAGGCACTTGGTAAATTCAATGTGGCCTAAACAAAAAACTGTCGAGCGTAATCAGTGAAGACAAAAAGTATGAATGGATCGTCACGACCGGGGAAGTACCCCCAAACCGACTACGTCCCCTATCGACCTCAAATAGCATACTCGTATGTATGCATACTGTTCTCGGTGTGATGGCAGTCACTTCATGTAAAATGATATTCAGAATTTGGGTAGACTGAAAACCGACCCAAACATAATTAAAAATAAGCATTTTGATTGAATATTTCATTATAAATCAGAGTTCTATGCCCATTAAGATTATTATTTAATTTACCGGAACTAATGCAGAATTGTGACGGAACCCAAATAAAACAATAACATGGTCAATTGGCCATTTGCTATTGCTGAATACAATAAATATTTACCAAGGTATGTTTTTCTTTGATTCTCTTATGAGTATTGAAAGACCTTTCGAGAAATAAACAAAAGAGGGTTATATGACATACATCCTCATTATAATAAACAGCTTTATCAACTGATTCATTTGCGGGTTATTTGAACAGAACCGTATCAAAGGGGGTAAAATTAGAAATTCGGTAAATCGTGCCGTCTCCTAGCAACGAATCCATGTCGAGGCTCAAAGGACCCGTCGAGAGCTTCCAAAATATTTTTTGAAATTGGGATATTATTAAAAACGAACTGGGTGAGATAAAAGGGAAAAGTATCCACTTATTTCAATAGGGGGTGACATGAATTTGTGCCGAAAATGGAATTGGATAGTCTCTGACAGCATATTTCCTTGTGTTTTATGAATTTGCTTTTGTGATCTGTTTTCCCAGAAAATAATATATTAGCATTGATTAAATTTTTATAGGTTTTCTTTTTCATCTTCCATACTATTATAAAATTATAAAAATCCTGTTTATCTACCTTGAAGATATTAAAAAAACTATTGAATATATCAACGGAATTATTTTCTGTTTGTTAGGGGTTACAAAAATTACTGAACAGATTTAAAATGTTGTTGTCAATCAGCTCCAATTCAAAAACTTATCTACTATCTTAAATTATCTTAAGAAAAATATTGATAAATATTTTAGTCCTTTGTCCTTTGACATGAACCTTACTTATTTCCAACTTTATACTAAAATAATGCATTTACTTTATAATCATTTTAATAATAGTTCAAATAAATTCCCCGCCATTTTTCCACAACTGTTAAAGCCTGCAAAAGCTCTTTGCAGCTGGTTTGGTGGCCAGCCAACAACCGTTGATAAAACCAACCATTTTTCAGTTCAGGTTACTCTTATGTGAATTATATTACGGTTGAATTTTGTCTGGCACTTGGTAAGGATAAGTTTGTGTGCTGTTTATGTATGATACTGTAAATATAGAAGGAAGAGACGTTATTAATTAAATTAATGGATCGTGTATGAGTGGTTAGCGTTATCCTGTTTACGTTTTTCGGATAATTTATTGGAACAGTTGTAATTATATATATTTCAGACTCCGATTTATTAATATACTTTTTTTTTATGGGATAACTCGGCATACGAGCGGGCGAGCTACCTGATGGTAAGTAGTCATCGCCGCCCATGGACATCTGCAAAACCCAAGGAGTTGCAGATGCGTTGCCGAGCCTATTTAGGGAAAGGAAGGGGATTGGGGGAGGAATTGGGCCACCGGCCCTCTCGCTCACCGAACGAAGCGCAGTAACGAAACGCTACTACTCGGACGTCGGTCTTCTGCGAGAGTGTGGTACGTCCCCGGTCAAGCCGGCCCATTCATGCTGCGAACAGCGTGGCCCTACCACAAGAAATGTACTTACCAGTATTAAATACTGTGTTAGTTCAGTTATAATGCTAACGGTCTCTATCTTATAACATCTGAACATTTTTATTTAATTAAATTGACCATTTTCTTTTTTCTTTGAATATTTCAAATGTAAAACATAATATGTATTGATGCCTGTATTCCCCGAAGGTTTATATAGATATGTACGTGCATATATCTTGTAAACCCATCGTTTGTTGGTATTTGTTGACCCAGGTTTTGAACGCGCGCCTATTTATCATTAACAGGACGTAAATCCTAACTGCTGCTAAGAATTTCATAAAACTTCACTTTGCTGGACCTAGGAATCGAATCCAACTACGCTGAGCAGCTATGCTTTCAATCACAAGATCATTCAGCAGTGTTAAAATGTAAATCTGTGATTCTAAGATAACATTGATATTGTTTGCTAATGAATATTTTTCCATTGTTTCAGGTACGAAGTGATCAACATAGGATGTGTTCTACACATAATTTCAACTAATATTGAAATTATATGTAGACTAGACTAATCATTTACTGATAGACCTTGTAAGTTCCAAATTAATTATAATGTGAATAATAATTTTGCATGTTTTCATTGATTGATTGGTCCTATAGTGAAAAGTGTTAATAATAATGAATATGACGAGGCGTGTAAAATGACTTTAATATATCACGGTGTATATAAATGCCTTACGGAGAATTTCTTATTCACCTTGACCCCAATAAGCTGTGGTCTAGCGTAATGTATTATTATGTTTTTTTAAATAACTACACCACGTAATTTATCATTACATTCAAAAATATCTCTAGTCTGAATACCAAGTACCTATTGCAAAGCATGCTACACTCAAGGCCTTCGTCTATTAACCGGTATGCGTAGGCGCACGTGAACGTTCATTCATAGTTTACTCTCTTTAAATACGCCAGTCTAATCCCTACCTTAAATTTAAATCCATATAGTACAATTTACTTTGTATTGCTTTAGAGGTTAATGTCTTATTCGTATCAAAGTATACATTCTAGTTTCGACTTTGTGGATGAGATTTTAAGGTTTAATGTATTGTGTTTGTATTTAGAGGTTAATATGCCAACGCAGTTATTGAATAATAGTGTCGTAGGCGCTAGACACTTGTGTTAGTGTGAGTCAGTTAAATAGTAATGTAAAAATTACTTAGCCATGAACTTATATGGGAACTTTTTTGTAACATACTTATGGTAAGATTACTAACTCGTAGTAAAACAGATTAGTAAAATATGCATAAATATGCATAAATATGTATTTACCCACGTTTACACTTTCTTTCTTTGTTATAACAAACAAAGTAGATATGTTACTGAAGTCTGACCTGGCGCATGAATGGCCGATATTCATCTAAATTAATTGTAATCCATACAATTTCATTAAATTATATCATATCGTATATTTTATTTTAACGGGTTTGCCGCTCTCTAAAATAAAAGCGAAAAATCTGTCGAAACGACGTCAAAATATCAAAGATAATATTGAAATACTTATATTGTTTTTTTCTAGTGGATTATTTTGGAAGAAGCTTAACTCTATTCAGCTCACTACTCAATTTACTGATTTCTAACACTTACGCGAAAATTAGACATTGAAATAAAACTACTTTTTACGGATTTTATCGCGTTATATTAATATTATTTAATCCCCGACGTTTCGATAAAATCCATAAAAAGTAGTTTATTTCAATTCCCTCCAGTTAAGGGTATTATTCATACCCATTTTAAAAACATTAAACCGTTAAGTGTTGCCACCATTTAACCAAATATTGACCTGTCATTACCATTATCAACCCCTTCACTTTCCTATTCATCGACCCTTTCGTCTCGGTAATGAATTTGGTACCAAATCTGTCCCCTGATTGGTACCGAACACTATTAGTGTATGATGTGCTAACGTTAATGTTATGCCCGTCTGTGTATTAGGGTCTTAAGATGTAATACAGGCGAGAAACAGTAGTTTAATTGTTAATAATTATTAAGAAATAGAAATTAGGTATTCCTTGATGAAAGTTAATTCATTAACATTACATAGGGTAGATTTTAAATCAATCTATGATGAGTTTATGAAGCGGCGGTAACCTAGCACGAAGGGTTAACAAGAATACTATAAATTAACAAGTAATATGTGTGACCCACATTGCTAGTAAACTTACAAAGAAAATAAACCATCTCAGGATTATTTTTAACATTTGGTTTCAAGGTGGATGAAGCGGCGGTAGCCTAATGGCTTCGGGATTGCGATCATGTGGTTGCCGGATTGAAAACCACCCAAAAAAAGAACAAGAATGTTTGCTCTGACGCAACTTATTTTTTATCGCGTGAATCCTCATAGACTTCCGCCGCCTGGGAAGGCGTTGGGGCGTGTTGGACTCCACCCACGGCAGGTGTCCTGCCGACTAAAACCACACGGGTGTTTCGCCTCACCACTTTTTGACGGGGACACGGGAGCGAGTTGTCATTCCTCCGCGAACCCAGAAGTGACGGACTGCCGTTGCGGTCTCCGGCTCTGCTGTGGCATTTTATGATCCCCATCTGCCAATCCACATGAGCGGCCGTCATTCCAGGCCACTGTTGCAACCTATCATCATTATCATAATTATCAGCCTATCGCCGTCCACTGCTGAACGTAGGCCTCCCCCAAAGAGCGTCAACTATCCCGGTCTTGGGCAGCTCGCATCCATCCGCTGCCAGCCTCCTTCTTCAAAGCGTCGGTCCATCGCGTCGCAGGGCGTCCCACACTATACACTTGCCCAAACGCGGTCTCTACTCCAACACTTGTCTGCTCCATCGATCGTCTGTCCATCTGCAGACATGGCCGGCCCACTTCCACTTCAGCGTGCTTATTCTTCGCGCAATGTCGGTGACTTTAGTTATTTGGCGGATTACTTCATTGCGAATTATATCCACCAAACAAACTCCAAGCATATCCCTCTCCATTGCACGCTTAGCAACCTCGAATTTGTGGATCAGGCCCACGGTGAGAGTCCACGTTTCAGCTCCGTAAGTCATCACGGTTAGGACGCACTGGTTATAGACCCTGGTCTTTAAGGATATTGGGATCGACGATTCAAAGATATCACGCAACCTATACCTAAACTAAGTCTTTCAAGTGTCCATACAAAATTAAACTACTGCCGCTTAAATGTACCAGGAGTTCATCATTAATGCAGAAGCAATTTGTCACTACATCTGAGCGTGGCGCCCCAATATTGAAGGTTTTCCGTCTGATTTGTGAATCGCTAGTAGATGTTTATCTTATATCCTCATGATTTTGAGTACCGTGTTAATATTCTGTAAAATGGAGTGATGTGGCCGGAATATTTGAGATATGGGAAAGGAAGAAATTTCTTGTGATTTCGTGAATGTGTTAACAACGTGTAACATTCGAAGGTCCTAAATGATGTAGAATTAATATAAAAAACATACCATCAAGCCTGTATTCCCCGAAGGGTTATACAGAGGTGTATTAATGTACACCCACACTTCGCCGGAATGTTTGGGTCCTATGTAATAGGGGGCGAGCCGACTGCCATTAGCAGGGAACAAATCCAGACTCCGAAGTGTTACGGAGAATTAACTTTCGAAAGTATTATATTGTCATCGAACCTTGTTAAGTATGCAACATTTTAAAATGAATCCGAAAATTTGAAGTTCTAGTTTCTACAATCGTGTTCAAAGATTCCGTTACATACATACACACATACATAAAGGCGAAGCTAATAAAAACGTGGTAAAAAAAGACAAGAATCTTGTATAAAGAATATCTTTTTTTGCATTTCACTATATAAGAATTGCCGCTTCTCTCCGAATAACTTCAAAAATGAAACTTTATGGATGTATTTGTATAAAATAAAACTGTCGAGTAATTTAACCGGGTCTTATTTGGATTTTGCGAAATGTGACCAAAACTTGTTTCCAACGTGTTGTTGACTTAGTAAGTTTGGTTTCCTATGGTTTCTTATTGTTAAGTTAAACAAAGAGATACCCTAGAAACCGTAACTTTATTTAGTAAGACCGTCGCGAATTACAAATTATTATTTTACCCTCAATGTTTTGTGATTGAAACACAATTTTGAAACATGATATTTCATCTTGTTGTTTCTAAAAGCAAATTTGTTTTTATAACATTCGGCAATTCTAATTTATTCGTATAATTTTACTTCACAATGAGCCATTCTATTTACATCTAGATTCAGGGCAAATTTTAATCTAGATACAGGCCAAACTTCAATTTAACTCTAGATTAGTATAACTGACAGTTATCAATTACGTTGCTTTTTGTTCTGTTTCGTCTATGCTGCAATTATCGTAGTTAAAATAATGACAACAAATTATGTCAAAACAAATGCTTTCATAGTTTATCGATGTATATATAGATGTATACGGGGACGACGTCACGCATAGCCCTTTGACTCAACTCAACATTCAATTTGCAAAATGCAAATTCTTTAAACCGGCAATATGCATAATTACTGACAATGTATCAACTTTTAGCATAAACCTTGCATTGTTAAACGAAGTACTGTGAATTGTATAGGCGGCGGCGTAGCTACGTTCGTAGCGCGTAGCTCGTAGCCGGCGGGTGCTATAGTAACGCTGCTACGGAGGTTCAGTTTGCGTCGCGGCGGCCTACCGCGTAGACGCGCGTCGCTTGCTACGAATCCCCACTCTCGATTCGAGGTGAAATTTTTCTCGCAAGTGTTTCCCCCTTTTTCTGAAAATTCAAAGGTGGTTTTTAATTAATGGTGTCGTGTTTTGGCTCGGATGTGATTCTTGTGGTGTGATGTTAGCCGTAAATTTTTGAGTGTCAACAGTATTTTTTCGAAGGAATTTTCGTGTGTTTATGTTAGTGTAATTGGGATGTGAGTATGTACGACCTTTGTAAGGTTTGCCATGATGTATTTAGTTTCGGGCTTATGTAAATATATCATTAGGAGTAATGACCTTGATGGTATATTACAAGAATTTTCTGGAATAGTATCAAAATGCGTGCATTTAATATCCTTAATGATCTTTTGCTGACATACGCCTGTGGTTGACATTATCAATTTCAAATTTAGATTCACATCAATGAACGTTTCAATCATGTAAATATTATACAAACCAATGTAATTGTTATGTCTTATATTTTTTCGATAAATATTTACTTATAGCGTATGTTTATTAGCTATAGAGTACATACCATTACGCCTGTATTCCCCGAAGAGTTAGGCAGAGGTGTACAACCACATTTCGCTGGTATGTTCAGGTCTCATGCAGTAGGGGGCGAGCCTATTGCCATTATCAGCCATAATTCTAGACTCCAAGCTGCTACTGATAATTTCATAGAAAAACTCAATAACACTGCTCCACCTGGGGATCAAAACTAGGACCTCTAGCATAGCAGTCGATCTTAGGACCACTAGACTAAAGAAGCAGTCAGCTATAGTGTGTGTAGTTATATGTTCGCTGACCACTATCTCGACTGACTGACGATGTGGTCGACGTTAGGCACGTTTGTCTAGACTTTCAAGGACTTAGGACATGCTTCACAATGTAACGTAGGTTTCACGTAATAAACGTAATGCTTGACTATTAATAGACAACTGACGTACTATTTATCTATCAGACAGGATTTATCTAATGATTTGGGACCAGAAAGTCAATACTGGTTATTTAAAAGTGTTCATAGCATAGTTTCATTTTATTAACAATGTCTTAAATGTATCTAAAAGCCTAAACTATCTCACAGTGACCCTTGTTCATCAGTGGGTTAGTTATATAGGGATGATGATGAAATAAATAGCTTATGGCATGTTTGGCACTATTCTTAATCTCAACTCTGTAAGAAATAAATGTAAGACCATGTTTTAAGTTACATTTCACATTGATACCGAGACTAGACCATATTATATGACTAGGCCATACAGAACATATTACATAGGACCATATTTTGAACACTTTTAAATTATATGAATTGGCCTCCAGCTATTAATATATCTAAATATCTCAGTTATTATCAAAAAATACAGTTTCATAGAAATGTCTAAAAAGTAGGCTTTTCAGATTTAGTCCTAGGTAAAATCTATTGTTCTTGGTACCAAAGCTCCGTACGCCATTTTTGTTGTGAAGTTTATAGAGAAATTGTATGTTAATGAATTGACGAAGATAATTAATTATGAGTAAATATTATCCTACTAGTGCAGTAATAGCCTAGTGATACGTCCATTGGGCTACCCAGTCAAAAGTCTCGAGGTTGAATCCAAGGCACCTCTGACTTTTGTATAATGCATAATTATCAGGCGCATCTTGTATAATACATCATTATCAGTGAAGGAAACGTCGCGAGCAAACTTGCATATCTGAGAGATAAATAAGTATTCAATTTTCAAATTCAATTGCAGAATATTTGAAACTTGTAATATAATTGTTAGGCAGTGCAGTACAATAATCAAAATTAAAAATATTTTACGGTAGAGGTCCTAGGTTCGATTCCCAGGTCGAGCAAAGTGTTACAGTGTTAGTGTGTTTAAATTCTCAGTAGCAGCTCGGAGTTTGGCTTTGTGCTCGGTTAATGGCATTAGGCTGGCTCCCTACTACATGGGACCTAAACATACCGGCGAAGTGTGAGTGTACTAAGTACACCTCTGCCTTAACCTTCGGGGAAAATAGGCGTGATGGTATGTTTAAAAATATTTAAAATAAACGAACTTCTAAGTTTTGCGTTTACTAAACCAAATATGTTACTTTCTCTCGCGTCAAATAGTTAATTTCAGAGTATCGTCGAATTTGTCTCAAGGCGAGTCCTAGAATCATTCTTCAACACAATATTATGTGCATATTCTGGCTGTTTTTCCATATTAGCTAACGAAGTTCCTGCTCGAATGTAGGCATATCAAATACTATTCTTGCCTCTGCCACGGAGTTTTCTCACAATAAATATTTATAACGTTAATCGTGAACGCAATCTGTCGACATGAATATAGATTCAATACGTCCCCAATCCCATATTCAACAAACCCCAGTACACAATACACAAAATATCGAAGCAAGGCACACACCACGATCTTCACATATAAAGCAGAGTACATAACAGAGTGCTTTTGACACGGCACGGCCTCGACTACACAATAGATCTGCCTACCTGTGTGCTCATGGGTTTATCGTGTCACTTACATGAATGTGCCACGGGTTGAGTTGATTGCTCTTTTGTTTTCAATTAATATTGTGTGATAAATAGATTGAAATTATCGATTGACCTTGCCATAAGATTGTGTACTGTGTAGACTCAGGCCAAGAACGTTGGCTTAATAGTTGAGATTTTATTTGTTTTTCTTCCTTTAATAATAGGAATCTTTTATATTTTGAATGAAATAATTATTATAATATTTTTTAAATGTTGAAATAATAATAATGTTGTTCGGTGTTTGAACGCCCTTATCTTTGAAACTATCAGTCGGTTTCGAAAAATATTTTATAATTTGATAGCCTAATTCTCGATTATTATTATTTAACATCACGCTACAACTCTAAGGGGCAAAGCGGGTGAAACGGGGCAAAGCTAAAGCGTATAATTCCAGAGCTCTGATGGCAATTGTGTGCACAACATTGATATTCAGTGACTTCTGGGTAGACAGAAGCCGACCGACTTAGTTGGGAAGATTATCCAATGATATTTGTGTGTGTTTTTTTTTTCTGTTACAATCTATTATATTTTTTGTTTGAAACTACTTATATATATTATATCTGTCGCCTTTATCTATTTTATATCTATCCGCGGAAACTTGTAATTGGCCTTCTCATATGTGTAACAATAGTTGCATATATCTATAAATTTATTGAATTCTGTAAACCTAGCTGTAAGTTTTCCTAATATTGTTAAAATAAAAATAAAATAAATAATAAAATATTTGCGTAAATATTAGTAGTACAACAGCATAAAACCCATGATAGATCGGCGCAATAAATTTATCATCATACAATACAACAGAAGCATTTTTAAATGTATTTCCAATTATACGTTTAATTATCACCTACCTGCAAGCACAAATACATAATATAATGTATATTAAACCTGTGTCGTACTGAACAGCATAATAATTAGCACTGATTCGATAATCTGCGTCAGTGATTCGGACACCAGTGACTTGTTATCGACATGTTAGAACGATATAACAGTTATGTATTAAGTACGTATGTGTTTATAATGGAGTACCTCTTACGCGTGGATAAGCATTACCTAGCCTATTGGTAAATTGATATTGTAAGGTAATGGAAAATGCTGACAATATTTGCAAAGGATGTGGTCTTTACCATTTTAATAATTATAGGATTTAAAAGAAATAGGCAATAGGTTTACCCCCTATTACACGGGACCTTAACCCTACCGGTGAAGCGTGGGTGTACAATCGTACACCACTGCCTAACCATTTGGGGAATACAGTCGGGGAATACAGGCGTGATGGTATAAGAATAAAATTATATATTTGACGTCACGAACGGCGCAATGGCTGTGGGCGATTGGCTTTTGTACCCAGGGTCGTGGCTCGTCGGTTCGATTCCCGCATGAAACATATTTGTGTTTGTAAATGCATCCACGATACTAAAATCCTCGTGTAAAGTTTTTAAAAAACTCAAAAAACTTTAAATATTGTAAATTTGATAAAACGGTATATTACTCACTTAAAATTGGACGTATATACCAAAAGTTTAGGTAATGAAGTGCCTATGTAAGTATATAAAAGGTTTGACGGTACTTACGTACGTTACTTAGGTACTAATAAAAGCCAAGCCTAATGCCATTATAGGTCACAAATCTGAATTAACAGCTGCTGAAAATGTTCTTAGCTGAAAGGACAGTAATACTTTCCACCGGGAGCAACAAGAACTAGGCCTGAACCTTGGCTGCAAGGCTAAAAGCAAATTTCGATTAATAAAAATATTATCCAAGAAAAAACTGAGAAAATTTAAAATAGCATCGATATCTCTAAATATGAACTGACGGATAACTAAATCAAATTCGTATTTCTAACCCGTACCAACTCTTAAGCAATTCTCAGCCGTGAAAAGGGGCCATTTATTTATTTGTTTGTGGAAACTGATTAACATCCGCTACACTCTCAAAGGTCCAGTTGAAAATCAGCATCAGGCACTAGTTGACTGGCAATAATGCTGATCTGGATCTAGTTGACGCAGTCGCGAGGCACACAATAAGCTACTTTTATCTTAGTATTTAAATAGTCTTAAAAAGGCTCACCTGTGCCTTTTTAAGACAATTTAAATACTAAGTTGTGCCCAAACTGCGCAAATAAAAGTACTTCTCTCTTTTTTATTGTAGCAATTTGATTGATAGAAAATATAAATAATACAGAAATCAATCAGTTTATAGAGTGATTAATTTGAGCCAAGGATCGTTATACCAAATATCCTGCGGTAAAATCCTAAATTCTCTTACAATGCTTCCATTTCTAAACAGCCGGCAACCGGAGTATAACCTGAAACCGCCCGTGCGATTACTAACGAGCCAACAGCTCCTCCGGTCAAGCGGACCGTGCGCCGGCCCATATTGCTTGCGGCATATTGCTGGCAAAACGGTACGATGGAGCAGGTTATGAGAGCGGTCGTTTCGGTTTTGAATTAAGAATTTTTACCCTACGACAATGAAGGGTTATGTTTCGCGCGTAATGTGTTCGATTTTTGAAATGTCAATGTAAAGAATATAATTTGTACCTGTGACCACAGATTTATAATAATATAACATGCCTACAATCACGCCTGTATTCCCCGGGTTAAGCAAAGTTGTACGAATACACACCTACAGTTCGTTGGTATGTTTAGATCCTATGTATTAGGGGGCGGGCCTATTGCCATTAACCGGCTACCAACCCAAACTCCAAGCTGCTACTACGGAATACGCTGTAACCAGGAATTTCATAGAAAAACCCAATAACTCTTTGCTTGATCTGGGAATCGAACCTAGGACCTCTAGCGTGGCAATCAAGCTCACTAATCAGGCAGTCAATAATAAAAATGTGATTAAGTCCGTACAAATAGATTTATTTCAAACAGGCTTGTTTTGTTAAAAACGTACAAATAACGGACACAAACACGCAGACTCAAAACCACTATATGGTCGGGAACCGAACTTATGAACTTACATCTTTTGAACGTAATTAAATACTGTATCTTTTGTATTTAAAAAAACTATCGCCGGTTGAACATAAACATCTATTTTTAGCTGGCCTTTATTTAAAACTTATCAAAGAGGTTTTCATAAAATATTCTTGGTAGTGTTAAGGGTTCAGGCTATTAAGCGATGTTTGTTAGGTTCAAACTAATTAATCGGTTTACATTGTATATAGTGCTGTTTCATGAAACGTGACGTCATTTATTTTGTACAATGTATTCAACTTTTCTTAGTATAATTATAACAACATACCATCACGACTGTAGTCCTCTATGGGTTAGGCAGTGGTATACGAATGTAGACCCACATTTCGCCGGTATGTTTCATCATCATCATCAGCCGTTATCAGTCCATCGGATATAGGCCTCCCCTAGTATGCGCCTTTTCACCCTATTCTCCGCTTTTCTTTCGAATCCAGCTACTGAAAAAAAAAGCTTATTAGCAACGTGGGCCGCACATTAATAATTAATATTGGGACGAGCCTATTGCCATTAACCAGGCACAAATCCAGACTCCGAGCTACCACTGAGAAATAGAAAACCCTAGCACAGTTAAAGGACCCGCTTTGTTTGTCAAAATATCTTCCAAATACCCACATTTTCGTTTGACGATTACAGCGACTGTCAGAAATGTCGACCGCTACTGTCAAATGGAAATGTTCGGACTTATATTTTGAATAATTTGTCGAAAATTTAGGGTTAATTATGCCACGGGATGATGATGATAATGATGAAGTTTGACCCGTACCGATTTGGTTGTGACGACCATTTTCTGTTGCTGGGGTACTGACGACCTCATATGGTTTATACACAATTCAATTACATACATACACATATCGTCACGCCTGTCTCCGGACGGGTTAGGCAGAGACTATAGATCTCCACTTGCTACGGTCCAGGCACACAAATCAACTATAGCATCATTGATTGCCGTGTGAATCTTTTCTCATAACATTTAAACAATAAGATAAACCAAACTCACGCTAGGGCAGCTCACCAATCTATGAATAATGCAAATACATTGCAACGGAAACGGCTACATAATATCCTGCGTCCATCGAGACTGCTAAACAGTTCTTACATCATATAGCTAAGTCAAAAGTTCCACTTATAACAACGGATGACTTTTGTAACTGATACCTGTACCCCGCGGTTTTACGACAGGAGCGGGGCAAAACGCTCCCGTTCCCCACTGGGTCGTAGCGTGATGTTAAATAGCTTATAGCCTATGTCACAGATTGGGCTATCAAATGCAAAAAGATTTTTTCAAATCCGACCGTAGTTCCAGAGATTTGCGCGTTCAAAGTTCAAACACACTAACAAATCTGTTCAGTTTTATTAAATTACTATAATTTGGACTCTGCTGAATTCGTCTGGGTTGGTAGCATCGAATTCGTGGTCCAGTCTAGTAACAAATGACCGTCACAATAGAATTACATTGTTTTTGAGCTCCAAGACCAGGATGTGACAATGATTCGTGACCGTAGTAATTATATTCAAATCTAATGAAATGTAAAATAAGGTAACAAGTTAGTATATACATATATGTCTTGAGATTAAGATTAAGATTTGTAGAGTGAACCTTCTTTACTTACTTTGCTTATTGGTTACTTTGGTCGCAGTCGTCCAGCGCCTGATTAGCAAGCGTCGAGCGTAGAGCACGTGGCAAATACAATACAAATTAATTTAATAATAGATAATTAATTGATCTAAAATAAAAATACATGAGGTTCTATTTGGAATGAGACTAATCGTTCGTGCGTAGGCACTCAGGCTACCGAACGCTGAAATTGGAGAATGTTTGATTAATAATTCTTCTCTGATTGTTTATAACATTATATTTACAGAAAATTGTACTCATATAACAGTATATAATAAAGCTGAAGAGTTTGTTTCTTTGAACACGTAAATCTGTGGAACGACCAGCCGGATTAGTTTTATTTTTATATGATAACCACAATTATGAGGAAAGCTTTAAGCTATCTAGCATTACTCTACGATCTTAAGAAACGGGGCATAGCTATTATTTATTATATTTCACCTAAACGTCACGTGGTAGCTTGTATTAATTACTGAATAAAGTCCATCTTTAATTAATGTTTATTTAATTATTCGTCTCGCTTTCAAAAGAACATCGACCTTATATATAGTGTTGGTCCGTGGGTGTTGATGAATGAACTCAAGCGCCTGTGAATGGACGCAGCTATAATAGTTGACTAACAGTCGACTGGTTGCAGTAACTGCTTAACATAATGCGTGGTTAGAACCTTGTCCTAGTGGCTGATATTAGGTTTGTGCTTAATTGCATTATACCTTTTGTATATTCAGCTGATACCGAATGATTCGTCGCGTAAACACTTAGATTTTGAAAGATATCAAATTTAGAGATAGATTTTTTTTGTAAAAATTTCACAAAACGCAGTAGGGCTTTTACAAAAAAAAATGTTTTAATTTCTTCGTACAAACCATTAACAACAACTTTGACTGACGTAAATTTTCAGAAAATGCATAAGCTTTATGCTCTAAAAACTTATAACTACGAACTTTGTTTTCCGAACAACAGGGCAACTAAAAATCTATTAAGTTGTGTCTGCAAGCGCTCCCAAAGTAAGTAGATTAAAGTTAAAGTTGCTTCTGTATCGACGTTGAGAAGCGCTGAGACACAGGCTTTGTTATTTAACTTAATAGATTTCATAGGGTTACCACAAGACTTAACTTAGTTCGCTGATTTGAATGTATTATTTACTAGAGAGTTTTCCCTAGCTTCGCCTGCATGATAATGCCGCCTATGTTATTCGGGAATAATGTAGCTTTCTAATGGTGTAAGAATTATTAAAATTGGTTTTGTAGTTTCAGAGTTAAACGATTACAAACAAATCTTTCCTGTCCTGTCTTAGCTATGAATAATCAATTCGAACTGAATAAAGCAAAGTTAAAGCAGACTTCATTTTTTATGGTAAAAAAGCTAGAATATAATATGTATGTATATGATTTCCGCAGTTCGCGGGCATGTTTAGGTCCTATGTAATAGGGGGCGAGGCTATTACCACTAACCGGGCACGAATACAGACTCCTAGCTGCTACTGAGAACTACATTGAAAAAATGAACCCAATAACACTGCTCGACCTGGGAATCGAACCTAGGACCTATAATGTAGCAATCGCGTTAAGTATCACTAGACTAATGAGGCGGTATCTATATTCATGTGACGTCACAAACCACCTGAAACTCAGCTTACCCCGTCATCAAACGTGAAACTAATTTACAAAAGATATTAAAGACATTGTACCAGGGCGACATAGTCGTGTAAGAGCAGTTATATAACATGTGCGAGTTCAGCGCGAGTCCCGCGGGCTGCGAACTAGTGCCAAGTGTCAATGACCTCGCACTATTCCTGCTTATATTGAAAACTGTATTCGGTACAATTGTAAGCATATTTAGACAATTTTCGGATATTCGGCACACCAATTTTCATAAGAATAGAACTAGGTTTGTCGTGTGAACAAAATAAAGAAAAGTAAAACTATGTTGATGAAGCAATATCAGCTTAGTATACTGAATTTGTTGTCGGCTTATGTTCCATCAAAAAATAGAATATCGTATCATATAAATTCGACACCACAGGCTCGGTAGCTTGATCAAATATTCCGGTGTTGGTACTAAACGGAATTAATATAGTTTTAAGAATTTATACTCAAAACTATACTTCTTTACAAATGTTATAAAGTGGAAATATTTGTTTGTTTGTAATCAATAAACATTGAAACTACTGAAACGATTTTAATAATACTTCCATCATTAGGTAGCTATACTATTCCAGATTAAACTAGGCTATGGTGATGTCACGGGTAACTGCCGATAGATAGTTGCCGTAGATATTTATATATTTAAAAGAAGTTGAACCCGTCAAGCGCCAAATTGCAACACAATGCAAAATCTATTGGTTTGTCCTCATGAGTTCAGTTCGTGCGTCAGTGAATTAAAAGGCAAAGTTTTGTATATCATGGGTAAGTTTTTTTTTTAAACCTTACTAGCAGTGTGGATCGCACATGACTAGTATTCTTGTTAACCCCTCGTACTAAGTATTACGAGTGGGATTTACGTCGGTGGTGCAATGGGTGGGTTTCGAACCATCAACCACATGATCGTAAGCCCTAGCCATTTGCTACCGCCACTTAGTTTAGTATGATGAAATATTTCCACTGACATTTCTTACAAAATCACCGTCTTACCGTATTCAAACGAACTTGACTTGTGTTCCGCCCACATTCCTGTCTAAATTCCAACCCAGTCGTAAACGAGGAAACGTGACAGTTTTAGTTAACTATTGTCTAGTCATACTGCGACAATGACGTGCAATGTCAAACGTAGAGAGTACAATGTCATACAGTAACAATGGATTGTGGTTGGCGGTTCCAACCCCACCCATTGCATTACCGACGTGAACGCACTCGTAACACAAGCATTTAGCTTAGTACGAAGGGTTAACAATAATATTAGTAATGTGTGACCCACATTGCTAGTAAGCTTTAAAAAATATGGAATATACTAAAGCCTAATTCCGAATGAAAAATGTAACCACGCAGCATCCACTCTAATATAAACTTTAACAAAATAAATATAACAAAAGAAATGACATAAACTAAGACTGTCTTTTAGTTACAATAGAAATTGGACTTTACAAAATAGAGTTAAGGTAGTTTGTTTCAAAGCTCGTCAATCCTTTTATTTGTATCCGATATTATTAAGCTTTCAAACCACCTCCTTGTGCTGAATGCACGCGGTTGCTCACCGTTAAGATCTAAATTCAATTCTCAGGAACAGCAAAGATTAGTAGTTTTTTTTACAAATTTTCCGATTTTCCAGATATATTTTCCCGGATAATGGCAATAGGGGGCGACCCATAATGTAATTATATTAGTACACCTGTTTTCGTAAACATATAATATGCGAGATATTACTGACCAGAATAGGTTCTGACCGTTTAAGATAAATCTTCCTCTATATTTCAAGTTAAGCTGCTAGCCACAATAGGTTAACAGCTTATTTACACTGGCAATTAGCTCGGGCTTTTAGCTTAGCTTACTTCATTAGCCGCGCTTATACATTTGTGAAATTTATAGCTTAACATTTAAGCCGTAGGCATTTAACGTTACTATGAGAAAACCTGGTTGGAATGATGTTAAATCACCAACATTTACACTAATATAATATAGCTGTAGAATTTGTTTATATGAAAGCACTAATCTCTGGAATTACTGAACGGATTATTAGAACAATTCTTGGGGAAGGCTATTGAACATCACGCTACGACCTTTGGGAGCAGGGTGCAACCGTTTGGAAAAGTTGATTAATATTTTTGTTTTTATTTAAAAAATGAATAAATATATCAACATCCTCATGGATTATGGGGATGGACTACTTAATGTGAGTTTTGAGTCACCGAAAAGTCTCGATGTAGGTACTAAAAATTGTCACTCATCCATTGAATGACCGATCCACCATCAACATGGTCCATTAACCACCCTTTCGGATCGATTGATCAGCGTTTCGCATCAAATTATTATCAGTAATAAAATCATCAAAAAACCTACAATTATGTCACCAACAAGAACAATTTTCATTATGAATTATGTTAGAAGATATATCTATATATATAAGCATACTATATTTAGTTATCAATCTTCGCCTGACACGAGCAATCGTGTTTACCTCAACGTGGGGAGCTCAGAAATTTAATTAAAATCCTGTTTATTTCCTTGTGTATTCGTAAACGATTTGATTTAAACTACAGATAGATATAACGTGGTGGTTCTGTCTGACTTTAAAGCTCCTGATTACGTCACCAATTCATCATCATCTCGACTGAATATAAGTAGGTATGTTATTTTCAATGACAAGGTACAGTCGAGAAAACAATAAGGTTGTACAAGTAACGACAACCTTGTTTTGAAAAAGATTTGTGTAATAATTGATCACGCAATATGCGTCAAAATGCAAGCAGGTTGGCGGCGTAGGTACTATCCCATCAAAAACATTCTGTAAAAAACTAGCCAAGTCTCGATGGAGCTGCTTGTTTATCTCTAAAAAGTAATGAAATCTAGACAAAGTCGTGCGTTCTGGTCTTATCCAGAGGTTCTCAATTAGGGGCCTGAAAATGCGGCGCAATGGTTCCAGTAAAGGATGGTACGGCAGTGGTTGCTTCGCGCTCGACCTGGCGGGGGCACTGCCGTGCCCCCCGATAATAGACATAAATCTTTTAACGTAGTCTATGTCTGTATTAGAAACGTGATTTATTAATTAATTGTACTACGAAAGTGATGATTGTTAACTGTGCTCGCAAGCGACAAATTGACTAGTTTTCCACAACTTGGCGATGCAAAGAACAAACTAAGTTTTAGGCTATCAACCACCTAAAATCGTCACCTCCAAAGCAAGATAGCACACATCCAAAAACAGACCACGAACAGTATTTAAAAAGGAATATTTATTTTAAATATACTTAATATTTTCTTTGAAATTTGAAGCAAAAAGCTTATACTTTTTCAAAAACACTAAACGCATATATACATGTATAGCAATATTATTTTCTCATTATCCCTCACTAAATATTTGATCTCTTAAAGTCTCCCCTTGTCTTGAAACATAATTAAAACGTGCACCCCTTGTGGCTAATTTTTGTTCCATTTCAATAGAAAAGGGCTTTAAAGTGGAGATCTAAAGTGCTTAACGTATGCACCGTCACACATTGTCACCCCACCAGTGGAGCACTATCTCTGTTTGCGCAGTATTACCTACCGAAGGGGTGGGGAGACGCGGCTAATTTACACTTGTTTACTTTTGTCTATTTGTAATCACCATCACGCATGTATTCCCCGAAGGGTCAGGCAGAGGCGTACTAAATATACGCGCACCCACGCTTCGCTTCGGTATGTTTTTAGGTCCCATAGGGGACGAGCCTATTGCCTTTAACCGGGCACAAATTCAGACTCCAAGCTGCTACTGAGAATTTCATAGAAAACAATAACAATAGAGTTCAATAACACTGCTCTACCTGGGAATCGAACCAAGGACCTCTAGCGTAGCAGTCTATTAGTAATCAAACAGATGAATTGTTTCTAATGTAGCGAATTATTATTGTGAGAAGCGCTTTATTAATCAAAAGAATTATTTAAGTAGGCTTTGCTTGATGAATGATTTTCTGTCATAAAAAAATGTTGCCTCGCAAATATTTTCTAGTGTATTGTGGAAGTTTTCTGTTTTCCGTATAACGGATACGATTCGCTCACGAAAGTCTCGCATATAATTTTTTTTTTTGTTAGATATTATATAATGAGAGTAGGTAACCTTTGTGTCCGTTCTGGTCAAAGTGGAAGCCCGTCTATAGAGCAAGAGAATGGCAGGAGAACGAGGTTGGTGCGGGTTTTAGTCAGTATACCGGTAAATCTGTGCCTCCTTATATTGCAAGACCAACGCTTAAATAAGGACTCAACTACCTATTGCCTACGTAAACGCAAAATTTATTTGCCATACTCACTTAGTATTTTTTCATCTTTGGCTACCATAACTTTTAATGTTATTTTTACGTTTGTAAATTGTTAATTTTGACCGAATCCACTATTTTACACCTAAATCTTCGACGATAACGATTTGCAACCGACTTTAAAAAGGAGGAGGTTCTCAATTCGTCTGCATGTTTTTTTTGTATGTTTGTTACGCGATTTCTCCGCCAATTACCTATAGATCGATTTTATTTATTGTTTTTTTGTTTGGTAGGTCATACTTCAGAGGTGGTCCCGTTCAAATTTTATCGAAATCAGTTGAGCAGTTTTAAAAATAACAACACAAATCTAAAAATTGTTTAAATCGATGATATTATCGTTTACTCCGAAACATCGCTGTCTTATTGGAGCAGTCCGTTTAGTTGGCTAGCACTGGCTAGCCAACTTGTTTATAAGTACTTACATATTTATAAACAAAACCTTCCACAAAAAATTCAAAATTAAAATAACTTTTAAGAAAAAAGTAAAACCGCATTCAAAAAATAATAAAATAATTTTGTCTAAAACAGTTTGGGAAGTCGGTGGCGAAAACAAAAGAACCACTCAAATAGAAATCACCGACTTCCGAAACTGTTTTAGACAAAATTATTTTATTATTTTTTGAAAGGCAGTTTTACTTTTTTGTTAAAAGTAATTTAGTATAAGTTTTAATACTCAATCGTGAATAAGTTTTTGTTGATGTCACAATTTCGAATAGCCGAAAAATTTACGAAATACCAAGAAAAAATTGAATTTGCGCCAAAGGCTGTCGCTTCAGCCTTAATGACATTCTGGTAATAGTTTTCTTTACCGAAGATTAATATAAGTAATAAACATAATAAATGCATTAGAGGGAACATTCTACGGAAAATATCTTCCTAACAACGTAGTTCCTAGGCTATTTAAAGATTCAAAGAGGAACCTTAAGTTGCTGTTAAGTATAATATTCTCCAGCAACTTTGAAATTCAGTTACTAAGGTAGCAGACGACAATGAGTTCGGCTCCAGTATACATATATATTTATACCTAGCTGTCTTCCCGCGATTTCATTCGCATCTCTAGAGGATTTAATTTGTATAATTCAGATTTTATTGTTATTGAATGAAAATATGTTTTTCTATTACATACATACAAAGTATTAAAATTTTATTTAAGACAAGTTACAATTTTTTACGCTAGATGACCACAGAGATAGTCTAGTAGTATATCATAGACAAGAATGAGCACATCTTATTCTAGGCGCTTGTAGAGAGGCGAGATGTATTGCCACTCTAACCAAAGGGAGGATCCTCCAACCAGGCAGGTGTTTTTTCCCCGACGGTTGATGTCGGCGGTTGTATATATGCGAGTCGCGCGGTAAACTCCACTTGCGCGATTCAGGATTTACTCGACGTACATGTAGCACGCTAGATGTCGCTACACGCTAATTAATATTTTACAGCTTTTAAGCCTCATCCAATTTTGCGCAGTAGATTTTGCGTGTCACACACACAAAAAAACGAAAGTATAGACATAACTATTTAGGCTTCTATTACACATAAAGACCTTCTTTAAGTATCTCCTATGTGTTGATATCGGCCGGTTACAATGGTATTATTATCTAGTGTTTCGTATATGCCTACAATTTCATAAAATCTAGCCAGACGATAATTATTCACCCACAATTTGTTACTACAATACGTTTATTTTGAGTTTCTTTCAGGCCTTCTACCATTTACTCAATAATTTGAGCAGATCTTACAATGACCATGTAACATATTGGGGTTAAAAAAAATCTTACAACATAAACTTTAATAATTGCAACTGCAGATCATGTCAGCCACTGTTCAATCATGATAAACCTTACTAAAGAAATAACTAATTCTTTCAGATATAGATTGTCTTCCTAACTCTTTTTAGTCTAGTCCAACGTATCCTAGTGTGATTTATATCCAAAAAATTATACGTGATATATCATAAAACAAGTGCAAACTTCATCCGCCAAATTAACGAATAAGTGAACGAAAAAGTTCTGCGATAAAGTGGCGGTCTACGTAGGTGTAATTCATATGTGCCGATGTGTTGTTGAACGGTGGGGTGCGGCTCACCTATGACGAACAACAATAACGGCATGAACGGCAGCGCGGCCGGGGAGCCTGCCGCCCTCGACATGGATTCGCTCGAGGAAATGCTTCGTAAGGTAAGAAAACTTACTTTAACTGTTAGGTTTCACGTTGTTTTCCGTTTCAGCACATTCGAAAATTTCCTACATAGATATTCCGCGAACATTTTTCGGTGGACGTTTGTCGGGAAACAGCAAGTTTTATGCTCTGAAAATGCTGTGTAAGTACTTAAAATTGTAATGGAAAATATTTTTTATGTTTGTTGGTTTTTACTTAGTTACATATTCCATTTGATAGTGAACAGTTTTTTGTTGGTGACATTAACGTATGAATATTTATTTGCAAGTCACTTTGAATGAATGAATACACGAAAACTACGGTATGACATGTGAAAAATTGTTATGCTATAAAAAGTTGATGTACGAATAATGCGTACGTCTATGTTCAATGTCGTATTAAAAAAAAACTGCGTTAGTTTATTCACAGAAATACAATGTCTTATGTTGTGGTAGGGCCACGCTGTTCGCAGCATGAATGGGCTGGCTTGACCGGGGAAGTACCACACTCTCGCAGAAGACCGACGTCCGTAGTAGTAGCGTTTCGTTACTGCGCTTCGTTCGGTGAGCGAGAGGGCCGGAGGCCCAATTCCTCCCCCAATCCCCTTCCTTTTCCTTTTCTCCTTCCCCTCCCTTTCCCTAAATAGGCTCGGCAACGCATCTGCAACTCCTTCGCTTTTGCCGATGTCCATGGGCGGCGATGACTACTTACCATCAGGTAGCTCGCCTGCTCGTTTGCCGAGTTATCCCATAAAAAAAAAATAAAAAAAATACTAATTCCAAAATTCAAGTAATCACAATAAAACGATCATTTTTTTATAAAAAGAACAGCAATCTCTAATCTCACTTCAGTGACCGCCTACCTACGTCGAATTAATTAAACCAGTGTATTTACACGTTTATTAATTAGCGACATGCCTGCTAAGGGTGTTTGCGCTCGCGTTCTACTTAGCCTTGGGTTATTTACCTAGGTCTTAGCACCGAGGTCGATAGAGCACGCCAGGTAAACTAACCTCATAACCTTTACCTTTCGTAAATGCTAAATCTGAAAACGAATTTTCTTGAGAATAAAGTTAAGTCTTTTATGTAACGTAGGTTAATGTTCCTTTATTTTTATCAAGGACACGAGAAAGAAATCAAAAACACAAATTGTAACATTAGTAAAATTATTTGAACTACAACCAATTTTTTAGGAAGTTGTTTTGTACAAAACTACAAGACCTATTACTTTTTATTACAATTCACTCTCTATTTCTCTCTCACGGAGACCAAACAAAACCAACGTTTTTCTTTTGTTAATTTCGAACACCGCGACACTAGATTCAAATCCGAAAAAAGAATCTTCGAAACCGAACAATCTGGAGTTGTAGATTCGTAATATCTATCGATAAATCCTTCACACAGAAAACTCCGTCTATATGAAAAACTGCACGCTGGGAAATGGAAAAAACATCGTTCCGTGACGAAAAGCGCTGTAGGCGTCGGTTAGTTTTTTGGTTTTTTTTTCATGAAATCATGTCGTCATGCACTGTCTGGTGCACTCGTCGCGATATTCTTTTGTAAAAGTTTAGCTATAGATCGGCGCCTGTAAGCGACATTTGAATGTAGAACTAAGCGTGGATATGCGGCTTTAATAATTTGGCTAAGAAAAGAAACCGGCCAAGTGCGAGTCGGACTCGCGCACGGAGGGTTCCGTACCATTACGATATATGACTATTAAAAAAAAATACTGACTAGATCTCGTTCAAACCAATTTTCGTTGGAAGTTTACATCGTTATGTACATCATATATTTTTTTTTAGTTTTATCATTCTTTTATTTTAGAAGTTACAGAGGGGGGGGACACACATTTTACCAATTTGGAAGTGTCTCTCGCGCAAACTATTCAGTTTAGAAAAAAAAAATATTACAAACCTCAATATCATTTTTGAAGACCTATCCATACCCCACAGGTATGGTTTTGATGAAAAAAAATGTTTTGAGTATCAGTTCTAAATTTGGGGAACCCCCAAAATTATTTGTTTTCTTTTTTCTATTTTTGTGTGAAAATCTTAATGCAGTTCACAGAATTCATCTACTTACCAAGTTTCAACAGCATAGTTTTTATAGTTTCGGAGAAAAGTGGCTGTGACATACGGACGGACAGACAGACATGACGAATCTATAAGGGTTCCGTTTTTTGCCATTTGGCAACGGAACCCTAAAAATGATATTTAAATGCGACTTTTCTTGACCATGAAATTTGTAACATTTACTATTTCTGGGCAATACCGATTTTCGAAGAATGGACTGGTTGTCATGCTTTTTGGGCTTTTGATTACCACATACATTCGTATGACAACCGGAATGGACCGCTCCGTAAAATATGCAAAGTAAAACATTAACAAGCTCTCGTTAGTGAAAAAGATCAACTTACAAATTGCTAACAAGTGCGGCTGCTAAGATCCTGAGTTCGATTCCCAGGTCAAACAGTGTTATTGGATTTTTCTATGAATTTCTCATTAGCAATTGGGAGTTCGGAATTGTACCCGTTAATGGCCATAGCAATATAATGGCATATAAAATATACCGGCGAACTGTTGGTGTAGAGCAGTCCACTTCTGCCTAACCCTTCGTGGAATACAGGCGTGATGTTTGGTATGTGCCTTAATCAAAACAAAGAATGCTTAATTTCTGAAACGCTAATTTGCTAAAACAAATACTTGAAGCTAATTATGTTTCACATTTTAAGTAAATCTCAACAAAGTTCGCAAGAAATGAAGGTAGATAAAAGAAAATTGTGTAGAAAAACCAGCTATCTAGTCTTGAAGTTCAGCATTATTTATTTAATTAATGCATGGTTTTAATATGAAGCTCTTAACTAATGAGTACGAGTTTTTTTTTCTATAACAATAGTTATCTTAATAAACTGTTCCCCGTGGGGTAACTCTTATCCAACGGTTTCAGTATGTTTGACGAAGTTGTAAGTTTTGAAAAAACCTGTGTGGTCAAAAAAAAATTCTTAAAGCATTTAAAAAAAAAGTATGGCCCAACGCTTACGATAAATATCCGAATCACGCCGAACGAACCCGAACGTCTCGGAAGGGGGCATAACACTTTTTCCTTACGTGACGATAGCTACCAAGCAACTTGTACTACAAGCCGCTGTATAAAAAAATAATAAACTATGGACAAAATTCTAATATGCGTGCTTCGGTATGGTCAGCATTATCGTTTTATGTCACATGCTATGTCTTTCAAACGAGTCACTACCGTAGGTCACTACATTTAGTTTTTAGTGAAGTCACACAAAATTCTGTATGATTCATTATGAATGATGCCTAAATTAAAGTTTTAAATGTAGGTTTGTATAACATTTAATATTTTCAGCTGTCATTTAATGAGAATAAGTGAAACGACAAAACAAAATAAGAATTCAAAATGAGTAGATAATTAGTCTAGGAAGACAAAGGTGTCTTAGATTCGATTCCCACCCGAGGCAAGTATTTTTGTTACACGAATATTTGTTTCGAGTCTGGTTGTACAGTGGGTTATAGCTGTTACCTGACCCACCGAGATCCCGCCGTCCCACCTAGGGTGGGTCAGGTAACAGCTATAACCCACTGTACTTTGCGTCCGCGACACAGGTCTTGTTGCCTAGTGTGAACGGTGCCATTTATTAAAAAAAAGTGATACTTGTTGATTGTTTATTGCAATTTTTGAAGCGTGCAATGAAACAGCGAACGTCAATAAAAAAAAACTTGTAAAGCTACGACGATGGCTACGTCAGCTACGAGTGCTACGAGTACGTAGCACTGCTGTCTACGATGTACATAGTATAGAGATGTTCGCAAAAAATTGCGGAGAGATGTCTACCGTTTTCATTTAAATAATGTCATTAAAGTTTGATCCCTTCTACGTTAAGAACTGATGAGGTATGTGATGTTTGGAGGTATTGCAAATACTTTCACATTAAGTATTATTTTAATTTCCCTTTTTATTGGAAATTTGAATTGTAAACATTAAACAGCTAACCAAAGTTTCATATAGAGTACCTATAAACAACTCATATATGTATTTACTATATTTTTATGTATAATATTTTCCTTTATTATCTAATTGAGTATGGCCTTCCAAATTGAATAATTCTACTTAATTTAACGATAAACAAGTGCATTTAATTATTCAACAATTATTTCTATAAAATTAATATTTCCTTCCCTCTCGACATGAAGGCCAAAATTACTCACGGCAAATCCGGATCGTATAAAATATTAAGCAAAATGAGGACGCCATTAAAAAAGTCGTAAAAGCGAAATTAAAAATTAATAGCAGGGTGACTTAACGTATGAAAGCTATGGGAGTTCTATGAAGGTTTTCGGTGACTATTCCGTCGCCGAAGGAATAAGTCACGTTTTAACATATACTTACAAAAAAAAATACTTTGAAAAATACACAAATGTTTTGTTTTTACTTTTAACTGAGGCATGTATGTATAAACTCAGGTGAATAAATTATTAATGCATGGGAAATTGTTTTTCAATTTATGGGAAGTGTTTGCTCCTTTAGTCTTCGACGGATGCAGGGTTATATCGGTATCTTACCATCTAAGATTACAGGCTAAGCACTGTTTTTGCATTTAGGATAATAGTAAAACGTCACAGGTTTTCCATTCATAAGACAACCGCTTATCGTGAATTTCAAAGCACTGAGAATCGCAATCGCAGTTTACCTTGTAGATGAATTAATCAGCGTAGTTTTAAGTGATTTCAATTCAATAACATATCATAGGATCACGCCTGTATTCCCCAAAGAGTTAAGCAGAGTTGTACTAATTTACACCCATATTTCGCCGGTATGTTTAGGTCCCATGTTATATGGGCGAGCTTATTGCCATGAACCGGGCACAAACCCAGACTCCGAGCTGCTTCTGGGAATTTCATAGAAACACCCAATAACACTTTGCCCGACCTAGGGATCGAACCCAGGAACTCAAGCGTAGCAGTCCCGCTTAGATTTCCCGGCAGATTTCAATTAAAATAATCAGAAAAGTTAATCCCAATCGATTTAAACATAGGTAAGTGATAAATATTACAATATGGCCGCCGTTCAATACGAGTATATTCAATTTATTCGTTGAAAAAACCTATTAATTATTTGTTAATTGATAATTTAAATCTGTTCATTCGGTTCAATTGCCAGCTCATTAATAATGTCAGGAGTTAATTAATATTTGGATCGAATTAATATTATAGTGTAGTGAGAGTATTATAGTGAGAGTAGACATACATACATACACCAACGCCTTTTTCCCATAGACACCATCTGCTACGATTCTTGCATACTTCTTTTGCTTCGTCCACATTCATACATCTTGTCATACTCATGCGCCGGTTGCGGATACTACGCACCTGACCTTTCTGAAGGATCTCACCAATAAGGTCGTGGTATGTAGAACAATTGTAATGTGTGTGATTTAATTGAATTTAAACTTATGCCTTTGTTCTTACACTGCTGCTCCAACTGCGTCAATTGATTGTTATGTAATGTGTTAATTGATATTATTATGCACATCATAATCAACACAGGAGGAGCAGTAGCAATGATATCAATATTATACGCGGTAATTTCAATTAACGCATTAAGATTTTGGCTCCTTCTGTGTAAACGCATTACGCCGCAGATGGAAAACAACATTACAAATAACAAGCGGGCGTTCATAAACATAATGCAATAAGTCTTGTATTTTTCAAATTATATGCAACTCGTATCTTGTGTTCAAGAAGTTTTCTACACTTGTTTTGTTCTTAGTCTAAGCTATATTTAGACAAGTTTACAAATTGTAACACTAGTTTCACTACAAGAAAACTTCTTGAAGAACACGTTTTCAGGTGTGTTTTCTCTATGTTCTTTAAGAATGTTGCCTACAGGTGAAATTGTACCTATAATTTATTAATGGACTTTATTCTAAGAATAAAATCCAAAGACTTGCTTATATTTTGAGTAGGTTATTCATCTCATCAGTATTTATAATAACTTAATATATTTAAAAAAAAATTTTTTAAAAAAAACGAATATATATTCGTTTTTTTTGCTTTGGCTATGATTTCCTCTCAGAACGAGAGGGATTAGGCTATAGTCTACCACGCTAGCCTACTGCGGGTTGGCAGACTTCACATCAAAATCTCTATCTTAATTAATTATTGGAAAGAAAATGACTTCGAAAAGTCAGGGGTGCGTGCCTTGTCATATCACTAGACTAGCACTGTACTTTCCGGGGTCATATAAATTATAAAAGGTCAGGTACGTAGTACTCGCAACCAACGCGTGTGTATGAAAAGATGAATGAATGTAGAAGAAGCGAAAGAGATATGCAAGAGTCGTAGCAAGTGGCAGTCTATAGTTTCTGCCTACCTCTGTGGGGTGAAGGCGTGAGTGTATGTAGGTATGTATAAATTACATAAACCCAAAATTCCGCGACCATAACCTGCATTGTTCTACTGAACCCGTACAAACACCACCGCCACAACACATTTGTATTAAAAGTTGGCAACCCCTGGAGTGAACCCGCTATATTATTTATTGCCAGCATAATAAGTTTTACCGAGCGGCCTTTATTTGTTTTCTCAACTCGTTACGCCAAAGATTTGGGCCAAATTCGAAAAGTCTATTATTTATTCATTTGTGTAACGTCTGTTGTACTCGACGTCACCTGCTGCGCGTTTTAGGGTTAACTTTGAATTTTTAAACAATGTTGATGAAATGTGCGTTTTAAGGGCTATGTTGATGGATTGCGTTTATCTCCTGTGAGCATGTGCGGAAGGATCACATTGAATTTTTGTGGATATTCTCTCCATTCCATCATGGTAGGGACTAAGAAGACATAAAATATGGAGGTATCACTTGGGTTTAAATTTAAATATGCATATTTTTAATAGGCTGAGAGGTTTATTCCATAATGCTTTATAAACTTCTATTAACTAACGACACTTTAAAGTATAAATGGTATTTTATTATATTAATATCAACATAGAAAAGACGATGGACGGTACCAGAGAATGTATCTGTCTTAAAGCTACTGAGTGTTTTGGTATAATTTTTAAAGCGAAGCATGTAAAACCAGTTCTACACATCTATTATATATAAATAAATATGTAAATGTTTGTTTGGGAAAAAAGCTTGAATCTTCATAAAGAAAGCTTCTACCACAAAACAATGCAACAAAAAATAATGTTTAATTTCTATTTTATTTTTGTATGAACTCAACTCATTCTCTCAATGAAATTTTTTTGATTCCAGAATTTGTGGCATTGCTATGCATGCCGGGCACATCTAGTAATACAATAAAACAGACTACAAAACAAACGCTCAGTCCCGTAATTTAGTACGATCTTCAACATTTACAAGTACCATTTAACTCCACCATAAAAGAAAACCCCGCTTCTCGAACGTTCCACATACAGCTACCGACGTAATCACGCAATCAATTTTGTTTTAAAACGTAATAAAAACAACTTTTTAATTGTTAAGAGACTTTGACGTGCACATAAAAAAGGGCCAAGTTCTCGACGTTTTTATTTTAAGTCTAACGAAGATTTTAAGCTGGGAGGTTGTAAAAACTTAAGACAACGCCTTCGGAGCCACTTTGGGGCTTAACTTTGAGCTTGCCGTTGAAGTTGGGCTTAGTATTAAACATTACTTTCCGTGCTTAGTTAATAGGATCATAGATTTTACTTTAAACGGGTTAGGCGAGTACCTAGTTGTTAGTTTCTTGATTACAGTTACCGTTATCAACGATAACCGGGCTTTCTGAAAGTTATCCGTGGTTTCAGCTGAAAATCAGCAATTCAGTGATCTGTAATATATGCTGAGCTGCGGCGTTATGAACGCGCAACTCATACCAAGCGTATAATATTAATAAAATATTAAATTATCGAACAGTCCATACTTCCTGCCTAGCCCTGTGGGAAAAAGGCGTGAGTGTATGTATGTACGTATATAAATTATAACATAACATAACATAATATACCATCACGCCTGTATTCCCCGAAGGGTTAGGCAGAGGTGTACTAATGTACACCCACATTTTCGCCGGTATGTTTAGGTCCCATATAATAGGGGGCGAGACTATTATCATTAACCGGGCACAAATCCAGACTCCGAGCTGCTACTGGGAATTTCATAGAAAAACCCAATAACACTTTGCTCGACCTGGGAATCGAACCCAGGACCTCTAGCGTAGCAGTCGCGCTTGGGACCACTAGACTAACGAGGCAGTCCATAAATTATCGAACATAATATTTACGAAGACACGGTCTTATCGAAGGTTTCGCTATTTTAATTATTAGTAAGGTACTTATATGTATGTATCTTATTAATTTCTATATTTTTATGTTTTGATGTATGGTCGCAAGGGTTGCAACATATTTAATTTTATAATTTATTTGTTATTCGTTTTGTCTGTTTCTGCGACTATGTGGATTGTGTGCTGTAAATAAATGTGTTTTATATATTTCTTTTTCCTTTCTAAGGATAATATTAGACTTGGTTTATCCGCCTGCGTTCGTTTTCAAAAACATCTACCTACTACAAAATACAGTTTTCTTTTTACATGTAAAGTAAAAGTATTTACTGAAAGGATTTATTTTCTAGTATTTGGTAAAGTAACTCGTCATCATCAACCTATACACGGTCCCACTGCTGGGTACGGATCTTCTCTCATAATGAGAGGAGAGAGGGCTCAAGTTAGCTTAGTCCACCGCGCTAGCCTACTGCGGGTTGGTAGACTTATGACTATTACTACTTATATAGACTGCCTCGTTGGTCTAGTGGTCCCAATCGCGACGGCTACGCTAGAGGTCTTGGGTTCGATCCCCAGGTCGAGCAAAGTGTTATTGAGTTTTTCTATGAAATTCTCAGTAGCAGCTCGGAGTTTGGATTTGTGCCCGGTGAATGGCAATAGGCTCGCCCCCTATTACATGGGACCCAAACATACCGGCGAACTGTGGGTGTACATTAAGTACACCTCTGCCTAACCCTTCGGGGAATACAGGCGTGATGGTATGTATGTATGTATGTATGTACTACTTATATTTAAAAGAACTAGATAGTTAACGTAACTTTCATACCGGTTGCTGCCCTACCACCTATATTTAGACATCCAAGGCATCCGGTGGTTCAGAAATTGTGTAATATAGGTACTAACCCTGCAATGCAGTTCTTAGAGGGGTTGTATAAATCGGCTGAAATGCGCGGTTGGCGTTAAAACCGATTAATGTCTTCATCGCACGCAACATTGCAGTTAGAAGGAAAAAAATGTTACAGTTAGAACTCTATTTCGGTCAAAACTACCTTTGCCTATCTGTAAGCGACAATTGTATTTCATATGGACTGACAAGTAAAAGGTCACGAATTTGTATTCGCTCCAACATTGCTTTAGTGATGTTAGCTTAGTTCAGGAGGAGTTAACAGATACACAAGTAGGCATATGTACCTATAGGTAGTAACAACAAATTACTTCGTTGTAAAAGATCATGTATTAATGTAGTAAAATAATGCAATAAATGCTTTGTGAAGATAATTGGCACAGTTCATAATTTATTTTGAAGTCTGCTGGATAGTGTTACGGCGGATGATTTTGCTAGTCAAAGGGAGTTTTGACCAAAAAAGAGTTTTAACGGTAACATCAACGTATGTAACTAACACAAAATTACGAAACTGCGATGTTTGGCGCGCTTATTAAATAGTTCTGTCGTTTTACTTAGAAACTTTTCTTATTTGCGTTTGGGTTTTTCTGTAAAGAATGTGTGTTGGTATTTGGTCAAAGAGACGCGGGGCTGCGTTAGCATGGACCAAATTAAGTGCTCGAATAAACTGTAGATATTTGTAGCCCAGTTAATATGGTACCAAGAATTCGAAAATTTCGTGTAGTACTAGAAAATTCAGGACTTAGTAAGAGTAATGTATCCTAAAATTCTCTAGGATTCAGTTGTCGGTGGAATAGTCTAAACTTTGATTATATACTTATCTATAATAATCAAAGAGTCTAAATCAAAGATGGCTTGACAAACTCTTTTACGAGACTTGGTTTAGAAAGGGAAATTTGCGATAGATATAAAATTGAGATAGTGCTTACCGACTTTCAAATAGAAACATTAGACTAACAAAAGCGTATTCGCAAAAGGCATCAGAAGCTTTAATGAATAAAGCACGACGCAATTTTACAAAAACATTTTATTAAACACTAGCAAAATTTTTTTTTTTTTTCATTTTTATTGTGACAAAAAAAAACCGGGTCACAAAAAAAAGCGAGTCGGACTCGCGCACGGAGGGTTCCGTACCATTACGATTTATGACGTATTAAAAAAACTATTTACTAGATCTCGTCCAAACCAATTTTCGGTGGAAGTTTACATGGTAATCTACATCATATATTTTTTTTAGTTTTATTGTTTTCTTATTTTAGAAGTTACAGGGGGGGACGACACACATTTTACCACTTTGGAAGTGTCTCTCGCGCAAAATATTCAGTTAAGACCTATTAAAAAAAATACTTACTAGATCTCGTTCAAACCAATGTTCGGTGGAAGTTTACATGGTAATGTACATCATTTTTTTGTGTGAAAATCTTAATGCGGTTCATAGAATACATCTACTTACCAAGTTTCAACAGCATAGTTCTTATAGTTTCGAAAAAAAAAGGCTGTGACACCATCGGACAGACAGACAGACAGACAGACATGACGAATCTATAAGGGTTCCGTTTTTTGCCATTTGGCTACGGAACCCTAAAAATGGCCATTACTTGGGAAGATTTGGCATTTACCCGACTACGAGGACAGTATCCATTATCCGGCCACGAATCCAAACTCCGATCTGCTATTGAAAATATCATAGACAAAATCCAATTACACTTTGCTGGAATTCGAACCCAAGATCTTTACCTCAGCTGTCGCGCTTACTACCACTTGACTAATGAAGCAGTTGCTGCTTACTAAACTAACTTAAAATACATACTTATAAGTAGTTATAATATTTTTCACCACCTATAATGAAGCGACTATCCGTGCCAAAGTGTAGCTATACGAGAAGTTATATGTTTGTTGTCAGTAAACATTTGGAACAACTCCAAACCGACAATTTGATAGTGTACAGTGAACATCAAAACTGCATTGATAACTAGTATTTACGTTAACGATTCGCACACTAATCATTGTGTAAATTATTGTTGTGATTTCAATGATTTGCTAGAAATATATTTAATTATTAACAGAATTAATTGTAACACTGAGGCAACACTGTCGGAAATAATAATTACAGAAGTTTGTATGTTTGCATTAGCAACACTTTGAAATGACGGATGTGACGTAACGCTGTCATTTCTGGGTGGGGTCGGGCAAACGTAATTTCAGTCAGTGTTGGTTGCGAAGTCGAGGCGATCAGATGTGCCAATGATTGCTACTTGCTGTGATTCATAAGTTTTAGAAATTATTGTGAAATTGTGATTGTGAAATAATAAGTACTGAAAATAAAGTTATTGGTTTAGAAGAGAAAGATCGTTTTCTTTAATAAATCAGAAGTGACAAGAACCACGAGCCATGTCTCGGCAGAATCGTAAGTACATTATTATTATTATTTCTCTTTGCTATTAGTTCAAGAAGCAACATTTTTCTAGCTAAAGAACAATAGAACAGTTAAAGTTACCAAATATTTTGAGATAGATAATGAGAATACAAGAATAATTGCTCCACTAAAAACTGTTTTATGCCATGTAGGTGCGCTTATTTATGCCATGTAGGTGTGCTGAATTATGCTATGTAGGTGTACTGACTTATACCATGTAGGTGTGCTGACTTATGCCATGTAGGTGTGCTTATTTACGTCATGTAGGTGTACTGACTTTACTATGTAGTTATGCTGACTTATACCATGTAGGTGTGCTGACTTATACCATGTAGGTGTGCTGACTTATGCCATGTAGGTGTGCTGACTTATGCCATGTAGGTGTGCTGACTTATGCCATGTAGGTGTGCTGACTTATGCCATGTAGGTGTGCTGACTTATGCCATGTAGGTGTGCTGACTTATGCCATGTAGGTGTGCTGACTTATGCCATGTAGATGTGTTGACTTATGCCATGTAGGTGTGCTGAATTATGACAAGTAGGTGTGCTTATTATGTCATGTAGGTGTACTGACTTTTACCATGTAGTTATGCTGACTTATGCCATGTAGGTGTGCTTATTTATGCCATGTAGGTGTGCTTATTTATGCCATGTAGGTGTGCTGACTTATGCCATGTAGGTGTGCTTATTTATGTCATGTAGGTGTACTGACTTTTACCATGTAGTTATGTTGACTTATGCCATGTAGGTGTGATGACTTACGCATATAGTTGTGCTGACTTACGCATGTAGGTGTGCTGACTTACGCCATGTAGGTGCTGATTTTAGCTTTTCAGTAAGCTCTTATTGGAGCTATTTATTGTTTTATGCTGTGCTGTTGTCAATGTATGCTCTATACTTCAAGTCGTGTAGATCTTTGAGCCTTGAAAAGGCATTGTTTTATATAGAGATAGATAGATGTAGTAGGTAATATTAAGCAATTTAGCTGAACTATTTTACTATAAGTATCTAAGCCAAAAAGTGGGGCTACTTAAATACAAGACCTCAACTAAGATATTTCTTTTAAATTATAAATGACGTTTTAAATTCTATAGAAAGGATATGAAGTGCCTGAAACATTTTCAGGTTATAAGGACCCTAGAGGCACCCCAGATCATAATGGCAGTTTCACCCCGGAGCATAGTGAAAGCTTCACCCCCGAGCATCCCAGAAGACGGCGCAGCAGACTTTCTTCAAGTGAAGCCGAAGAAGTACCTGTGAAGAAGAAGCGTGCGTCGGAGGGACTCACTACGGATGATCTTCTGAAAATAATAGCAGCGGTACAGAAAGGCTCAAGTAAGAATACTCCAGTTACTAATGTTATTCCGGACTTTGATCCTGATAATAGGTCCCAAGATATTGAGCGTTGGCTAAGGAAAGTTAACGAGTGTGCGATCATTTATGATTGGAATGAAAAACAGACCATTCATTATGCCCTTCAAAAACTTTGCGGATTGGCAAAAAAGTTGTACGAATCTTTACCAACACTCAATTACTCTTGGAAGAAATGGCAATCTAAAATGAAAAAAGCTTTTCCAAGTGATGAGAACTTTGGTAAACTTCTAGAAGAAATGCTTAGCCGGAAGTCCCGTACTGATGAAACTCTTCGAGACTATTTTTACGATAAGTTAGCATTGATAAGTAGGTGCGAAATTGATGGCCGAAAGGCAGTAGATTGTATAATTTACGGAATCAATGACAGTTCTATTAGAAATGGAGCGCAGGCACTCAAATGTAAGAAACCAGAGGATTTGTTAAACTACCTAGCTTCACAACAGCCTAGCACGTCGAAGGATATTCCTAAAACAAACTCTGTAGTTAGCTCATTCAAAAAGCGTGAATTTCGTGTTACAAATAATCAAATTAAAGCTTCAGGTAGTAACTCTAATAGAAATACTGATGCGTCTTGTTTTAACTGCCATGAACGAGGACACTATTTCGAGCATTGTCCAAAGCCAATCACTAAATGCGTAAAATGCGGTAGGGTAGGTCATAATTCAGATAACTGCAATAGGAAGCCTTTATTATCTCATGAGAACGGTCAGGATAAACAAACTGTAGATAAAAAGGCACTAAAAATTAACTCCAATCGGTTAATCGATCTTAAGAGGAAGTTCGAGCTTAAAGATCCTATTGATTCTAGTCAGGGTCACCAAATTCACTCCAATAGTATAGTTTCCTTGGATGGTAATGGAAAATTTTATAAGAGTATTTGCACTAACGGGTCGATGACTGACGCATATGTCGATTTTGGTAGTGACTGTAGTTTGATCAAAAATTCTACAGCTAAACAGCTTCATCTAGTAGAAAGCACTAATGATCTTCCTACAATAAAAGGATTCGGTAATTCCATAATTAAACCGAAGTTCCAGTCTGTTGCACAAATCAGATTAGATGAAGTAGAATCGGATTTAGTAGTTCTAGCAGTTGATGATGAATATTTACCGGCATCTATATTGATAGGACAGAATTTTACTGAACTACCGTCTATAACTGTCATGAAAGATAATGAGAAGTTGTTCTTTTATCACACCCCAACTCATAGCGTAGCATCCAAATCGAAAGTCACAATTAACTTATATGTTGAAAGGGATATGACCATAGTTAAAGGTGGTTTGGTAGAAGTCTGCGCTAAGGAATCTTATTCGGGAGATTTTTATATTGACGGGAGTATGCGAATGAGTCCGAACCAAGAGTATCACTTGCATCAGGGTTGTTATGAAATGAATAACAGTAAATCGGTCATATTCGTTACTTCATTGTCAACTGTCCCTTTAAAACTTAAATCAGGAATTTTGATAGCTAGGGCTAATCCCATTGCAGAAATTAAAACCTTATCAATAAGTACAGATACGAATCCTACGGACTTGACACCAATCAATGAATCTGACATTAAAATAGGACAGGATATCGATAGAGTCACGTTCGAAAAACTCTACCAATTACTGCAAAAGTATAGGAAGTGTTTCGCTCAAGATCTTAGCGAGTTAGGTTGTACAAATCAAAGCACCATGAGTATAGAACTACATGATAAAACACCTGTAGTATACATGCCTTATAGGCTATCGCACCACGAACGACACAAGGTTAGAGAGATCATTGACGATTTGGTAAAAAACGATATAGTGCAGGAATCTGAATCCAGTTATGCTAGTCCCATACTAATAGTTAAAAAGAAAAATGGAGAATCTAGGTTATGTGTTGATTACAGAGCCCTTAACAACAAAACTGTTAAAGACAAATACCCCTTACCCCTAATTGACGATCAACTCTCTAACCTGAGTGGTAACCGGTTTTTCATAACGCTCGACCTAGCGTCAGGCTACTACCAGATACCGATGGCCAAAGACAGCCGCCACATTACAGCATTTGTCACTCCAGACGGTCACTATGAATTTAAGCGCATGCCGTTTGGACTGGCAAATGCACCGGCCGTCTTCCAAAAAATGATTAATAGATTACTGGGTTCTAGACGATTTGATTCTGTATTCGCTTATATGGATGACCTCCTTATTCCTTCCATTACTATTGAAGAGGGCTTAAAAAAACTTGAAGATGTTTTAGGATTACTCCGTGATGCTAATTTAACCTTAAAGCTTTCCAAATGTAGTTTTTTTGATAATACTATTGAGTACTTAGGGTATGAAGTTTCAGCAGAAGGTATTAAGCCAGGTGAAAGGAAAATAGCTGCTGTTAAGAATTTCCCGGTTCCAAGCAATATTCATGCAGTGCGCCAGTTTCTGGGGTTGGCAGGTTACTTTCGTCGAGTCGATTTGTCAAGGGGTTTGGTGAAGTTGCTAAACCTCTGACTGATCTGCTTAGGAAAAATATGCCTTGGAGATGGGATCGCGATGAAGCAAATTCTTTTGTTAATTTAAAAAATAAGTTAGTAGAACGCCCTCTGCTCGCCTTATATGACCCTAAGTTGGAAACTGAGCTGCACACAGATGCCAGTTGCTTGGGATTGGGAGGAATATTAATGCAGTGGCAATCCACTCCTAGAGTCTTAAAGCCCGTAGCGTACTTCAGTAGACAGACTACTCCAGATGAACGGCATTTACACTCGTACGAGTTGGAAACGTTGGCAGTAGTTTGTTCCCTTAAGAAATTTCGACCCTATCTGTTAGGTCTTAAATTTACTGTATATACCGATTGTAATGCACTAAGGACGACTTTAACTAAACGTGACTTGATTTCCCGCATTGCACGCTGGTGGCTACAAATTAGCGAGTTCGATTTTGAAATACAATATCGTCCCGGATGTAAAATGAGTCACGCTGATGCTCTTAGTAGGAATCCGCAGGATAATACATCACCTAACACTTTAAAGATCCTCAATATTTCCACAGAGAACTGGATACTTACTTTACAAATGGCAGATCCAGAACTCCAACGTATTGTTAAAATTCTAAAACCAGATCTTGATGAAGATAGCATAGAAGTTCGGAAAAACTTTGTCGTAAAAAACCATGCATTACATAGGAAAGTTGGAGATGATACCCGTTTAGTTATTCCCAAAAATGCTAGGTGGCAAGTTTGTAGGGCAAATCATGACGAGTTGGGTCATTTTGGCTATGCAAAAACTGTTGAACGTATTCAAAGCCAGTATTGGTTCCCTAAATTGAGGCGTTATGTAAAAAAATATGTAGCTGCATGCATAGATTGTGCTTATAATAAGGACAATACTGCAAAAAGTCGCAGTGGGTTATTATATCCGATTGATAAAATTGCAAAACCATTCCATACATTGCATCTAGACCATTTAGGACCATTTGTGCGCAGTAAAAATGGTTATAATTATATATTAACTATAGTAGACGCTTCTACAAAATACCTTTTTGCTAGACCAGTTAAAGATACCAAAACCAAAAATGTTGTCAAAACTCTGGTAGGCATATTTCAAGACTTTGGAGTACCAACTAGGATTATTTCTGACCGCGGCACGGCTTTTACTTCGAAGCAATTTAAGGATTTTTGTGTCAGTAAAGGCATCAAACATGTGCTAAACGCAGTTGCTTGCCCCAGAGCGAATGGTCAAGCAGAAAGGTTTAATCAGACTATTCTTACGGCCTTGTCTACACAGAATTTCGGTAAAGATGAACGCTCCTGGGATCAGCAACTGGGCAAAGTACAATGGGGTTTTAATAACACCATTAATGCAACAACGCAAAAAAGTGAATCAGAGTTATTATTCGGAACAAAACTTAATGGTATTACCGAAAATATACTAGAAACAAGCAATGTCGATGCAAATTCGGAAACTGACGACGCATCACCAGCCATAACGTCAAACATTGATAAAATAAGACTTGAAGCTTCTAATAATATTGTTAAAAACCAAAAGCGTATGAAGGATGCTTATGACAATAAAAGATCTCTAGCTCAAACGTACTCGGTAGGTGATTTGGTTAAAATCACAAAAACTAATTATAATAATGATGGGAAAAGTAAGAAGTTGTTGCCTAAGTTTATAGGTCCTTATAAAGTAGTAAAATGCCTTGGTAATGACAGATACGAAATTATCAATGTGCCAGGATTCAATGCAAAAAAATATGATTGTGTAGTAGCTGCAGATAGGATGCGCCCTTGGATTCACATCCAATCGCTGGGAATTAACAAATCATCTGGTTCCGAGTCCAATTTATCGGAATCTGACGATAGTTTGGAATCTGACAAATAATTGTTTAGAACAAAAATTCTACCTAGTGTTTGTATACTTTAAGTAGATATATGTTTGTAAATTGGTGCTTTATCTAAGAGTCTGATTCTTTTGTTTATTGTACTATTTACGACATGTTGGCCCAGTGTTGTGATTGCGTGCTTCGGAGTTAGCACGCCATCGGATGGCCGAGTGTTGTGATTTCAATGATTTGCTAGAAATATATTTAATTATTAACAGAATTAATTGTAACACTGAGGCAACACTGTCGGAAATAATAATTACAGAAGTTTGTATGTTTGCATTAGCAACACTTTGAAATGACGGATGTGACGTAACGCTGTCATTTCTGGGTGGGGTCGGGCAAACGTAATTTAAGATGGCAGACGGACAGTCAGTGTTGGTTGCGAAGTCGAGGCGATCAGATGTGCCAATGATTGCTACTTGCTGTGATTCATAAGTTTTAGAAATTATTGTGAAATTGTGATTGTGAAATAATAAGTACTGAAAATAAAGTTATTGGTTTAGAAGAGAAAGATCGTTTTCTTTAATATTATGTTTGTAAACAGTCGCAGTAATAATGTAAACGAATTGTTAATGAGCTTTGGCCATGTATTGTTTAAAACTACCTTTATCATCAATCCATTTACTGTTCCACGACTTGGCAGGGGTCTTGTCTTAATTTTTTTATGTGCAGAATGTCCTCATGTATCATCTACTATTTTTAAAATACTTCTCTAATTTCTTATGTTTCCGTTTCATTGTGGGGTGTATGAGTAGGACAAAAGTTATTCGGGTATCTCATTTTCTTATTGAAATATGGATAGACCAGGCCTCCAGACCTATATCTTGGCATAATGTGACATTAGAATCCACCCTAAAATGCGTAGATAAAACCTAAAAGCGCCGCTTACACATAATTTAAGTACTTCAAAAAAATACATTACTCAGGGACCTACATAAAAGCTAGAAGCTTAGGTGGTAGGCTTTCAGATAAAATGTGTACGTCATCGCTAAGCTTAACTTGGCAAATAGAATATAAAGCGATCTTAATGGTTTCATCATTTAAGCTAAATGTGCGAAGAATTTAAGTGTGCCTTTATGAAGATTCCTTGACAGAAATATACCAAGAATAGAATATATTTTATAAACCAGCTTTATTAATAAGCAGTATTATACTCGAAAGACGCTTTTCTGAATACTTAAAAAATAAAATTAAGCCTGTTATCCCCAAGGTTAGGCAGAGGTGTACTGGTGTACCCCAGAGGTCGCTGGTATCTTTATAGGTTCCATATAATAAAGGGCTAGTCTATTGCCGGGCATAAAACTAAACTCTCACAAAAAAAAACAGTAAAACCTAATAACATTGCTCGACCTGGGAATCGAACCCAGGACCTCACTCTCACGTTCAAAGTATATTTTCATATGTGTTATGTAAATCTACACACCGCAAAATACAAAACAAAATATTGTGGACACAAAATCCACTCCACACGTAGTCACGTACTCAGCAAATCAAAAATAGCGGAAGAATCAGTAAATCCCACTTCAGCCACCAACTTTCACGTTAAAGCAATGCAGAGCACTATGCACCAAAGTATTTACCATATAAAACTATTTTATCTACTTCCTATGGGCCCGTAAAACGTTTTCAAGTTAAATTTTACACTTGTCGACGTAGAAACACAAATAAATCGGCCGATTTAGACGCTCTAGTTGGCGAAAGGAGCACCTTGGACGGTGGTGTAAAGCATAAAAGAATAGCGTTTGAATGTAGGTATTATTTGTAAAGTCGCCAGCACATCAGGTTATGCAAAACTGTCAAATTTCTCTAAATGATTTTAAACTTTAGAGTGTTGATTATTTAGTTCAGAATTGACACAGAAAATTTAACGTTTTGTGGTAACCTGCTGGCGACAATACAAGCTGTTCGGTCCGAATCTAGCAACTGAATTTTGAAGCAGTTATCCTCAACTGATTGAGTTAATCATATTATAATACAATTAGTTTGGATGACAATGCACGGTTAGCTAAGTAAAGTTACTATAAATCTCATATGAAACGTAGATTTCAATTTATGCCAACGAAATAGGTAGCATCCTGAGAAAAAACATATACTAACCTTATAAGTCGAAAAATAAATAGTTAAAATCTTAAAATGTATTTTTTATAGTTTTTTTAGTGCTTTCTCATTCCATCGCGCTACATTCTAATCGAAAAATTCGAATTTATTACAGAGGAATTGCTTAAGTGGCCGTTTAGTCTATATTCTTTAAACTTGCACCACACCACGAACACCGTCCAGGCCTTCCAAGCAATATTTTACTAGAACCTGCGGACGGTTAACGCTGGCTCCAAGGATACCCTGATTGCTGGCTTTAACAGCAATCATTTAGATGGAAGAATAGTCGGATTAAGACATCGTTCGCTTAGCTCGAGACGTTATATTTTGCTCAACTTGAGTTATTTTAGGCTTCGTACACAAACGGTTAAGTAATGAAAGGATTTGCATTGTTTGGTGATTTATTTGTGTATAGTTATCGATAGAAGGGGATAGGGTTAAGGAGATGAGATTTTATTAGGAGCGTTTCAAATGTTTTAATGTAGGTAAGTAAGCGTTAAAGGCATTTCAGTGTTCTTGAACTTCCGAATTTTTATTACTTGAAGGCTCTCCCTGATAACTGTTTTATTGAATACCATAAGGCAGGTTATGCCAAGGAAATAATTGTTAACTCCACTTTTTCGTTATTGATCACTGAGACCGCCTTTTAGTTGCGACGGTTCTTTCCGATCCTTAAAGAGCCTCGATTTCAATCTGTATTGATACTTTATTTTCACTCACTTAAATTAGATAAGAAGATAAGATTTGTACAGAACTTCGTTTATAAAATTTATTAAATAGCAAGGCGTTTTTTTTTGGGGAAACCTGGATCTTTTCTCAAAGGCGTGTACTAAGTGTGTGTGGCGGGTACCCCAAGCCCAAATACATATAAAACCAACCTACTTTTTTAGTTATACGAGTAGCTCGCGAATCGGAACAAATTCGGACCAAATCCGATTCGATATCAGTACATAACAAGTCATATATTATGTACTGTCGATACTCGGCTGTCGTGCGTTACGCATAAAACGTGACTGTGGAGACACTTGTGTCTGCGACTGTACGCTGATTTCGTTTCGGAGTGTGTTTGAATGTAACAAGAAAGAAAGAAAACACATTTATTGACAAACATAATCCACATAAGGTAATAACATAGTCAAAAAATAAATGGGAAATATACTTATATCCTTTTAAACAGTAAACTACTTAATAGTTAATCTCTTAAATGATACACGTAATCTTATATTTATTTATTGTATTTTTAGAATACATACCATCACGCCTGTATTCCCCGAAGGGTTAGGCAGAGGTGCACTTAATGTACACCCACAGTTCGCCGGTATGTTTGGGTCCCATGTAATAGGGGGCGAGCCTATTGCCATTCACCGGGCACAAATCCAGACTCCGAGCTGCTACTGAGAATTTCATAGAAAAACTCAATAACACTTTGCTCGACCTGGGGATCGAACCCAAGACCTCTAGCGTAGCAGTCGCGATTGGGACCACTAGACCAACGAGGCAGTCAATTTAGAACTGGAGCAAAAAGCGGCTTTTTATGAATCGTAATATTATTCACATTATAAAATTGATTCAAAAATAATATTTCAATTTCATTTCAGCGCTGTTATTTATTGCGTAGCACACAACGAGCCGCTGTCATACAGGTTTAAAATTTACCCAAATGACCTCGTCAAATTCTTGCAAATAATCGCAAAAAGCAAAGAGCTCTCTCTGTTTATTTCAGGCTTGGTCTAAATGGCCAATGATGGCGCAACCGTCCGTCAGTTTACAAACAAAAACAAAAGACGTCCTGTTAAAAATCACATAGAACAGTTTTAACACAATTGACAGAGCAAAAAGTCGATTCGAAAGGTAAACTTTAGGAAACGTTAAACAGATTTTGAACCGGCGTCCTCTGGTTCAATACACTGAACGTTTCAGCTACCGAGATCACTTTCTTAGGAGAATATTACGTGTAATTTCTCTTCTACGTTGTCCCTAAGAAACTTGATTGTTCGACCTGATCCGTAGTCCGTTATTGTAAATAGTAACATAAAATATCGCTCGCTCGCTTTTGATAATAATCGAAAAGATTTTCCTCTTCATCATTCGGATTCAGCTCGCTTTTATCAAAGGCTTTCTCAAAAACGCCCACAAAACCGATTGATCAATCACCAAGATTAAAAACGTTACGCGATCAAATTACGAAATAACCGGTGAACGCGAATGATCACGCGGATATCCGGATGAACTCGGCCCGGAAGCGGAAACAGCTGTTAATGTATTCGTCGCACGTCGAACGACACCCAGTTAAATCTGGTTAAGGTGAAGATATGCCCGGGTTAATCTTTACACAGTTTAATTTATGACCGTGACATTCTTTTGTTATATTTCGAGATGATAATTAATTTGGGCAATTAATCATCTGGATGCTAAATTAAAACATGAGGAACATCCCTCCCTGATCTAAAGGCTTCATTTGACTAAAGGTCCGCGTAATTTCATAATCTCCTCACATTTGACTGATTAATTAATTTTCGCAATTTGTTTTGAAGTCTTTGAATTAAGGATTTATGAGTAAGAATATTAATTAAGGATTGTTGTGTTCATAACATACCATCTATGTCTACTTCATTGTGAAGGTTGATGATCAATTTATAGAATCCACATGTTTTCTAGAACTCACCACTTAACTAGTGATTAAGAAAAGATTCACTTAAAAATTGGCCACATAAAATAGTACTCGGGTACGCAATTTATTTTTTTCTAAAAAGCTTACTAGCAAGTTATACGTTACGTATTATTAGTAGTGCAATGTGTGGGTACCGGCAACCACATGATCGCAAGTCCACCATTGGGCTACCACCGCTTCAAAATCATTTACATAACAAAATTATTAAGTGACTAGAGCTTACCAAAGATCCCAAGACTTGCCACTAGATTTTAAAAGTGTCCATTTAGTTTCTTGAAAGTCCATTTCCGTTTCAATCGGTGCTTTGTTTAGTTTAGCTCATCCAAAAACTTATTTGGGATAAAACATTGGCACTTGAACAAGATATATATTTTCTTGCCATTTTGCAAATGCCTTCATGTCTCATGTACTGCTGTTAGGTGCTTAAATAGAATATTTTTTGTTTAAATCGTCATTACTGTTCCCATCCCTTGTTTTATTCCCATTTGGTGTTTATTCAGTAAAATCTTTGATGTAACCAGAAACAAGGCAAAAGACATCGCGGCATTAAATTTCCCCTTCAATTCATTCGCCGAATATTGACTAAACCCCCGAATCAAAACACGGTTCGAGGGTAATTGTAAACAAAATAACACATGTTGAGCAGTGGATCCGATGACTTTGGCCTCAGTTTGGCCTACTTTTCGCTTGGCCTGACAGGCCCGTCCCGCCTTACATCGCGAGTTACGTCCCATTTACATATTGCAATTAAGTCCTTTTGACACGTTTATATATAAAAGAATATTTTAGCAATTAATTACTGTTCAAGACGCAATTTCTTGTTTCAAGAAGATTTTATTCCTATATGTTTTTCTTTTAATATTTAAAAGCTCATTAGTCTAGTGGTCCCAAGGGTGACTGCTACACTAGACGTCCTGGGTTCTGTTCCTGGGGTCGAGCAAAGTGTGAGTGGGTTTTTCTATGAAATTCTCAGTAGCAGCTCGGAGTTTGGGTTCGTGCCCGGTTGATGGCGAACTGTGAGAAAAGAGGCGTGATGGTATGTTATTTAAATCCTCTTTTTTTCTAGCCGTGATAATAAATATAGAAAAAATATGTTAGGCTATAGACCTTCACGGTGGTTTAATGCCAAATGGAAGATTTTGCAAACTGTCGAGAAAGTCTCTTAGGTGTGCAGGTTTTCTCGTGATGTTTCCCACAGCTATTTAAGCGAGTACTGTGTTAGAATGTATTACTCAATTACGTGTGAAATCGCAGATGTTGTTAGCTGCATACCAAACCCATTGGGGGATAATATCATCATCAACCCATTACATTGTCCCACTGCTGGGCACGGGTCTCCTCTCAGTACAAGAGGGATTAGGCTATAGTCCACCACGCTAGCCTACTGCGGGTTGGCAGACTTCACACGCCGACAAGATAATCTCTCAGGCATGCAGGTTGCCTCACGATGTTTTCCTTCACCGTTTTAAGCGCGTGATAATTGATTATTAATACGTACATGACTTCGAAAAGTCAGAGGTTTGGAAGCCTTGGATTCGAACTCGAGACCTTTGACTTGGCAGTCCAATGGTCATATCACTAGGCTATCACTGCACTGGGATAATATATGTTTAATAATTTCTATGTAATTTCAACCGCTACCTATCGCTTTTATCGATTGTATATACCAATTCTTCAAATTATAAAAACCGCTTATCTATTCTAAAATAATAAAACTAAAGTTTTTTTTTGTACGCGAAAATCTCTGGAACAACCAGTCGGATTTGAAAAAATCTTTATGTATATGATAGCCACATTCATTAAGAAGGCTATAGGCTAGCTAGCATCACGCTAAAATCCTTAGGAGCAGGGCAAAGCTAGTGAAACCGCGGGGCGCAGCTAGTACTATATGTAGTTATAGTAAGTTGCATCCGTATAGGTGCTGACGGGCATCGAAGATAAATGGCGCCGCTAATACGCTCTAAACGCTAATAAATCAATACTAGCTCTCCCGGTCATTACGGGTCGGATATCAGTCGGATCAGGCCCGGATGTATTGCCGGCATGATGTATGGAATATCTCAAATTATGATATTTTTGTTGCGAAACTATATTCGATTACATTCGCTGGTCAGATAAGATACAAGTTGTTAATTCAATTTCTATTACACAAATGCTATTACTCAACTAAAGACTATTTAAATGAAAAATTTGATACGACATTTAATTTAAATTTGTAATATTTTAATGTAATAAAACAGTGGTTGTTAATTACATTACTCAATCTCAAGACGCTATTAAACTAAATGCAAAAATAAATATACCTATAAAGTGAATCGGTTTTAATCAAATTAAGATTAAACGTTCCCTTTAGATACCGATTATGCATTTCTTTCCAATTCTTTTAAATTTATTCAGTTTGTTTTATAAAAACTATAGAAAAATCCGTACCTAGCCTTATTTTTTGCGCTGTCGTAGTTGAATAAAAAGTACCATATATACCACATTTGATATAAATCTGTTCAGTAGATCTTAAGTTATAAATTAACATACAGACAGACAGCTGTTCTAAAAATCATTACTTTGGCTTCAGTATCGTTTATTTAGTCCCATCCACTTATGTTGCACTTACAGACACGACTGTTCTAAATAATTCTATGTGTTTGGCGTAAAAAAAAAATATTTTTTTTCGTAGTCTTCATTGTTAACTGACTGTGACTACTAATTCATAAACTAGAAAAAAATATCTCTAAAACTACTCAAAACCACTTTCATAAAATATCATTGAAATACATTTAAAACATCAAACGTAAGATGCAAAGCTTCGGTGGTAACAAGGTAAGCCGAATAACGCGCTCGAACCGGGTCGCGGCGTGCCACGCATAATATTAACAATACCCGGGTATGCCGAGTTATACCCGGTGATACCCGGTTATACGGATTACGGACTTAGTCAACGTTCTGCAGTACTACGCCTCTTATTATTTGTCGTCATCAGCGTTAGCGTGTGTTTGTTGTTCTTAATTTGCGTTTGAGGGTTAATGTTTTGAATTTAAGGAATTTGAGGCCACAACCTCGAGATTCCCGCTTACAAAAATATGTCACATACCATCACGCCTGTATTCCTCGAAGGTTTAGGCAGAGGTGTACTGTAAGTGAAGATGGTAAGTGGCAACCACTATCAATAGAGTGGCCGTGTTCTCTTAGTATTGTCTAAACAATGCGAAGAAAACACAATCAAGCCGCGCCTACCGATAGGGAAAAGGAGATATATCGAGGTCAAGAAGCAGTATGCATACTGTTGCGTTTCGTACGGTGAGTGTGGAATGCCAGAGGCCCAACCAACTCAGTCCCCTTCTTTCTCCTTTTAGGGCAGTACTTCCCCAGTCAGTCAGTCAGTCAGTGACCCATTCACGCTCGTATATCAACACTCCAGCGAGACACTACTATTTCTAGCGATCTTTTATTTCTTCTGTCCTAACTTACATGCTTATTTACCGTACGTACCCTACAAAGGCCTCTAGGGTGTACACAGATTAAATAACAGTTGGGTTTAGACATTATAACGCAAACATAATTTAGGCAGAGACAGACGGAAGCTATAGACATTAACCAACCCACGGGAATATCCTTGTGTGTCCCGGGATTTAAATCTATTAACGGATGGGATAATGGATATAGGAAGCAATGCAAGAGGCATAATGTGGCCGCTCGATTGGTACAGTGTGTCCAATATTCGGCTGTTGCGCTGCCGGTCCCGACTACGATCCCTTCAAAATTTTTTGTGGTCTTTGGATAGTTTTTTTCGGATTTGGGTGTTAGTGGATCTGGGGATTTGGTAAAACCCAAAGCTATGATTGTAAACGTATTTACTGACTTCTATTTGAATAGTTCTTTTGTTCGCCACCGACTTCCCAAACTGTTTTAGACCAAATTATTTTTTTGATATTTTTTAAAGGCGGTTTTACTTTTTGGTTAAAAGTAATTTTATTTTTGAATTTTTAGTGGAAAGTTTTGTTTATAAGTACTTATTAGCCAACTTAACGCGATGCTCCAATAAGACAGCGATGTTTTGGAGTAAACGATAATATCATCAATGTAAACATTTTTTTTATTTTTGTTGATATTTTAGAAACTGCCCAACCGATTTCGATAAAATTTAAACGGAACCACCCCTGAAGTATGACCTACGAAACAAAAAAGCAATCATTCAAAACGATCCATACTTGGCGGAGAAATCGTGTTACAAAGATACAAAAAAACCCTTTTTGAAGTCGGTTGAAAATCCTACAACGCCAAGTATTTGCCATATTAGATTTGTAATAAAATATACCGTACGATACTTATGTATTATAAAACATATCTTTTTCGTCTTAAAAATACGAGAACATTCGCTATAACGAGAGCACCAATATCATAACTAATAGAGTCGAGATAAATCAATTACGTAAAGTTTCCGGTAGAAGCTTATCTATAAGCTTGTTCTACTAAGCCTAACTTATTGTTTTCTAGCAAAAGAATAAAAATAGCGAACCATAAACATATAAATCAGTTGATTCACCCGCCATTAACTTCCTCTATTTCCATTTTTACCTATTTGTGACATTTCGCATGACTACACATAAGCTCCGAATAAGTAGGTCACAGGGTGCCATTGATAAAAACAAACAAAAAGTAAGGCGCAGCTATTTATTTTTATGTAAAATAATGCTATTCAGGTTAATCCTAAGGCTACTGGGCCAAATGGCATTTTAATTCCACGTAAAGGAAACCCAGAAAAAATAAATGGATTAAGCGCGAAACTCCGCGATGAAATTACTTTTGACCAAGTTAGGACTTGTTTCGAACCAGATTTAACCGGTTACGAACCGGATCAGAGAACATCAGTCAAAGCGAACAATTTCCTGAAAGGAATACACTTTAATAAAGCTTTGAAGACGCAAATGGAATAAAACATAACGAAGTAAAAAGAAAATATTTTTAAAGTTCGCGCCGTTATTTCACGCGATTCAATTTCGGCGCTTTGAAGTTCTTTGATCAAGAAATTGCTTTATGTGTAAAAAAAGCATTCTCGAAAACATGTATCTCATTCTTTGATCTCACTATGTCTTTATATTTTGTAACATATACTTGAAAAGTTCAGCGATGAACGCGAAAACCACTATTTGGATAAATATTAGCTTTAAAGAAGTTATGAAACAACTGATGACGGAAAAAATATATTTATATCTTATTTTCAACATACAGATTGCTACAATACAGATAAATTACTGCTAAAAAACCTTCACAAGCATTCACTCTTTCTAATTTTATTCCAATGCCGACAATATTGGAATCCTAAATTAAAATGTTCAATTAACCCAAAAACGCCGTACGAAAAACTTCGACACGTGATTTATCTGGAACTTTTCATTAAATTAATCCTTTATTCAAACGAATCCAGCTTCACGTATGTAATTAGCTTGCAGAACGTTACAGGGTTGCCAGCTGCTATCCCAGCAAAAGCCAGCTTTTTATGTCTAGTTAGGCATATGCTTATTACGTGTTCTCATTTTTGCAAATCATATTTTTTGTGCGTAGAAGTTCGCTGTTAATAAATGTGAACAAAGTAATTCATTCCTCGGGGCTCATATTTTGCCATTATTCACATAAACATTTACGTATTCTAAAGCCCGATTAGATGATTACGTCATTTATGAATATTATTATAATTATTCGGTTATCAATTCGTTTTACTATTATAAATCATTAGAAAATTATATTTATTTATTTATTTATTTATTTATTTATATACACTTATTTGCACACCAAATTAAACAAGAAAGAAAAAAAATGCGACAAAAGTTAACGTACAATGGGCGGTCTTATCGCGCAAGGCGATCTATTCCAGACAACCTTTGGATGGACTGGGAGAAAGGAAACACAGTGGGTAGTGTAGGCGTACTAATACATAATAAAAATAATTATAAGTTATGAAATAATAAAAAAAGACAATAAAGTTATGCTAATCAATGAAAACTTACTGTTTCGTAAAGAGCAAGTAACCATTTTCGTCAGATTTGTTGGTCAACGTAGGTATTTCATATTTTCCGCGCAATGGAACAGATTAATAAGGATCATATAATTATTTATAGAGTTATAGATACATTTATAAAGTACAGTAATAAAACAACAATCATGAGACAACCTTAATAGAGGAATCTTGGATTTATCAGATAATCTAATTAATTAATTTTAAGACGGTGTTCAGCGCTGTATTTGAAAAGGACGGGTTAATTATTTTTGAATAGGTACATAATTAAGTAAATAAATAAATAAATAAAATAATATATGACTGCCTCATTAGTCTAGTGGTCCTAAGCGCGACTGCTACGCTAGAGGTCCTGGGTTCGATCCCCAGGTCGAGTAAAATGTTATTGGGTTTTTCTATGAGATTCCCAGTAGCAGCGCGGAGTCTGGATTTGTGCCCGATTAATGGCAATAGGCTCGCCCCCTATTACATGGGACCTAAACATACCGGCGAAATGTGGGTATACATTAGTACACCTCTGCCTAACCCCTCGGGGAATACAGGCGTGATGGTATGTATGTATAAAATAAATAAATAATTTCATGAAAACTATTACCTTAACATATTTTAGAACACGAACAAGGCAACCCTATACTTGTCTAAGTCCGCGGAGATTATAGCGGAAATTGCACCAAGCAGATATGTCCCCGTGTAGTGACGGGGTTAATTAACTACGTACTCAATACTCAATACTCAATATATTTATTGCACTCCACAATGTTAACAGGTGTTACACAGTAATTTAGTAGGTATCAATCATGGACCCTGTCGGGCACGGCAATTTAGGAGAGAGGAGGAAGGCATTCTATTTTTATATTTGTTATACCTACTACTTTTTTTAGTTTTTTAATTATTATTTTTTTATTTATGTTCTTAATTATTATTTTTTTATAGTTATTGTTTTGTATATACTATTTATATACCGTTTATTTTATTAGCATATTGTATCAATATACCTAGTAAGATTTATATAATTATGTATTTATTATTATATATTTAAACATATTTATAAAGTTATTTATTTGTATAGTTTGTTTTGAATATATTGTTGTTGTTAGACTTAAATGAAAGTCTTCTTTGTTACTGAAGCTAATTTTATTTGTCATGGTTTTTATTTAGGTATTCGCTTATGTCGTAGTAACTCTTTTTTAATAGCATTTCCTTTAATTTCTTTATAAATATACTATCTTCTACGTAGCTCTAAAATTGCGCTTTTAGTTGTGAAATATACTTAGTTGGTTCATTGTTTGTTAGTAAATTAATTTTGTCGCGTAACGTTTATCATCTAATAAATAATAATTATTATTTGTTAATTTGCCTTCTATTTATTAGTTTCCGCCACATACGCGAATATATTTTTTTGCGCTATATTTATTTTATTAAATTTTAATAAAAAAATGTTTTCTATGCGTTTCGATGCCGGATATAATCGGATTATGATTAAACTCACACACCAGTACACCCACAGTTCGCTGGTATGTTAATGTCCTATTTATTAGGGAGCGAGCCTATTGCCATTAACCGGGCACATACCCAATCTCCGAGATGGTAATGAGTATTTCATACAAAACCAAAAACACTTGCACACGCTCGACCTCCGAATCGAACCTCTAGCTTAAGACCCCCTAATGAGGCACTAACATTAAACTTCATCATCATCATCATCATCATCAAGCCATTACATTGTCCCACTGCTGGGCACGGGTCTCCTCTCAGTACGAGAGGGATTAGGCTATAGTCCGCCACGCTAGCCTACTGCGGGTTGGCAGACTTCACACGCCGTCAAGAAAATCTCTCAGGCGTGCAGGTTTCCTCACGATGTTTTCCTTCACCGTTTAAGCGCGTGATAATCAATTATTAATACGCACATGACTTCGAAAAGTCAGAGGTGCGTGCCTTGGATTCGAACTCGAGACCTTTGACTTGGCAGTCCAATGGTCATATCACTAGGCTATCACTGCCACTAACATTAAACTTAACACTTACTTAATGTTTTAAAATAATATAAATAAATAATTGAAATGTGAACAACTCCGCTATTCCCTAGTTACTTAATATTTTCTTTAATATTTTACGCTGAAATATTGCTCATAGTTTGACTAGGTACTTTTCATCACTCGCTTCTAGAAAGCTGATATAAAAGCGAATTACGTTCATGAATATATTAAACACTATTTACTATTCCCTTAAGCGAACCTGTTTCATTGTATACTAAATTATTACTCCTTATTAATTTATTCTGCAAAATTGAAAATATCTTAAACATTGAGATATATTTCAAATACTGGCGCTCGCTTGAATAAGTAATAGTAATATATAAGCAATAACTAAAGCGCTTAATTATTTTTCGCTTGACGATGTATATGTAAATATTTGGTTACCTCATTGATCTCATAGCTTTAAGCACTATTGCTCAGTATATTGGGTTCGATACCAAGGTTAGGTATACTGTGTTATTATTTTTCTGTTAAAATTCCCCGTAGCAGCCCGAAATTACGGTTTTTATCCGATTAATGGCTATAAGCTCTGCCCTTAAACACAGTTCGGCCTAACTTGCCTGACGACATGCGTAATGGTGTTATGTACTTATTAATTTAGTCCGTCTTACCGCCAATTTCTTAATTAGGCTATCACTCAGAATGAGTTAGTAACATTGTTAGTATGATGAATGACCTCCCGGACCCAGGTGTTACGAGATAAAGTTGCAGACTTAGTTCATACTGGATAGTGCTTTTAAAGTTAATTATAACTAGTTAGAAAGAAAATTAGTTAATGGAATTAGTGCCACAGGTGACTTTAAAAATATAAAACTTTGAAGTTTCATGTTCGTATTTTCAGTGACAGAGATTTAAAGGGTTAAAATTTAAGAGTAATTTCACTGGTTTGATGAAGGATTTTTTTTTCCATATTTTAAGTTGTAGCTTTTAAAAAGGTTAAAAATGTAGAGCAATTCAGTATACCTATTGCATAAATCGTAAAGATATTATTAGTGTGGATTAAACAAAGAAGTATGCGCTGTAACTCGGAATAATAGATTGAGAAATAGTGCGATAAGGGGGCGTTGCGGTTTAAAAGATGATATAGTGACACGCATTGAAAGGGGTATGCTGAGATGGTTTGGACATGTCGAGTGAATGGATGAAAGGCGATTAACGAAAGGGATTTATAAAGCGAATGTTAGCGGAGTCGCCAGGAGGGGACACCCTAGAAAGACCTGAGGTGAGATCTTTCAGAAAGGTCTGGTGCTTAGTATCCGCAACCGGCGCATGTGTATGACAAGGTGTATGAATGTGGATGAAGCAAAAGAAGTATGCAAGAATCATAGCAGATGGCGTTCTGTAGTTTCTGCCTCCACCTATGGGAAAAAGGCGTGAGTGTATACAGAATTCGATGATAACAATTCTTTTGTTTATATTTCGCCCGAGAGTATAATATGTTTGTGCTAGAAGAGCTTACTTGAGTCATATGACTTATTCTTGCAGCACATCCACTCATGCCCGGCTCAGCCGACGACAGTTCGCTTGCGGTTCGAAATGAAGGCCACAAAAAGTTTTCGACATGTTAGTCTGAAAGCCGGCGGCATGCAACATTGCATTGAAAGTATTGTTACTGTCACTCTACTCGTACATTGATTTATGAGCAAAAGAAAAAAAACAGAAACCACAATGCGTAGCTAGTTTTACAATTATGAATCATATTACGATTCTTCAAGGGCTATTTTGATCTGCAGTTTATCCTGAACCTTGCAGATAGGTTGATCAGACCTTTTCTCATAAGATGAAGCACTGATATTACCTATATCAAAGTAAAATATTTTTTGTTCAACATTTCAACATTTTGTAATGTCAGCAATTTTATTTTATTTATTATATTTATATTAATTAGCCAAGAGTTCATCTTTAACTATAAATACAAGTAAAAAAAAACCGCCATCTTTACGGGTCATTAATCGTCTCATCGGTTGCCTAATAAATTTCCGAGTTCCGAGTGAACAACAATACAATCAATGCCTTTGAGTTTCGCAAAAGATTTTTCGGCATTCAAGTTTGAAAGTTATGAAACTCGGGCTTACTTTATAATAAAGTTTGTAGACTGGATATTCAATTAATTTATCACACTGAACGAACGGACGGTGCTTAAAGTTTTTAATGATCGCCGTCACAAAGGCTGGGTGATTGAGAACATAAGACTTATGTATCATATTATGACAACGATATAAATATTATTTATGTTACCGTTTTTAGTTTACTATCTTTAGTAATTTATACATCATTTTGAATATTTATTTATCTTTAAATATCTTTCAGTTTCGAACATTTCATTTTTATGTCATTAAAATAATAATGTAATTAATTAATAATCATGTATTTTTTATTAATGCGGATGGATTCGAGCTGCCCAAGACCGGGATGGTTGGCGCTCTTTGGGGGTGGCCTATGTTCAGCAGTGGACGGCAATAGGCTTATATGATGATGATGATGATGATGAATGTAATTTACCTTTTCCCAGCAGTGGGACAGGTTAACAAAAAATATGGAATTTTCCCCGTCAGAAGGAACGGCTACTTCTCGACATCTACACCATCATTCTAACAATCAATAAATTGTATCCATTCTTCTGTCTCACAAATTTTCGTCTAGCTTCTGATATCCCAATAAAAAAGACAGAACCGCTCGTGACCCACATAGTAAAAGTTTTCAGTTGACCAAACGAATAAAAATTATGACTTTCTATCCTTGCAAAGTTTCGAAGAAGTTTGAAGTAACTATTACTTTTGTGGAACGTATGAATATGCAAAAGTTTCAAGTAAATTATGAACTATGATGATCGTGAAAAAGTTTTATTTTTATTTCTAGCTAGCGGACAAGTTAGACTTAGAAATATTTGCTTGCGAAATCAACAATGGAGAAACAAACATGTGTAACACTTTCAGTTACATCTTTAGCATCATAGATTTATCTGAAAACCTTGTATTGTTCCACTGTTGGACAAGGGTCACCCAAAGAGGGGTTAATTTAGGTTATAGTTCTCTACGTCACGTCGCGGGAGAATGAAAGCTCGCCCCCGTAGCCCTAGTAAAAAGTGGTGAGGGTTTGCACCCGCGTGGTTTGAGTCGGCAGATCACGGGTTGCGACGGATACGTCACATCGTTTTTCCCGGGCGGTGGAAGTCCATGAGGATATTCACTCGGAAAAAAAAGTAACAGTTCACCACGCTGGCCTAGTGCAGCTTGACAGGACTCACACGCTTAAAAAAAAATTTCTTAGGCATGTAGATTTTCTTACGTTGTTTTCTTTCACCGTATAACCAAGATAGTTGAGTGAATTAATGAATGAAATAAAGCGGTGGTACCCTAATGGCTAGGGCATCGGACTTGCGACAAGAAATCATCGAATTCTCACAGAATAAACTTAGTCAAATCACAGGCACTACAAAATTTTACTTCGGCTAATAAGAATTCCGGATTCTACTGGCTAATAAAACGTGAGTCCGGTCCAACCACAATTATATCACCGATTACGTGTATAACGGAATAGCCTCTATTGTGCTATCGTGACTGTATTACATGTTTTGTTATCGCTATAATATTGTTTGATGACTTATAATTTGCATATCTACTCTATCTATTAACTATCTATACACAACTGTTTATTTAATATTCCTATCTTTTAAAGGGTATTTTTATATACGAAATTAGCTCCTGTAATTAGTCGACTGGCAATCAATTTTAATTATTAAAATATCATAAGTAATTTCTTAAAACTTGTCAGGCTACCATCGTATCAATAACAAGTATTTAATGTCTTTAGGGTCTCTCAATAAAAATAAATATATACATTACAAAATATAATTTTCGTACCCGATTCATAAGAATTACTAAATGAAATCTTGATCTCTATAATTAAATCTTGAATTTATAGCTATCCGAAAATTCAGAACAGAAAATAATATTATGTTATCATTAAATTAGATTTCGGGTAGACGTCCGTTTCGGTCGGTAGCCATATCTAAAATGAGACTGACTGCATAGGATATTGGAACGGAAATTGACCACGTGACACGACCGGATACGGCGTCATCAAATGTGTTATGAACTCGCCAATCAGAACACATTCAATTACAGGGAAGTCTCGAAATACATTTTGTAAGACTAATATGCGGTGTATTATTTTTTTCTGAAAACTTATATAACATGTGATCGATATCTATAGAAACAATTTCAACACTACCTACCTATATTAACAGTATTTTTTATTTTTGCAGGTACGATCAGTATGGGACTTTGGCTTCTATTGGTAAGGACTAGACTTAAGAAGACACAATATTTTCCTTACGAAAACACTAAATTGGCGAAAAGGAATAACACGTTCAACTGTTCACTACTTTTTACTGCAATGTTCAAGTGGTGCCAGCCCTAACTTAATCACGCCATTCCCTTATTTAATTAAGGACACTTTAAAAGCACTTTTTCAGGAAGAAAGGTGAAGTATTGAGTTATTATTGAATTTACACTCACACACGTTTTCACTGAGTGGTTCAATTGCCTTTCTTACGTCATTTCCTGGAGGTGTCGAAGGATATTTTTTTTGCTTTATTGGTTAGCTTTGGTGGGGTTTTAGGGTGTCCACGATGGGGTTCGAATAAAAGATCCATTAGTGTGATGTGGCTTTTAGCTGTTGGAAAATAAAGGACTTTCCTGTATCTAAAAATTTAAGACAGCGTCATAAAATATTAATGTTTAAAAAGAATTTTCGCTTTCGTTTGCTGCTAAATTAAAAATAAACACAGTATAAATTGCTTTAGCTATTTTACGAATATAAACAGATATAAATAACCAATGAATAACTTGTTCGGCAGTGTTTAAAAAATAAAACTCACTTGCGATAGCGTTTTCCTAAATTACCTTTCTAGGTTTATTAACTTCTATAAGACTTATTAAAGATACAATGAAAATCTATTATCACTGGTAACCTGGGGTCGGTATGGTGTTGTTGAATGAACATAATGTACCTATTGGATTGAATGGTGCAGTAAGTTGATGCATCATTGTGATGGTACAAGTATTGACAGCCTTGTGTTATGAGCATTGGACTGCCAAGTCGTAGGTCTCGAGTTCAAATCCAAAGCACGCACCTCTGACTTCGTAATTTTTTGCGTATCAATAATGGATTGTCACTCCTTTAACAGTGAAGGAAAACATCGTGAGAAAACCTGTATGCCTGAGAGATTATCTCGACGGTATGTAAAGTCTGCCAACCCGCAGTAGGCTAGCATGGTGAACTGCAGCCTTATCCCTCACTTTCTGAGAGGAGACCTGTGGGACAATGATGAGTCGGATGATGATGATGGGATTATACGTTGTCGACATCACCCTTCGACGCAACGAAAGCTGTACGATAGTATGTCATGGTCGGGGAGAAAATCACGAATCCAATGGTCGTGACTGTAGGGCAAGGGATGGAAGGTGCGGTTTAAATCAGTACGAGTCCGACATACCCAGGCGGTATAGGATCTATGAGGATTTTCAATATTATAAAAAAAGTTTTTTTTTCTAATGGGATAACTCAGCAAATGAGCAGGTGAGCTACGTGATGGTAAGTAGTCATCGCCGCCCATGGACATCTGCAAAACCAAAGGAGTTGCGGATGCGAGCCTATTTAAGGAAAAGGAGGGTAAGGAGAAAAGGGGAAGGATTAAGTGAGAAATTGGGCCTCCAGTGCTCCTCACTCACCGTACGAAACGCAACAGTATGCATACTTGACGTCGATATTCTGTGGGAGGGTAATACCTACTTCCCCGGCCGAGCCGACCCATTCATGCTGGCATTTAGACATGCCAGCCCGACACTACTACTACCAAAAGAAGGATAACCCATCACCGAACGATTTATTAATTCCCGATCGTAAGTTGAAATCTAAGCCACAAATACACCAGTAAGTACACCCACGTTGTTTGTCTTCGAGACTTCGACGAAAAATCTATTTTCTAGAAAATGGGTGAAAATTTTCAAGCGAACCGGGTGTGCTTTGAATTCACAATGGGCTGGGGTTTGTTTATTAGCAAAGTTACTGGACCTGAGGGGTTTTTAAGTTCTACATTTTCAGGGTTTGTTGAGTACCTTTTTTTGTGGCGGGATTTGATGGGATTTAGCTTACTAATGTAAGAGTCGTTGCAAGTGGCAGTCTATATTTGAGGAAATGATTACTTTGTGGTAATGTCATAGACATACTTGTCACTACTGCCTGATTAGTAGTCCTAACAATTAGTAGTTATACCCTAAGAGATACAAACTTATAACTAAGTGGAAGTACTATATTTCATCACAAACAACATTTTCTTGTTCGATGACTTTTACAAAACAAAATATTTTTACCAAAAGCACACTTTCAAGGTTCCGTTGTTTTATATAACATATTTTAACAAATCCGTTTAATACATCTACATAACATAACATACCATCACGCCTGTATTCCCCGAAGGGTTAGGCAGAGGTGTACTTAATGTACACCCACAGTTCGCCGGTATGTTTGGGTCCCATGTAATAGGGGGCGAGCCTTTTGCCATTCACCGGGCACAAATCCAGACTCCGAGCTGCTACTGAGAATTTCATAGAAAAACTCAATAACACTTTGCTCGACCTGGGGATCAAGACCAAGACCTCTAGCGTAGCAGTCGCGATTGGGACCACTAGACCAACGAGGCAGTCAGTTTAATACATCTATCCCTTTTTATTTGGCATTCATAAGGTTGATTACATAAGCTAATATAATCCAGCCAACTACAGATGGTAAACAACAATCTAAGCGTAATCAGAGTCCTAATGCAATATCCATGCCGAATGCTCAATACTGGCGTTATCACCAACATAAAAGGTGTTTTACTGCATCTGGTTGTAAAAATACGCCATTATTTTATGCTTTATGCCACCATAAACTTTATAATAAACGAGCGATAGTAAAAAGTCCCAGTAAAAGCTTCATATCGCGTGAGCTGGGTAAATGCCACTTACGATATCAGGATAGATGATTTCTTTCGTGATTTTTAATCGCCGTTCAAGTAAAGCACCAAGTGTTGTTGGCATAAAAATATCTCAGTGGACACCATGCACCAGAAAATGCAATGTGGGAGGACCTCCAACGAGATGGACAGACGACATCCAACGAAATGGATGGACGATGTGGTAAAGGTCGCTGGACGTCATTGGATTTTGATGCGTGTGGCATATAATGGGTCATACTGAAGTAACTATATGATTTCTCGATACGATGGACTTGACGTGAAGTCTGCCAAGGTTGATTAATAGATTTGGTCTCTTGAAAAACTGACTAGCAATGTAGATCGCACATTACTAATATTCTTGTTAATTCCTCGTGCTAAGCTAAATACCTCTATTACGAGTGTAAGGTTTCGAACCGCCAATCACATGATGGCAAATCCGACGACCTAGCCATTAGGCTACCGCCCGCCGCCTCAAAAAATATTAAGATAATCTTTTAAATCAATACATACATACCATCACGCCTATATTCCCTGAAGGGTTAGGCAGAGGTGTACTAATGTACATACACCCATACTTCACCGGTTTGTTTAAAGTATTAATAAAAAAATATAATTATTATCTGCTTAAATCTAACTTGTTCCTTCAAGTCATACCATCACGCCTGTATGCCCCGAAGGGTTAGGCAGAGGTGTACTTAATGTACACCCACATTTCGCCGGTATGTTTGGGTCCCATGTAATAGGGGGCGAGCCCATTGCCATTCACCGGGCACAAATCCAGACTCCGAGCTGCTACTGAGAATTTCATAGAAAAACTCAATAACACTTTGCTCGACCTGGGGATCGAACCCAAGACCTCTAGCGTAGCAGTCGCGATTGGGACCACTAGACCAACGAGGCAGTCAAATCCTTCAAGTCCTTTTGGAAATATTTTATTTGTACCCAATAATATATTTCCCAGAGCCCTTTTTATATTCTTCTCCCAAAAGCAAATGTATATAAAAGGTTTACACGTCCCGCCAGAACGCCGATGAAAAATTCATAGATGAATAATCTTCAGTTCACCCGTTCGGGTGCTGATGCGAACTCCCTGAGGATTATAATACGGTTCACAGATTTTTATATCTGTTCTAAGGTTTTAATGTAACATTGTACCGTTTGTGATTTTATATTTAGAAATAGATTTTTGGTTACTATTAAGTACTGTAGTAATATTTGTGTGCGTTATTGCGTCAATGGCATGTGGCATCTCCCGAAGCATTAGTGGAGGGGGAAGAGGGGCGAGCTGTTGACCAAAGACAATAAATAAGAAGTTAACACTTCATTATAATAACAGATCCGAAAAAAGTTAGGCTCGTGTCTAAGTTATAACTGCTCTGACCAATAATCTGCAAGGCCACACCTGCAGCGGTCAGTCTGTGAAAAGATGGGTGATTCTTAATACGTCGAGACCCGTCCTTGCCTCGGCGAGCAAGTAAAGCAGTCGGTCTCGGTTGTCATACGAACACCTATGCCAATCGTTAGTGGTAGTCAGAAGCCCAAAGAGTCCTTCGAATTTCGGTAGTCGTTTCCTGTAAAATACTGATATTTTTAGCTACATTTATTTAGACTGGAAGCTGACCCCGAGCTATTTGAGAATAGGCTAAGAGGATGATGATAAGTCCGAAAAAGAATCAAAACGGCGTAGGTATTGTTTAAAATAGATAAAAGCTTTAATATAAAAAATAATGCAGCATTGATTTTATAAACTCCATTTATAATTCACTTATGTTCCTATGTTATATGTTTTAACAAGAATACAGATGCGCTAAGCATTGTAATAAGGCATAATTTGGACATACAATAGAAAATTATACTTCAACACGTTCAATGCAGCCGGGATTCAAGAATCGTTTATTCGAAGTATTCCACGCCTTACGAATAATAAAACATATCAATACCGCGTTATTCGGTCGTAAGAGACATTACTGCTACTGTCTTTTAAGCTCTTTATACTTCAAGAAACTATATCATAAAGTATTATACATAGCCTTTAAACACGTACGCAAAGATACTCAATTAGCATAAAGACCATATCAATAAGCCTTAATCAGTTATCGATTCAAAGATTATATGGAAATCATACTCAAGTTATAGAAAAACAAACAGTGATAGTGTGTTAAGACTTTAAACCTTCAGGTAACAACAATTACAGACACAATTCAGAATCTATTGTATCTCTTGTGCCTCTATTACGTGCTCTGCTGAATTTAAAAAAAAAACTGAAAAGTTTGCTTCTCTTGCAAGGATGCGTAAAAAAATATAAAAAAAATAATTTCTCCGAAAACTCGGACTTCCTCTATCCCAGATTCATCTTCGTTCAACAAATGTTTTCAAATGGCTATATATTTATACGTCCAATATAACTCGTGACACCTATGCATTAAAAATGTCTGCAATAAAAGCGGCAGCTAAGATGTTATTAAAATGCATATCCTATTCCACGCCCACGACCACGTCTCACGTATAAATCCAAGCAGCTCTAATTCTGTCTACAGCACCAGCCACAAAGAATGTACCGCCGTTACCAACGCAAGATTTGTTACCGCGAAAATTAGGCGAATAGAGAAATAGGTGGACGTGTGTTTGCGTTTTTATGCGAAAATTTATACCGCTGTGGCGGTGAAAGGGTTAATTCGCTAGTGTTTATTTTTTTATTCTGGTTTTTTTTAATGTGTAAAGGTGTTTGAAAAGTGATTACGGTAAAATCTATTGTTAAAGGGTGTAGGATTTGCTTAATTATAATCTATATTTATAAAACAAAGACAATTTAATAACACCATTTAGAATAGAAGAATGGCTGAAATTATTTTTATAATTTGTTAGATTTTTCTCGGCCAAGAAAAACAGAATAACTATTACAAAATCACGAAAAAAAATATGAATAAAAATCATTTTCTCTTAAAATTTGTATTTATTATCATACGAGTTCGCCGGATAAGCTAAGTCTGTTGATTTAAATAAAAGACTATTTTTTGTGTAAACTATAACTTAGATGTTTTCTATATAACACCTTTTGTGATTCAGAACTCATCGGAATAGTAATCTAATCCTGTCTTTAAACTACGTCATTATCAAATTTACTGCTAGCCTTTTAAGTTTTACCTCAACACCCGCACATTTACACTACAAAGTTACAATTACCCTCCTTCCGGCGCACTTCGTTATAAACATATGAAAACCGGCACAATCAATTTGGTATGGATTAAAATTTAAAACCGTATACGTTTCGGATTTGTTTCGCGGTATCAACGAACGATCATTGTAAATTTAAATCGGAGATTAAGTACGGAACCATTTCCTATTTGCATGTATCGCGCTTTTAATCCCTGGTTTTGTATTGATTAATTGAAGTTTATGGTATTGCCTGTATTAGGTGTAATGAATAAGTATGACCAAAGATTAAGTTATAGTTATGACTATGGCTATAAGGTCTCGTTTAAACTGTGACACATTTCGACATGAACAGGCATTTATTGGAGGTATCATCATCATAGCATCCTGTATATCCGTGAAATATCAACTTTATAATTTCTACCTACATTTATTATATCTTCCATTTATTTTCCAACATATTTGTTTAATTTTATAAATATTTTTACAAATTATATAAAAACATAAAAACATTTAAAAATATAAAAAATAGTCATCCACCGGTATCGGGAACAGGGTCCAAGCTACAAACTACTTTGGGCCCCAAAGAGAGGAACCTCCTAACAATACGCGCCGTATCTACTACTACATTTTATTATTATTATGTAAATATCTGTCACTTCACTAGCAAGTCATGCTGTATGCACATACCTTTGGAGTCACAGTCTACAATGCTGTAACGCTGTTTTGTGTACCTATAAAATAAAATAAAAATAATAAATAGTTGTTATCGGAGAGAATCTCCTTTTACCCAATCCCTGACGTGGTATATCCTGGAGACTAGCAAAAATCTCGTGGTAGTGGTGCAATTAGCTTTGAAATTTCAAAAGTGTTTGTAATTGGAATAAAAGATTGATTCGAATCAAATAATACATATTTTTTTTACTTATTAAAGATATTTTTACATTATAAATTGTAAAAAAGCTAGGTAGGTACTCATGTTTACCTCACGGAACATGGAAGAGCTTTCTCCATGTCAGCCCTCTCTGCGAAACTTTATCAAATTTCCATTCATAATTTTTTACTCGACAGTACTTTGTACAATCGCCGACAAAGCGCTGAAGACGTTCCCTTCGTGCCTACCCCACCTTCTGAAAAACATATTTTTGTTATGATCCAGCAAAATAAACTCAATCATGCAGCAAGAGGGTGACTCTTGCCCTCTCCAGGAAATCAATTTCGTTAAATATTTATTTTATCTTTATAGACGGAAATGACGTAAGCGTTATACTATGACGACATTGTTAGTGTATGTTATTTTAAAACTGAATTTTCTGCTTTTCTGAATGTATTTTAGACGTACAAAACAAATGAATGAATTCGGCGCCCTAGACGAGACTTTTTTGTGTCTTGTCATAAAATTGAAAACTAAACGCAGGTCAGCAGGTGGCACTTCATGACGAACGAAAAATGCAGCTAAAATGCTTAGTTCGTTAAGTTTCTTTTGAATTTCTATTATCGTTAGTTATACCTATTTATGGCCAGGAAGTTCAATAGGTTTTATCCGTTGTATGCTAAAAATAAATAAGCATTCGCTACAGTCATATTTTTTTAAACTTTGTAAGTATTTTGTTGTTCAAGTTTTTGAGAGCTTTTTAACTTGCTCTACATATTTTTTATGTTTTAACAATTGATAGCTGGCATTCTCAAACTTGTTAAAGTTGTAACATTTCAGCTGCCAGCACATAATTTATTATTGCAAAGTCCAAAACGGATAACTATCTACCTTCTACTGCAATAGATAGTATCCAGACCATTTCAACAATTCCAACAAATCCCAAAAACTAAACCATGGTCGGTGGCAAGAACGTAAGGCGCCATTAAGTCGCTATTACTGTCAATACCATCATCCCGGCTGACCATTTGTCACCGGCTGTGGCCACGCCTCTGCCGTGTCCGCACTTTCTGGATTCAACCGGATTAAACCGCTTCCAAGCGGATTTTGTGAGAAGTTTTTCGAATAATCTCATAAATAGAACGCGTGGGAAGCTAAAACGTTCTGCTTTTTGTGAATAGTTAAGATGATTTGAATTTCCCATCACTTTCACTCAATCAATCAATTAATTAATTCTTTATTCGCTTAAAATGTCGTGAATTCTGAGGGTGGAGTAATACCAATCTTTAGGTATATTTATCGTTCAGTATCACACTTTGCGTTTTTGTACTTTCAACTTATTAGTTTTAGATTAGGCATACAAAATCGCTAACAATTTCAATGATAATTATGTTAGTAACATACACAAATAAAACAAGTTCTCAGTTTTTGTATAGTATTATCAAATATTTTATTTATATTTTGTATAAGTAGTGCATATTTTCACACATATCCATATGAACTACTGTCCCATACATTACACTACCGATTTTACGCAAAACCTAAGGTTGCAAACATTTACAAAGATTTTAGTAACATAAATAAATTCTATGTTTAAATTATATTTGTAATATCTCCAAAAATAAAAAAAAAACAACGTCAACAAGCGTATCATAATATAATACTGTCCCAAAATAAAAACGTTACTGAAACAGGCCGCTAACGTCTAAAATTCAAACAAGATTACCTCGAAAACAACTTAATATCGTCTTCAAAGTTGAAGATAAAAATTACGTTATGCCAAAATACTGAGGTGGGTGACGTCCTGACGTGGGGTAAAAGCGACACTCTTTGACCCACTTCTCAACTAATTCATTTTGCTGTAGCTAACTTTGTTGAAAAATAAAGTGTCACTGTTTACGTCTTGCGTTAAGCGCATAATTTTCGTAATTGTGACGTTTTAACTCGGTTATGAAATTGTTTAATTTCTTGTGACGGTTTGAGATTTAATGAAAATATATTAGACATGCATTTTAAGGGTTTTTAGTTATGAGTATGCTCAACTAAATTGGAACAAACTACATATATCGATGATGCGAGGAATACCTAATTGATTCGTATAATTCATTCGTAAAGTTGACGTTGAACGTTGACGAATCTTGTAGTTGGTAGGTACATACAGCTACAGTTCCACTTATACAATCCCAGATTAAGTTGATCTCGCATTATTAGGCATTCCATGCAATAAGAGTCCAGCGTAGACTGAATTTGTATAGCTCGTCCTGTAACTGTGCGACAACCCAAATAAAGGCACACTGATCATCATTGACAAATATGGAGCTATATACACAAAAAAACAAGGCACAAACGATTATTTAAACACAGCTTTAGGGCAAAACCCGGCGTAGGAAAAAGATACGTCTCAGTGAATAAATTGTCGCGGTGGTCCTCGCGAAAGGCAGAAAACGCGCAAAAAACGCGCACCATATGAGCCCGGCACAAAAATGGCATACAAAAATGTCCGTACACATAACGTATGTGATTGTCTGGTGTTTGCGCACAGTGACTGGTTAAAAACCCATTTGTGTCTAGATTAAAAAACGGAAATGTACAACGTTGATGGATTGTTCGCGTTGAGAAAAATTTTTTTGGGTTTTTTGGGTGCCGCAGACGTAGATCAAATAACTGAATAACAGTTATTTGATCACTGGACAGACCGACGTAGTGGGCAAAGGGTTGTTCCATTTTTGTCAAATTGAGTTATTTATTTATATGGCAACGAACGTTTGTCATTGAAAAACTTATTAGGTTGGAACTTTACATATTCTAACAAAAATAATTTGAGAAAACTTTTATAGGTATATAAACCCCACGATTTGTAAGGTTTTTAATATATTGTGCTTAACATACTACTATATACAGTAGAATGACCATTATTATTCGTTCATATAATGATTGCAAGACACATCTGAAATCGGAAAAATCTCCAAATTCCAAGAGCAAACAAGAAAATGCCTGAAACGTAATTACGTATGCAGCAGTAACTTTCAAAAACGTACGTAACGTAGCAATGTACTTCAACATAACACTCAATATAGTTAGTAAAGATAAGCTGTTTCATAGCTACACCAAAGGCTAGGGCAGATTCCTCGCTCCACTGAATTTCCGTGCTAAATTTTGGTATTTGCAAAGGATTGGCAAAACAAGAAAATGCAGAAAACCCACCCATGAATTTATACAAGGACCTTTTTCAAAACTGGAACAGTATTGGGTCACTGTGGTCGCCTAGTGAAGGATTACCAGAGCCAGTGCTGTACAACTGTTGTTGTGGCGAATGTGATCTCAATTCTATAGGACAAGAAAAGGAAGGTGCGGTTTTTTGTTGGTACAAGTCCAATATATTCTGCCAACTTCCGATTCGGCGGACAATCTAAGTCAAAAATCCTTTATTCAAGAAAGACAACTAACTAGTACTTTTCAACGTCATTTTTACATTATAGACAGCCCCCAAACACCCGCCCTTATTTAAAATAGTGTAAGAAAAGGCTTTCAATAATAAAAGTTATGTACTATCTTGCATAAGATCTATGTTTAGATTGCAGATTGAATACTCCATTCTTTATTCATTCCGCCAGAGGGCTGTAAAATTCTGTCAAAATATTAAGTCTAGTGGCACGCAAAATACGCGCTTAGTCGTGGAGTTGCGGAAATAAGCCCGCCATACCAATAAGTCTAGTGGCTCGCAAAACGGACCTTCTGAATTTCTCTGTCAGGTAGCCTCAGTACATTCCACCCTCTTGTTATTTAAGCGCGCATTGTTGTTGCAGATTAAAATAAGTGCAAAACGTGTTCCCGCCGCACTAAACGTGAAGCGGTTTTTACGTACTAATGGTAGATTAATATGCATTTCTGTATTCTTTTTCTTGAGGCTTTTTACCGAATCCAGAAAGGAGAGGTATATTCTTCCTCAATTCGTCTGTAGATTTTTTTGGTATATTCGACCTTAGCTTTTTATTTATGAACCAATTTAGACTTATTATATAACAATTAATAATAGTTTAATAAACAACAACATAAATTAAATCTAACGGTGACAACATTCTAGTAATACTTACTGGCGTTACTGGGGTGTGCAGTGATAAGAGTTGTGATTATGGACTGCTAAGTCTAAGGTATTGAGTTCGTTCCAAGGCACGCAACTCAGATTTTTCTTAAACCTGTTAATAATTATTTATCACTCGCTAAAACAGTGAAGGACAATATCGTGAGGACACCTACATGTCTAAGAGATTTTCTCGACAGCGTGTGAAGTCTGCTTACCTACAATAGGCTAGCGTGGTTGACTATAGCCAGCCCGTCACTCTGAGAGGAGACTCGAATATGATGCTGAACTATTTTAGGGTTCCCATCAAAACCTTAAAAATGGTGGTCGTCTTGGAAAAAACGAAATTTTGCCTCCTCTGATCAATTTGTTCTGGAACCGTATTAAGAAATAACCTCACCTACAAAATACATATTAACCCATTCAAACTAACACTAAACCACCCGTTTGATACGCTCCTTCATACTAGTTTCAAAATGAAACCGTTCTCAGGATATTAAAATCTAGTGTTCTACGATATCGCCTGAAATTTCTACGTTATACCTAGATTTTATCGTCTGTAGAATAACTCTGTATAGCTGAAACGAAAGCATTATATTGGATTAGCTAACAGTCTAATATCTTTTGTCTTGGTAGCTTAGTTTTAGGGTATAATCGGGTTTAAGATATTCTATGAGAATTTGTAAAGGCTTAAAAGCAGCGTTTCACCAACTCCGAGTATGTTTCCGTTAAATTACACGGCAGTTAATATCATACAAATTCTGTTCTATTTTGGAATTTATTCTTTGAGGAGCGGCTACTCCCACATGGGAGCCTGGGGACACAAGGGATGCGGCCTTACAGTATTTCGATTTACAGCAAAACTAATAATAACGAAGTCGTTATATTTTGTTGGTAAGTTTTGATGTTGGCATTCTAACTAAATTTCTATTATATTATGCTATCCCACTGCTGGGCACGGATCTCCTCACAAATAAGAGGAAATAGGGTATAGAGCTCTACGCTAGATTACTGCGGGTTGGCAGAGTTCAAACGCCGTCGAGAAAATCTATCAGCAAGTTTCCTAGTTAAAGCCCTGAAAAATCTGAGGCGTGATCCTTGAATATTCGAGTTTAACTCGAGTATATATTAAATCTAGTCAGATTACTTAGCTATCAAAATAAAATGAATGATTGTAAATGGACCATTAAGTTTATTATCTCACGCTTATATAAATTAGTTTTTATAAAAATACTGAGTATGCGAAGCTGAGCACAGTCACAATAGGTTTAGGTGCTGCTGCTCACCACAGAAAAGAATTTCTTACTCTCTTTCTGCATTCAAAATCTTTCGACGGTTTATAAAGTTATTAGATTTCTAACAGTGTTAACAATTTTCTAGTAATTTTTGCCAAACTTCTTGGCAGTATATGATTAGGTATAAATGAGACAAAGTTGTAGTATAGTCTGGTTATAATTATCCAAAGGTGCATCTTATATACTAACGACTACGTGTTGATCACGGATAGTAGAAACATTTAATAGATATTGAACGTGCGATAAAGATCATAAGATTGCGATGTAGATTGTAGATACAGCACAAAGATAGGTGTAACAGTACACCCCCCTTTAAAAAAAAAATGGTACATTTTTTAAAATTCAATCCAAATATTCAAATCAATTACATACATTACATTACATTACAATCTGACTCGTTAAAAGGAATTCATAACAAGGTGTTACTTATAAACAAGATATCATGTTACCTGAGCGCAATTCTCATAATGCAAGCTTAACAAAAATACAATACAATGGGTTACTGTGTGGACTAAATAGTTACAATATAATGCGACTCTAAAATTAACAAATTAACAGCAGGGCACTGTATTATTTCTAAGACTGACACTTTTATAATTAAATCACTACACATTCACGTTTCACTATGCTCTCCGTATGACGCTGATTAAAAGCTGCTCGTACGATGATGCAAATATATCTACGTTGATTCGATCCTCTGTCAGGTGCCGTTCGCCAATATCCTCATGGGTATGCTCTTCCCTGGCCGTGTCCATGGAATGACAGGTTGCGCCATCCACCACCTGGAGCGGAGTTCTGTCGACGCCTCCAAGCGTGATGCGTTGCATACGACGCGCACACTGTGCTGTAGTGTCGCCGCCGTGTCCCGTGTCCTCCAGAGGCCAGAATCGTCGGAATGTGCCGCGAATGACCGCGTTACACCTCCACGACGTGTGCTAACTCCTGCAGAGCGTCCTCCCGAGACGATGCTCACTGTGCCCGTGCCTGTTTACCTTTGATGCTTGATGGTGCAGTTAGGTCTTCAGCTCTTTTGACCCCAGCGTGAAAAGAGCGAGTCGCCTCCCATATTGCGTGCTCCGGTTACCTCGTTGTGCGTCCTCCGTTGCCACGCTGCCCATGCGCGCTTTTGCCACGCTGTCCATGCGCACGTGATGCGACGCCACGTTGTCCGCGTGCTCGTACTCCGATGTCCGGTATCATCGCCGAAAGTTGCGTGTTCAAATGTCGCGGGTCACCAATGTAGGGGTTGTGGTGAGGTGGTTGTTGAATGATGGTCGTCACATTATATATAATACTTTACTGGTACCAGATTTAATACATATTCTTATCTACTACATTACTACTAACGACCTAACTGATTGGGTGCGGGGAGACGACTGCCGCGCTGCGCTAAGTCGCTAAGCTAGTACAGTGCAAATGTAATGCGTCAGCAGTGTCCCTACAATATTCCCCCCCTTTTACAAAAAAAATCACGTCGGGGTCACCAATTTGCCAAACTTCTTGGCAGTATATGATTAGGTATAAATGAGACAAAGTTGTAGTATAGTCTGGTTATAATTATCCAAAGGTGCATCTTATATACTAACGACTACGTGTTGATCACGGATAGTAGAAACATTTAATAGATATTGAACGTGCGATAAAGATCATAAGATTGCGATGTAGATTGTAGATACAGCACAAAGATATTGTACTGTAACAAATTCAAACTCTATTCTAATTTGTGATATTGCTAATCTCCTTAACCTCGCTTCCGCTGGATAGAAAACCATGGCTCATGGCAAATTAAATGTAAAAGACTATATGTGCTAAGTGTAAGTATGTGTAAAGGCGACATTTTACCCAATGTTTACTGATAATAAAAGAGGTTACTACGTCATATTGCACGGAAAGTGCATATTTTTATCTAAAATATTTCCTCTAAAGATTCAGGAATCCAGATGAGTAGTACGGTTTACGTCGCCAAACCATGAGCGTAGCGTTTAACTTAATTATATTCAAATATTTTTGAACCATAAATCATAAAAAAAGAACTTGGTACACACATATTTAGTACATATACCTACTCACTGATGTAGGCAGAAACTATAGACCGCCACTTGCTACGACTCTTGCATGCCTCTTTCGTATTCGCTTCTTCCATATTCATATAATCTTCTAATCTTATTACTAAGACTATATAAAAAAAATGATATTTTTTATCCGACATGAAAATAGCCCATAATTTCCTCTACGTTTCTGGTCCCCTACCTTTCTGGTTATAAACGAAAAGATAATTAATTTAACATGGGTTTGGTTTTCTGTACAGGAAAAGATACTAATTTCACTTCACTGTTATCAACTTGTAAAGCTCTCTACGCAATCACTAAACCAATGAATATATTAATAAAGCGGCGGTAGCCGTATGGCTAGGACGTCGGACTTGCGATCATGTGGATGCCGGTTCGAAACTCACTCATTACACTACCGACGTGAACCCATTCGTAACACAAGCATTTAGCTGGGTTAACAAGAATACTTGCAATGTGCGAACAAATTGCTAGTTAATTTAAAAAAATAGAAATACAACACCCATTAATTATAATATTATTATATGTAATTAATTAAAATCTTATCATGTAAATTAAATTAAATAAAAATGCACCAAGCACCAAAACGCTTCCGTTAAACACTTGTACCACACATCGACGTAGTACTAGAGAGCTAGCGTTAAAACTACTGGCTCGTTCACTTGCTTAACTTCAAGCGTCATTACGCAGACGTATATCTTCCGAATAAAGCAACCATCCCACTCCTTATCCTTATAGCGCAAATTACTAGGAGAAGGACCATTCCTTGTAATGAGAAACTTGAAATTAGTCGCAGACTACTAATTGCTGAGTATAAGAAATATCTCTAACACGCATATAGGCTTTGTCGAATTTGGTATTTATAAGGGATTCAACGTTCTCTTATCTATAACAGGCATACAACAACCGATTTCTTATATTACGGTAAAAAAAGTGACCCCTGTACATAAATAAAAAATGGAAATTCTGATTCCGAATTTCCCACCAAAGCCCATAGGTACTTAATAATTAGGAAAATTATAGCTAAGCTTAAATAAATAGCTATTATAATGTACTTATATAATTTTCATTAAGGATAAGGATAAGTGCGGAACACAGCTGTACCTAATACCATCACGCCTGTTTTCACGAAGGGTCAGGCAGAGGTATACTTATGTACACCCATAGTTCGCCGCTATGTTTTGTATCCCACGTTATAGGGGGTGAGTCTATTGCCGAATAGACCACCTAATAAAATATGTAATGCCCTTAAAGGACTTTAGTGTTATGTACTCACTCGTGTACAGTCATTAATTAAAGTATAAGCTGACCTTACCATATAACTGAAATTTATACACAAATGATAAATTTCACGCGCTAAACGAAATTAACCTTCTGTACTCTCCCCTCCTTTATTGAAGTACATTTAAATCGTTTAACTTTCAAGAAGCGACAGTTATCAGTATTTCTTGAGTATTGTCGCACTACACCCATGGGACTGTGATGCATGGCTATGGTGGTTTGGAGAAGAATTTTAAAGCCATTTAGAAAGTAATTGTTCTTGTTTAACAGTAAAGATGGTTGGTTCCGGGCATATGTTAAGTAACCCCTTTCTTAGACTATTTCGTGGGAGATAAATTGTTAGTCAGTCCTCTATGACAATCGTTAGTGGTAGTTAAAAGCCCAAAAAGCTAAACAACCAGTCTATTCTTCTAATATCGGTGTTACCCAGAAATTGGCTTGCGGGGGTCTATAGTCCATCTAATCTAATAGGTACCGTTTGACAGTTTTGACAGATTGGGGTCAAAGAAATCGGTTCCCACATTATCCGATTCTTAATTGATATCGATATCATTTCTTTGTATTTACCTACTGATTACTGTTTTACGGATTTTTATATACAGTTTGTTCGAAATAAGTAAGCCGATTGGAAGTTGTCTGCAAGTGGTTTAGAAGTGGTAAATTTTAATAGAAATAGTCGGTGTAAAGATAAATAGAGTCGTATATGTTTCACATTTCTAATGGTTCTGTTTACTAATTTCGATATTTATGTATTAAAACACTTAATTAAACCATTTTATCACCGCGGTAGTTGGGAACGGCTAACTTTCGATCGGCTTACTTATTTCGAACAAACTGTACACGCTACACAGGCGGGTTGGGTCTAGTAGTATTCGTGAAGTTAATTTATACAAAAGTGACATAATTTTAATTTGACTTAAAATCACTTGATATAAAATAAAAATAGCTTCATAATTGTATGGTTTTACGGCGAAGGTTACTGAAATTGTGTGACCTTCGCCTATGCAAAGTTATTTCCGCTTGAAAAGTATGAAACGTCCAACGGTACCTATTAGATTAGATGGACTATAATGGCTGTCGCATGTAACATACTGATATTCAACCGCATCCTGGTTGACTGGAAGCCGATCCCAACATAACTTGGAGAAGGCAAGGAAGATGGTGACTTCTCCAAATGATTTTAAACTCTAAATTGTTGAAGATAAAGTTCAAAATCAACTGAGAAAATTTTACATTTTGTGGAACAACTTGATGTCCACCGTACACTACTCAATTAACTTGCCAGATGAATAAAGGTGTTTAAAAATAGCCACTCAGACAGCGACAGTTCCCCACGCTCCCCATTAAAGGGAAGTGAACGATCATCGAGGACTGATGGTAGTTTTACCATCGCCCGCCTCACGCTCAGGGAACCGCGCCACATCTCATCAACGTGACTTGTGAGGACTCACATAGTGTGAAAGTCTCGGGAAGAGCTTACTATAGAAATGATCCTATGAAGTAAGGTCTTAATCCGTGAGAGCGATAACGAGTGTGGTCATGCAATCGAGGAGAATCTTAACACCGCCATCTAGAAAATGACGTCACATGCACAACGCCATCTAGTTTTTCGTATTGAAGTTTATGAAATAGTAGATCAAAATCAATAACTATTGTACATTATTTTATTTATTATATTGAGTTTCTGCCTTCTAAAATTAAATATATACAGTCAATGATTGATGTAGTAGGTAATCATTCTAATACTTATAATACTCTATCTTGATCTAATACGTACCCATGAATTTATAGAAATAATGACTGAATGGAACTTGACTTAGAATTTTGAATGATGAAGAGAAGTAGTACTGTCGCGCTGCGATGTCTTCTTCCAGCATGAATGGGTCGGCTCATCCTGAAAAGTACTACCGTCCCACATAATAATATCGACATCAAGTAGCAGTATGCATACTTTTGTGTTTCGTAGGGCGAGTGTAGAGCACCGGAGGGCCAATTTCTCCCTCAGTCCCCTTCCTTCTCCTTTTCTCCTTGCCGTCCCTTTTCCTTATAAAGGCTCGGCAACGCATTTACAACGCCTTCGGTTGTGCAGATGTCCATGGGCGGCGATGACTACTTATCATCAGGTAACTCGCCTGCTCGTTTGCCGAGTTATCCCATTAAAAAAAATGATATAGGTACTCCTTTAATATATAATGCATCTAATAATACTTTAATTTCAGTTCGTTTACAGTAGAGTAATATGAGCCATAATTCATCATAAGCCAACATTATTCCACTGCTGGACGTAAGCCTCTCCTTCTGAACGCCACAGAGCAGTCACTGCCAGCAGTGCCAGCTGCCTTCCGCAAGTCGTCACTCCACCTGGCCGTCGGGCTCCGTATTCTACACTTGCGTAGACGCCGTCTCACGCGGACTAAAGCCTTAGTTCATCATCATCATCATCAACCCATTATATTGTCCCACTGCTGGGCACGGGTCTCCTCTCAGTACGCGAGGGATTAGGCTATAGTCCACCACGCTAGCCTACTGCGGGTTGGCAGACTTCACACGCCGTCAAGAAAATCTCTCAGGCATGCAGGTTTCCTCACGATGTTTTCCTTCACCGTTTAAGCGCGTGATAATTAATTCGCACATAACTTCGAAAAGTTAGAGGTGCTTGCCTTGGATTCGAACTTGAGACCTTTGACTTGGCAGTCCAATGGTCATATCACTAGGCTATCACTGCACTAAGCCTAAGCCTTAGTTACCTACATTAAACGGTATTTTTATTTTGGCAAATGTATTTCTTTTTAAAAACCTTACTAGCAATGTTGGTTGCACATTAGTAGTATTCTTGTTAACCCCTCGTGTTAAGCTAAATGCTTGTGTTACAAGTGGGTTCACGACGGTAGTGCAATGGGTGGATTTCGAACCGGCAACTACATGATCGCAAGTCTCACGCCCTAACCGTTAGGCTACCGCCGCTTAAATTACTCTTACCTACCATTTATAATTCATCCCTTAACAAACTTATTATCCATAGAACACCAAAAAACCAGATAATAACTTACTCCAGTCCCATCAATTCCAAATCCACTTTCCTAATATTACTTATCAAATCTTTTTTGCCAACGAATGGGAGATGATGAATGATCTATCCAACATTTTAATTGTTAGGAAAAAATGCAACGAATAGAAAAGTCCTGGTGAAAATTGGAGGCGGTCCCGCCATGATGGATGGTAGTCATCCAGTTGATTGGCGGTTGGATGTTGTAGCTTTTTTGTTAGAAATGCGGTCAAAACGTTGAAAGAGCGTTTTGAAATGTTGCAAGCATTGAAGGTGACTTCGAAATCAAAGCTTGTGTTGAATCCGTTTTGATTGCAAACCTATTTTTGGAACAGTTGGTTTTATAAATGGTAAATGAATATTTTTTACGTATCATTTGGTGTTAAAAGTATATTTTTATATTGAATATTAATTCTTGATGAATTGAGACATAACTTTTAGCGAAAGAAAAACTCGTTAAAATGTATATCTTTAAAACTTTCGACCGCCTACCTTAGTCTAGTAGTCCTAAGAGCGACTGCTACGCTAGAAGAAGTCTTGGGTTCGATACCCAGGTCGAGCAAAGTGTTATTGGGTTTTATATGAAATTCTCATTAGCAGGTCGGAGTTTAGATATGTGCCCGGTTAATGGCAATAGTGAGCCTCTGCCCCTACGGGGATTACAGGCGTGATGATGTACGTTATATCTTCAAAAAGGCATGCATTGATGTCAATTAAAAAAAAACTACTAATTGAATTTTATCAGTAACACTATCACTACATATAAAACAATCTCCCTCTGCGTCTGTATGTCTGTTCGCAATGAACTCAAAAACTATTGGACGGATTTTCATGTGGTTTTCACCAATAGACAGAGTGATTCATGAGGTAAGTTTAGGTGTATCATCTGTAAAGGTTTTGTGCAAATTGTTTGAAATATGAAGATAATTAATGAAACCGTGGGAACTGGGTCGTTAGATATCGTTGCTAATTATTAATTAACCTTTCGTGCAATAAACAGGTTTTAATAAACATTTCCATTATATTCCGATAAAAGAAAGTCGTAATAGCAAAATAGGTGCTGCAATTTAGTCGCCATATGCAGGCACTACTGTGTAGGCAAGTGAGAGAAACCATTTTTTGCTTACATTAACACAAGCGTAAACTGCTGGAAATGCTCGTAAACGTACAATATTTTTTATGCTTATTGCAAAGCAATGTGGAGTTACGCATATAAGGTAACATTATGTAATACAATATAATATTATAAATGCCAAGTAACTCTGTTCAGCAATTTAACGATGTTAAAATTTCTGAACAAATTTCGATTTATTTCGTTCAACTGCATTTAACGTGAACCACCAATTTATAAAACTGGAAAAGAATATTCTTCATTTAATTTCCCATCACGAATTCCTACCGTTTTCCCAATATCCGTAATTTAAAAATCACCAATTTAAAATACCGCAAAAACCGGTAACAATCAGCTTTCACAATGGAACGATCACCAAATTCATTTAATCAACTTCCGAAACGTCAAAGCGATCGACTTTGTTGGAATTTTCGTCAAAAATCAGTTGTATCAGATGAATCTCGAAAGGGTCCCGTAATGAATGGATACGGAGCTAAATTCGCTCAAACCCGCTCTGAAATCTGCAGTGGGTTCCGCAGAATAATTTATTAAAAGCCCGTTGGTGCTTTTGTTGAACGCCGCCCGCTTAGGGTTGCTGCTACAGCGATACGAGTATTCTCTATACGTGTCGTGTTTGTTTGCAAACGTAAAGAATTTTCATTTGAATTTTGGGTTGTTTTTGTATTTGAAGATAAGTATGTGCTGGTCGACAGTTGCTTCGTGTACAGTATTCATATTTTCCGACATTTGATTGCACTGAAAGCTGATCTCAACATAAATAGGAAAAGACTAGGAGGATGATTAAATAATATTTGGATATCTGTCAATCCATAACATGAAATTTTTCTATATATTAATAGGACCTACAAACGCGAGATTGTTGTATTTCACAACACGATTAAATAGAAAATTAAAAACACATGATGTTAAGCTTGAACAAGAAATACCTACTGTAAATATAGACAAATTCGTGAAAGCTGTATGCATATAAGTCCTATCTTATTTGATACTGTGATAAGTAGACTTACACTACGTGTGAGTACACACGGCTATCGAGCTATACTAAACCAGTTTACGATGACCTATCATTGTACTGAAAGCCTATACAAATCGATCTATAGCTTAAACTAGAAATTAATAGAGGGACCTGTAGCCGTATGCACACACTTAACACAAATCAGTCATCAGTCCATTTCTACAGTATCCTAAAATTTTGAGTATGTAGTTAAATAAGATGACTGCCTCATTAGTGTAGTGGTCCTAAGCGCGACTGCTACGCTAGAGGTCCTGGGTTCGATCCCCAGGTCGAGCAAAGTGTTATTGGGTTTTTCTATAAAATTTCCAGTAGCAGCTCAGAGTCTGAATTTGTGCCCGGTTAATGGCAATAGGCTCGCCCCCTATTACATGGGACCTAAACATACCGGTGAAATGTGGGTGTACATTAGTACAACTCTGCCTAACCCTTCGGGGAAGACAGGCGTGAGTGTATGTATGTTAAATAAAAACCAAACTAATTGCTTGTCAACCCTGCGCGGGCAGCGTGTCACGGGGCATCAATCATGCAAAGATGGCGACTAGCGGTTGTGACGGCGACACACGCCCGTTACGTCACAGCTGTTGCAATTACACAGTTATAATTACATTATTATCTTCAGTAATTTTTGGATTTTTACTAATGATTTGTGGTCGCCCGGTGGTCGAAATTCGACCGCAATATTGTTCTGCAATCCTTTTCCAATCCAATTAAAAGGTCTCAAATTTAAATCCAAAGCAAGAACTTCTGACTTTTCGTAGTCATGTGCATCATGTATTGTGCATTGATCATCATCATTATCATCAACCCATATATCGTGCCACTGCTATGCACGGGTCTCCTCTCAGAATGAGAGAGATTAGACTGTAGTCCACTACGCTAGCCTACTGCGGGTTGGCAGACTTCACATGCCATCGAGAAAATCAATTGGCATGCAGGGTTCCTCACGATGTTTTCCTTCACCGTTTAAGCTCGTGATAATTAAGTATTAATACGCACATTACTTCGAGAAGTCAGAGGTGCGTGCCTTGGATTCGAACTCGAGGCCTTTGACATGGCAGTCTATGTTCATATCACAAGGCTATCACTGCACTTCATGGGCATTGATTAATACTTAATTATCACGCGCTTAAACGGTGAAGGAAAACAATTCGAGTGATTTTTTCGAAAGCATGTCAAGTCTACCTACCCGCATTAGGTCTGTATGGTGGACTTTAGACTTATCCCTCCCCCCCTTATTCTGAGAAGTTACCGGTGCCCAGCAGTGGGACAATATTATGGGTTGATGGATACGAAAGTCCTCACGAAACAAATCGGCAATTTTCAATATTCAGTTGCATCTTACTAAGAAAATATTTTTGGATGTAAACACAAATAAATATAACAATCATAATTTCCCACAGTTTGCTTGTACGCAAGTAGAGACACACTTGACACACATATTATGTCAAGTGCTCGTATAAAAAGCTATAGAAAATATGAAAGATGTTTTCCCGCCCACGGGGGAGATAACTCGATTTTGAAACTCATTGAATTCAGCCGCTCTCGAACGCCCCAGCTTTCGGTACATATTTTGCCTTTTAATACACTCTAAATTATTCATTGTGTACCTACTGAAAGATTTTGCAAACATCCTCGTTTTATGAAGTTTTGTAGAGCTTATATTAATCGACTGCCTCATTAGTCTAGTGGTCCTAAGCGCGACTGCTACGCATAATAGACTCACCCCCTATCTCTCGAATCTCCTCTTGTTCAGCTGTAGCGCTTACAACCATAATAATAATTATACTTCCAAAACCCTTAAAAAAATCCCCATAGCATTTATCCATTTGAGACTTCAAGCTAATATTTAAGGTTTCCATTCCATGCCTGTCATGGTTGTGGTGGATGTGCGAATTATACTGCGGATGAGGATATTTCCACAAGGAGTTTTCCGTATTATAAAAGAAGGTTCCGTTCCATTCCGGTCTTGTAAAGATAGTAAAGAGTTAGCCAGTCAGACGTATCTTTAAATCCTAACAACAAGCATGCTTATTTAGTCTTCATTTTATACAATTAAATATTTCATTAAATGGCGGGATTACCTGGATGCCTTTCTTGGGAATTGGAAAGAAGTGGCTCAACACGGAGAAAAGTGGAAGAAATGGAGGGAGGCCTTTGCTCAGGAGTCAATATAGGCTAATTAAAAAATAACATTTATTAACTTCTTTAGTTAGACGACGCGGGAGGCCCAGGCGGAGATGGCGGGATGAAAAGCTGGACTCCTATTTAAGAGATTGGGCCGTAAAAGCTTTAAATCGTGAGGAATGGAAGGAAGGTAGGGAGGCCTTTGCCCAGCAGTGGTATCAACCGGCCTGATAAAAAAAAAAACAAAACTAATTCAACTGTAGAAACCACGTTCTAAATCAAGTTAGCAGCCACATTACGCATCCGTGTTGCTACAACAACTGTCATAAACATATTTCCCGCTAATGTTTCGGCCGAATGAAACTCATATATCCTTGCGTATATATATACGTGTATAGTATATGTAATATATAGCTATGTACTTTCCTTGTTACGTAGTAATATGTGTTATATGAACTTCTTGAATGATGAATATTTTGTCATTAGCCTGTACGGTTTTTATAACTGAAATCTTGGTTAGTAAGTTGTAGTTTAAAGTAAAACTCTTCTTGCAGGAACCAACAGACTTTAGTTGTAAACAACATTTTAGCCATAAGCCATTTAACCTGTAGGGTTTCTTAACTGATATCTTGCTTAGTACATTGTGTTGTAAAGTATTACTCTGGCATCTAATACATGGAACCCGAAACCGACAGTCTGTGGGTGTATCACTTTGGAGATTAAAACAGGCCCGATGGTATGTTAATTTATTTCACAAATAAGATACTCAATAGCATAAACATAATCGCCCTATAATGTTCCCACTGTTGGGACACAGGCCTACTCTCAGTGAGAGGGAGTGGACCGTATTCCACCACGCGGGCCCATTGCGAGGTATTGGTAGATGTCACATGTCTTCGAATTTTTGGTTGTAGGACATGCTGGTTTCCTCACAATGTTTTCCTTCACCGTTACGGAAGCAGTGGTAATGAAATAATTTACTCAAAGAAACGCGCCTGTATCGCTTCAAACCAACGACCTAAATTTCGTAGTTCGCAGCCGTTACCACCACTCCAAATACTCAATACTCAATGTTTATTTCATTCCACAATGTATTTTGCACGGAAGGTAAATTTTCCAATAAAATTCTTCGTTATTGACCCTGTCGGGTACATCAATGTAGGAGGAAGATTACTAATCACTTAATGGAGACATACCTACAATTCGTTAAAACTCTATATTCTCAACCTAAAACCAATTTTCCAAGGTGGGTCTTATTAAAATGAAACTATGACAGCATTAACATTTACGCGAATACTTAACTTTGGTTCACTGAATACCATTACACGTTCCCAAAGCAATTACCTGCACTACCCTGCGCAGGTGTAAAGAGCTAAGTGATTTTATGAACTTTGTTACTTCGCTATGACTCTGACAAGTCGTGTACATCATTGGATGAATACAGAAGGTTTAGTCTGAGGTACCCGCGAAATCAAACGACACAAACACTTCTTCCTGTCAAATGGGGTGAATTGTAGTGGAACTCAGATCCAGCAGTGCCTAGCAGCCTAAGCAACGCCCTAAGCTGCGGCTTGATTACGATTTAGGGGCGATTAAGGGCGTCCCCTAACGGTTAGGGGACGCCCTTAGCTGCAGTTACTTAGTTTGTTAGTTGCTCCTGGCTGGAGCAAGTTCACTTGAATGACAAGGGAACTTGGCGAAGAGACACCGAATGCCATGAATAACCGATCATATAATTATGCAATGGATAAGAACTAGGAACAGATTCATTATTCTTTCTTAACCAAATGCCGCCGATGATGCCCATAACAAGTGCGTACATAAACTGCAAACTCAAAACCCTCAAATGTTTACTAGGTGTCTTTTATATATCGTATTGTACTGTCTCGAATTAGAATCGAAGGCGCGCAGCACTGACTTTTCAAAATCTATCTGAATATCAATAATTAATTATCACTCATTTTAAACCGCTGATGAAAAACGTGAGGCAATCTGCATGCATGAGAGATTCTTGATGCTTCACAGCGTCTGAAGTCTCCAAATCGACTTTGACTTACCCCCTATTGTTCTGAGAAGAGACTCGTGCCTAGCAATATGAGCGTAAGGTTGATTGCTATGTCCCTCCAAGTATTGAACAGTCACAATCTATTGTGTTACGGGGTTCCTTACAGTCTTTGCCGAGTGAACCTTCTGACTATCTTATTACTGTCTGACTGCAGTAGAGATACTATTAATAGTGCACCTAATATAATCTCGGGTTTTCAACTTGGTCGGGTTATAATGTCAGTTGCAACGCTTCCAGATCTGCTTTCATATAAGTTTTGGGCCAAGTTGGGTTGTGTCATACACAGCAGAGTTGGTTAGGGAGCTGGTTAGTTTGTTTGTTTAATGTTGGAATATTTGGTGCAATGTTTCAATGAACATATATGTACCAAACTAATTTGTGTCCGCGGCTTCGCTCCGGACAGAAGCTCTCGAAATTTCACTAGGGGCTCTCGAGACATTTCTTTAATTATGTCCATTCATCATTCATCCGTCCATCTGTCTCCACGCAACAACTAGATTGCTGATATGTACTGTCCAATGCGTAAAAAATTTATTACTTATAATAATATATCATCATCATTAACCCATACTGTCTCACTGCTTGGCTCGGGTCTCCTGTCTCTGAAGGGTTAGGCTGCTTGTTACCAAAAATTAACAGACAGGCCGTTAAAATTAAATTTAATTAATTATTGTACACCACTAATACAGTAAAAGAAATATATATATAGGTATATCCACAAAAACAAATGTAGGTACAATGGGCTGCCTTATCGCTTAAAGCGATTTCTTCCAGGCAACCATAGTGAAATTAACAATTAACACTGGACAAGATATCGGGCGTTTAAATAGTTGACAGATAGATAAATTATAATAATTAATACCTCTGAACATATTTGCTATAATCTTTAAGCGAAAAATAGTCTGGGATCTCCTCATACTTTGCATATATAATGTAAATATAGAAAAAAAAAACCTGCTCCAAAAACACAATTCCATATAAACGCGACGTTTCAATTACGCAGAGAAACACAATACGTATATTTCCAACTCGAAATTCCAACTTTATAAATTCAAAAAGTAAATTCCATTTAGCCCAGTCCGACACTCGAGCGTAGCGGAGAGGAGCGGAGCGGGCTCTTTGTTACGTCTAATTACATACGTTATGTGTTCACCGACGACCTCGGATCGCGCTTCATTTCCCTGGTGGTACGCTTAGCTGCATTTTAGCCGCTAAAACAGCTACAGATGTAACTCATTTCGAGATCAGTTTGGCTGCAAAATGCCACTGAATTAAATGTACTGCAGGTCGACCGCAGCACAGTGCAAACGGAAAGTGGTCTTTTGTTAACGTCATCATCATTCTCCTAGCCGTTTTCAAATTATGTTGGGGTCAACTCACAGTCGGTTTAATTTGGTATATTGCATCGAGAGACTACCATCAAACCTCTACAATACGGATAGGTTATTCTAAGATATAGATAAGAGAATAGATTGCTTGTCTTTTCGGCATTTTGACTGCCACCAACCATTGTCATAAGTATTCGTATGACAAATGAACGAAAATTTTACTACGTGCTGTCCGAAACAGAAGTTGGGTTAAGAGTGAACTATAAAATTTCTGTTGTGGTTTATGGATTTAGAATTAACGTGATTTTCTAGTTCTTTCGTTATTTCTAGTTCTCTGAATTAAAACCTTGCTAAATTATTAAATTGCTTAACCTGCTACTTAGTTAGTAAAAGCGTTAATAGAAAAACTTGAAGAATTGCATCCAAACTATCTAAATATCTTATACAGATCCTATCTTATAGAGGATCCATAAAAGATAGGATCTGCACGATTTTATGTTTCTTTATTCCATATTCTATAGAGATGCCTATATAAAAATTGTATACCCAAATGTCTAACAACCATTTGTTTTTCCCATTCAAAGGAATGCAAATAAAAACAAAACACAGTAAGAGCAATTTATTTTACAAATTGTTACGACAGCAGGTACACGTTGTCACGAAAGTGCTCGGAGGCATACCATAAATTAAATTCTATTACCGAACTGTACAAAGTTAGCGGAAAACGTTTCGTCACAAATTGCTCTTTTAAAATCGTCAAATAACCAAAAATCCAGGAATTCCGCTCGCCAGTTCCAACTTAGGAAATAGATCCATTTCTTTTTGTAACTTAATCACAAAGAAGTTTGCCAACTTTGAAAGTTTTCGCAACTTGGTCTCAGCGTGCGCGTAAAATAAAAATAAAATCGTTTTGGAGACACCGTATAAAAAAGTTTTGTTCCCGAGACTGTTGTTTAAATACCCAACTATTTTTTTAGAAAACTATACTAGACAAAGTTTCTTACGGATCCTATCTTCAAAATGTAGTTTTGAGATCTAAATGATCTGTCAACTTTATGTGGTTTGAAACGGTTTCGGTGTACTACTCGTATTATTTGCGCAGCATATTGCAGTATATTGAGCAGTATGGATAGGATATTTTTTTGTTTATTTTTGTTCAAACAAGTGTAGTTCTTTTAAGTTTGTGGCTCATCTTGAAATACAGTAATAGCTTCTCAAACTTGGCGACAGTATATGGTATATTCCTACTTTTATGACCAACATTATAACAGCCAACTTTCAGGAAGCCAATTCCCATCAAAACTTTGAAATCACTGAGCTTTAGATGGACTTTAAAATGCAAAGTTGTTCTTCGTTGAAACCTTATTTCAGGCAAACTTCCCGGATCGAAGGACCACACTAGCTTTTACGACTATAGAGAATAAAATAAAGATCTGCTTATATTTATGGATACTTTATGGCCATAACAGTATTTTTGCATGTTATTACTATTAAAAACATACATTACACACTGCAATTCATGGAAAGAACAAGCATTATTCGAACGAGCATGCATTTGAAACTAAAATTGAATCTGAAACGCTATTATAGAATAGCGCACATAATTCAGAAGAATCTCGCAGTAGTAGCAATAAACGAGTACATTTGAATCGCCGTAACGTCGGGTAGTTTGTTAATATTTGATCGCGCCGTGTCTCGTTGCACCACGGGGATCATTTATCGCTCGGCCACCGCACTGAGCGGACGTCTTGCGGTCGTTGTAAGCGTTTATTGCGGCCGTAAGATGTTCGGGAGGTAGATTGCTGGGAGTAGCTACTTAATGATGTTGTTGAGATTGTGCTATAGAATAAGTAACAATTCGAGTTTATAGTAAGGTTAACTTTGAGGCCTTACCCTGTAATAACTCGTTTTAGAGTAAGTTGAATCGTGATTTTCTTTTCTTTTTGTCACCACTTTTGTAATGTTCTTTATAGATTCATAACTATGAAGACTAGGTTTATAAAATAAAAGCCTATTAAGCTTCGTGCATGATATTTGAAAGTGTTTCATGTGCAGTTATTCTTTCATGTTACCTAGTCTGGCATTGTACTGGTATTATGTAGTTATAATATAGCACTATCATTTGAGACAGTAATTAGACGGCGAGGTAGGCATTATGATTGATGCATACGACCTTAATTGGCGAGCCCGGAAGGCGATAATTACTTTATCACCGGTTCGCCACGCGGCCGGTAAAATTTGACTGCTTAATGAGATTAAATAACGTTTAATGTTAGGTATCCATGAAACTGTATTGGTTGTAATTTGAAGTTGGTGAACTTTAATTAAAGTAATCATTTTGAAAGCAGATTCTTATTATTATACAATTCTGACAAAATAATTCAGTATAGGCTGACTTCGCATTGTACAGAAAAAATTTCCAATGCGGGTTCAGCTTACACTGGTTTTATATAGCTGGTTGTGTAACCGTGTGTAGTGTGTACCTGTCTGAAATTTGCCGTTCCAAAGGACGTGCAGTAAGACGTCTACAAATTCAAAAGGTTTACAAACCCTATCTTTGTACCGAGTTTTTATACTAGTTTTCATTATAAATACAACTTAGGCACGCACGAATCTGTATTGGAACATCAAAGATATAATGGTTGTGATTATCCGGCGTACTTAACTAGGTGACGCAGGTTGGAATCCCGCCTGAGGCCGAATTTCCCTTTTGATAAAATTTACATCTTTTAAGACATGTAGCATTTTTTAATACCAAATAAAAAAATTACCTGCATGGAACATTGTTCAGTAGCGAGTGACTGAGATCTTACGGCAGTTACTTCATAGTATGATACTTCAATCCAACCTTATTTGGTTGAAAAAAATGCACATTTAACGTAAACATCTAAAAGTGCCGTAATAGGAAATTCTGTACATATCTAAACAAGCTGTTTTAAAATTATCCTTCAGCTTCGTGACAGTTTAACAGAATTAAAATTAAATGAGTTAAAAAGGGGTGATCGGAGGTGTGCTAACACATCCACATGAAATAACGTAATTACGCCCTCCCAATAAAGGAGGTAGCCATCGAGGACTGTTTCGACCGGCGATTTTTCAACAGGAAAACTCGATTACTTTTGGCCGGTCTGGTAAACGAAGGACGGCGATCAAACACAGTTAAAGGTATTCTAGGTTATATGGAAATCATGAAACAATACAAAAAATGACCAAAAAAAACCAATACGAAATAAACCTAGAATCAACTTTAAAACAACGAATCGCAAAAACCTAATATAACTTTAAAAATCTGCATTTTTAGATTTTTAAACACTAGCCAATTTTTGTTGGATTATCCGAACAATTATATATATATTTTTTGCAGACGTGAATGTCGAATGAGAGTCGGATGCGGAAAATTCGGAAGTTAAAAAACTGATTGGTAGATGAAAGCGCCCAAATACGTAACAATCGTCATGGTTTCAAGCCGGCTACATTACAGTATTCTAAAAATAGTTAACATTCAGTTGGCGTACTTGATCTTCTTGACATTTTCAGGCCGCCGGTACCTTCCTTAGGTACAGGCGTCACCTTTAAATAAGACTGGTTGTAACTTTATTTTGCGTAAATGTGTTCTATTTCTTTTTGTTGTATTACATCATATTTTTTTTACAAAAACAAGATGCTCTGAGCTTACATTCATTTAGATATTGTACTAAACTATGAAATAAGACATATTTTTCTCCATCAAAGCCGCCACCATATCCTTGTGCAATTTTTTTAATATAAAACGATCGAATTGTCGTCAAAACCTTGACCACATATTTGAGTAATGATGAGGCCCCCAGCCGAAGAAATACCATTAACAGTACACTACTACTGGCGACCTTTTAGCCCTAGGGCTTATGCCGCTGTTTCCATCATATTTGATAAAATATAAAAATGTTCTCATGCAAAGTAATTACTCCAACCCATTCGGACAACGAATACTTCAAAAAGTTTAAACTCTTGTATACACGGTAACGTTCCTAACATACAATTCCCAAACACTACTAGAAGGTATCCATGGAGTTCTTCGAACCGTTACTTCCAAACCAGAGGACAACATCAAAGGTTCTCAAGTCCGGCGGAAAATTTCACAATTCACAGTTGAAATCTTTAGCGAGTGATGCGATGCAGAAAATTGGAACGAGTTTACAGGTTTACTTCAGTGAACCGGGTTTGGTCCTTTGATACGACGCTTGTAAAGGAAATTGTTGTGGATAGAAATTGTAATGAGTAGGTATAAATGATGTTATTTTCTGACTGTTCATGACTTTTGGATATCAACACACCCGGTTGGTCAGATATATAAAATTTACGAAGTTTATATCAGTATAATATATATACCTATACCTACATGTCACTGGGATAATAAAAAAATTGAATTAAATGATTCTATAAAGCTGATTATTGGCAGCTTAGGTGTTTGTGCATGTGAACATTATCTATAAAGGTAGGTACGATACATAATAAGATCTTAGAAAATGATACCGTTTTTCAAATAAGAAGATCTAATAAACAGATACCTATCATTAGCTCCTGAATTTCAAGCTTCCTTCTATTTCTCGTCCATAATTCCCAGTGAAACGTGACGTCACTTTGATTTGATGCATCAGTGGATGCCTTAACATCCCATTTGATGTTAAAGCTCATAAGTTTGTAGCGTGAACTCCTTTTGGACGCCTTGAAGCAGGAAATTGGCCGACATGAACCGATATTTCGTTTGGTATGAAATTGGAATCGGAATATCGGTCTCGTTTGGGATTAGCGAATGGGTTCTTGCTTTTGAGTTTTTGTTGTTTAAATGACCTGTTTGAATCAACTTTACAAAATAAGGACGATCTCAATTGTAACGCAATATTTTTGTCGACTGGGAATAAAGTTGGACTTTTTCTTTTTATCTGGTAGAAATAATACTTCCACGATAGCCCCATAAATGAGTTAGTAGCTGACTATTGATTTTGAAAATTTAATTAATGTTTTTGTGATCAAAGAAACATTATTTAGTTGATGGATAAGTTTAAAAAAAAAACCGTTTCTGTATACTTCTAAATTACCTTAGCTTAAAACACCAATATTTTTGTACGGTGCAAGCAGTTCTCCTTAAAACCTGACAAAATGTATGCTGCAGTGTATAGAAAAGGAAGATAAACAAACCAATTTTGAACATAACACAAACATTCACAACACACATACATCCAAATGATTTATGTGCAGTTAACAAAATCAATTAGTTACCCTCGTAACTTCGAAGTACAACATACGGCCAAACTCCAAATAGGTACATTTCAACAAGATATTGAGACGAACCCCGAAGTCAAAACACACATAAACACTCCATTACGCCCAGATACGGAGCATACGTCAATAAAATTGACATTACTCTTCAAAAGGACTTGTCAGAACTCTGACCCAAATGTGTCATATTATTGGGCTATAAATACACAATGTCCAAATTATTGCGACCCCTCTGTATCTTCAGGTTCAATTAGGAGATAAGGGATTCAGAGGCCAAGCTAAGTGGTTGAGTGTAAACGTGGTATTATGTCAATTTAGTGGTGATATGTGACCTCTGGTAGTCACGTGCTATACCTAGAAGTCATAAACATTGAGTTGATGGAAAAGGAGGATGTTTAAATGTCGTTTGGACCGTATTACTAAGATGCCGTCAATATTTTTGGTAAATCAATCTTATTAAATATCCATATTATGATTTTGAGTCCCATCTAATAGGGGGCCTATTTTCATGAACCGAGCACAAATCCAAACTCCGAGCTGCCACTGAAAATTGCATAGAAAAACCCAAACTATTGCCGGAAATCGGAACGAAATCCTCACAGTCAGTAATTGTCGCAAAAGTTTACCTACAATATTTTTATAAATCTACCCACATTTATTTAATATATTAAGAGAATAATATTTTGAAAATATAAATAATGCGGTAGCGCAATTTCCTTTGAAAAGCTAAAAGCTCGGTTCGAATTTGATTTATTGCATATTCGCGAGGTCTTCCTTTGACAGTCGCGTTGCGCTCACAATCTCAATGCACACACATTTTTATTTGCCTCTTCGTTACGGGGCTACATTTGTTTATAGAAAAAGAAATAAGGGTTTTCGTTTTGATGGTACATATAAAGGAGATTGGGAGTGCATTTACTGAAGACTGGAGGATGCGTCCGTACTCTGTGTAAACTGGGAAACGATGTATGGTGAGCAAATTAATCAAAAACAAACAACAATTTATACGTTTTTTAAACGTATTTATTTTTAATTCCAATGATATTATATGTATATTTTAAACAATATAAAATATTAGATATTTTAGACAGATCCTAATTTGCCACACAACTTTTATAATACCTTTGCGAACCAGTAGATTTCTCTTAAGTATAACCAAATTATTTTTCTTGTTATTAAGATTTACAAACAATTCCCAGTACCAGCTCGGGGTTGGGATTTGTTCCCGGTTAATGGCAAAAGGCTCGCTCCCTATTACACAGGTCCTTAACATACCGGCGAAATGTGCGTGTACATTAGTACATCTCTGTCTATCCCTTCGGGGAATACAGGCGTGATGATATGTTAACTAATAATAGGTGTGCAATGGAATCATAGCCGTTAAGATCGGGTATCTTAAACTCACAATAAATTAGTTACTTATCTAAATATCAACTCAGGCATCCCTGGGCTTTATAATTATCAAAATTCGATTATAAAATGTATACCCACATACACAGTAGACGTAAAAGGGATTGCCCGTCGTCACACCGAAATAAACCTTTCAAATACAATCCAACTCATGTCTTACGAACATATATCACAGCTATAACATTTTGCAAGTGGCATACACCCTTTCGCAAGCTGATTCCTCCCCCTGCCTCAGAAACCACACGAATACTCGCTCTTACATAACAATAATACCTTTTCTACAGCCTCTCTGATAAATAGCTGGATGTATACGAACCTATATTTCGCAACCAACACCACGTGGTTCAATAAGTACTTTTATTGCGACAGCGCCATCTAGCGGGTGGCGGTGAAGTTACGTAAAGAGCGAGCGTCCTAAAAGTGATTCAGGAATGGTGAAACTCCCAGGGCGCTGTCACTGGAAATGCTTGCACGTATTCACTAAAAGATGGCGCGACTCGTTTCGAAAACGGTTCACAAGTTGTTTTGTGAAATCTGATTATTTCATAAAGTGTTTTTTAATGTTTTTTTTCTTTTGTTTTAGCTCTCGGAGCTCGAGCAGCGGGTCCTGGAAGCCGAGGGCAGGGCGGAGGAAGCTGAGGATAAGGTAACTATTAATTTTTTAAAATCGAAATAGCAATAAAATTATCGAATGTTTTTCAGAAATTTAATGTAGTTTAGAAGATACAATTAACTCAACCATTCGATTGTAATAATATAACTCAAACTTTAAATTGAATTAGCAGTCTAGATAACATTTCAATCTAATTTCCGCAGACGAGACTCATTGAATCACGCACAAATAGAAAATCTTTTTCAAATCCCAGCTATCTCAGTTTTCCAATAAAAACGGATTTCTCCCGTAAATAGATTCCCCTGCAAGCATTACGATGTGCAAGTCAGTACGGTCAGCAAAAATGTTTCATTAATCCCGAGGCATAGGGTCCTGACAGCTTTTGTTCTTCAGCTTTCAACCTTCGTCAATGTTTTGGATGCCATTGCAGTCTTGGATTAACAAAGTTTTCTTTTGGAAGTGTTGATTGTTTTTGTAATAATAAAATAGAATAACTACATAATATAGTGGATGAAATTAAGGGATAGCTTTTATGATGTTTAGGAAGATTTTTTTATGTTATTAATCATTGGCAACATAAGTTTAAAATTCTGCGAAAGAATAATTCGGTGAATTACTGGATATTATTTGGATAGATAAACCATTTTGGACATACATATTTTACTTAATAGTTTGAAATAACTAGCAATATTTCTAAGGAAAGGAAAATTACTTTTAACAATTAAGTAAAACCGCCACAAAAGTTAATTTTGTACAAAACTTATGTAGTTTTATTTTTTAATAATATTTTTTGTGACAAATATATCTGCTATACCTATCTTGCTAATTGTTATCCACCATTTCACTCGCGTCCCAAAAGGACTAATTACTTTTCTTGAGATAAAAAGATGTTATGTCATCCATAATGTAATTAATCTTTTCATCAATATGTATCATAATCTGATCAGCGATTTAGGCTGAAAAGGAGTAACCAAACAGATAAACTGACAAAGCTACTTTCGTATTTATATCCTGTTCTTGGCATCTTGCTTTTGACCTAGTAACCTGACTATTGGTTGAACTAGCTAGTTTTTCCACTTGAATGATTATCCACAGACTGCAGAAACCCCTTATAAAGACCCCCTAAAAAGAAATGGGGAGTATTATCCCGTATCGTTCAACGCTACGACGATTCGCTCATAACATAAAATTTCATACGGCACTAATCTCGACCAAGCGACTTTCAAACAATATTCTCGTCAAAAAATATCTTCAGTCCATAAAAAAGAGTATATTTCCTGCCCATTGCAATTACTTTTAGGGTCTTTTTGCCTTGGGCAGATACACGTCATATGCTTAAACGACATCATTTTTAACGCTCCACGATCTAAAACTTCGTACATAAATGACATTTGTGACATTACGACACTGAAAATAGACCGGAACTATATTTTGAAACCTTTTTATTACTAGAATTGTCCTTCAGGGGGGTGAGGGTATTCCTAAAAGACCACATTTAGCTATTTCTTTAGGATAAATACCTTTTTTTAGGCAACAGCAGCTTCTTATCAATTTATTTGTAATTCGAATCGTCATCAATGTTCAATTTAACTTGTCTATGGCTAATATGAAATGACGTCATTGTGAAACAAGTGAACGGTCACGTCATAAAGGGGACTATTCGAGACATTTGTTGAAATACACAGTAACAATTCTGATAAATGGGGGATCCGCAGGATTATGTTGGGGACGTGTACTGTTAGCATGATAGATCATTTTTTCAGACGGTTTTTATTTAATACGTAGTACCATAATTTTCCCATATTGGCAAGTAAGTAGTAATTTTCCTTTCTATATTTTTCTCTTATCAGTTTTTAATATTTTCATACTATTGTTATTTATTTTAAGACGCAACGACAATTTCACGTAAAAAAATTGTTTCTTAATGCAGTGCAAGTACGTTACTTAAAGTTATACGCGCATGCATGCATAAATATTACATTAAATTTAAATTGTTTAAGATTAAGATCAAAATTGCATTACATTACTTAATTGCAAATTAATAGACTAGACTAGACTTAAATTGTGATAGACCTAATTAAAAATATAGTCTGATTTTAAATCAGATTTTTGAGCTGCGAACTTTACAATACATAACTTAATAAAAAGAAGTAGAAAGAGATGCCATGTTTACAAGAAAAAATGCCATGCATTTTCCAGGCTTAGGCATTAAATCGGCCTCTGTATTGTTTGTGCATAAAGATTTATATACATCATAATAATTAAAAATATTTATAGGAATTAATCCGTACCTATGTATTTTAAACTTATAAGATGTCCGCGCTCCATCTGTATTTATTATGAACATAAAATATTCGTTAAAAAAATATAAAATATGACATTGACACATTTTTTTGCTGACGCTACTTAGTATGAGAGCTTTGTACACAAGTGAGTAGGTGCAGATCGGCGTGGGGGATGCACGTATTGATTTTCACAATTGCAGGATTATGACTCACCCCGTCAGCTTTGTTTGTTTTACATTGGGATGAAGCTTTAATTAATTTTGGATTAAAATGGAAGGAAGGAAGACAGATAGGCAAATAATATTAGATAGGTAATAATAAAAAAATTGCCTGTGTTTATTAAAACTTCTTATTGAATAATGATGAAACCTTATATGTATGTAGTACCTAGTCATCTTAAATGAATACGGCTTACTTATAGGTACAGTTTATCTTTTCATATACGAATAACTTAATGTACCTAACTATTTCAAACTAACCTAATCAATTAGATCTTGAAGCTTATAAAGTTATCTAAAAGAATTATTTATATATTTTTTACAGTATCGAAATTCTACAGCAACAACTGCAATTATAACTTATAATGAAATTATTATTTCAGGATTAATCACTCTTGTGAGTGATACAATATGTATGTATAATAAATAATATAAAACAAAGCATGTCTTATAACCGTTTTTCCTCATCCTTGCATTACTAAAAATATAATAATTCATTATTGGATTACATGTTATTTTCTCATACAACGATGTCATTTTAAAAGTTGGCTCTAGTGAAAATATTTCGCTGAAAAATGACTGAATAAAAAGCACTCTTTTCCGGTTTAAAATTTAAAAGTCATCACGCCTATTTTACAAATTCGTAAACCATATACATATATCGTAAACAAGTGGCTGTCCTAGAATAAATATCATCAATCTAAATTCATATAAAATATCGGCTGTACTAGTTAATGAAAGCTGCCTAAATAAGTCTTACGACTTTCTTAAAATTCAAACAATCAAATTAGTATAAAAAAGTATGGCGTTATACATATTGTTTAATTATACCATTCATAACACTGTTTTTCTAGCTATCAAGAATATCTTTTAGTCTAAAAACCCGATCAAGTTGACATGAGGCTCACGAAGAACGCCCAAAAGGGAATAAAACCTCTTCGGCAATTCATTGGTGCCATAAAATTGTTACACAATTTATTTTAGCGTTAAACCATGACAACAACTTGAGCTTACAACAGATACGTGATCACAATTCTGAAGACAGAACTTCCTGAATGACAATAGTCAGGGGAGTAGGTACGTTCAGAATGGCTTGCAGTGACATTTTATCGTCCCATGAACGATTGCACAGCTACACGGGATAAGTGTTGGATATGAAAGACCAAATATATTTTCCTTTGATGGCTTGTTTATGTTTTTTTTTATTACTTATTGACGTTCATGAAAGTTGACAGTTTAAAACTAATAAATACATAAACTATCACCAGATTGTTTATTGGTATGATTAACAGTGTGAAACAATAAATGTAGTCAATACTTACCTAATAATTGTGACGCTACATCCTTTCTATATACATATAACATACCATCACACTTCTATTCCCCGAAGGGTTTAGGCAGAGGTGTACTAATATACACCCAACTTTCGTCGGTTGTCGTCGGTCGTTTCGACTTATAGAAAAACCCAATAACGCTTTGCTCGACCTGGGGATCGAAACCGGGACCTCTAGCGTAGTAGCCGCGCTTAGGACCACTAGACTTATGAGGCAGTCAATATATTCGTATTGCAAAATAATTTTTGAAGTATGAATTATGTAAACGATTATACGGCTTACAGAAAAATATCCTAGCAATTTGATTAATAAACGCGGATGGAAAACATTGACAATAGATGTCAGCGATTTTCTGACTGCTTTGAGTTTCAAGAAAATGTTAAGTAACAGCTGAATTGACTGAAACATCTAAAGCAATTCATCACACACAGCAAGCCTATAAATGTGTTTTTATTTTATTTTAGGTATCGTGTTTTACCCGATGCATTTTACATTTTAAATTATTTGGTCCTTCAATCCGCTTGTCACCAGAACGTTACTAATTCAAAGCAACATTTTTATTTTCCAGTAAAAGATTGTATCACTTGCGAACTTGATAAAAGGCATGTTCCTGCTCTTCCTTTTTATTTTCTCTCCCTGAAGTTGTTTCTTTTCTGGGATCGCTCTTTGAGATTGCTTTAGTGCAAGTACTTGTACGAGTGTAAATGTCAAGAGTAATTCCTTTTTTCTTCCTTTCTAATGCAATCATTTTATGAAAATGAGGAATTTATTTAAACTATGCGAAATTCTACTAGCAGCTAAAGCCGATTCCATCAACATGTCATAAAAAATACTGCAATCTAAATAAAAACTTTTTCGAATCAATCACTTAATATAAACCGTTACAAAGGTGCTGGCCGACTTGGTCCTTTCATCGTGTGAATTGAATCCTTTATGTTCTTAGGGTTGCATAATTTTAAAGCTTCCATACATCAAAACGTTATCGAAAGAATTATCACAATGAATTTGATAAAAATCTTTTACTTACTCAAAACATGAGCTATGACATAATAACCCTACCGATAGCTACCCCATGCGGTCCGCACCCCAATAACATTGGCTTTTTAACTTAATACTACATCAAATAAAATTAAACTTTATAACTCCATCATAAAATACACATTGATATAATACATATATGTGAACTCTATAGAACATTTTTTCTATCGAGAGTCTGGCTATGGCAACAATAGAAAAGTCTTCAATGGCGCCCCTTCCGCGCATGCGTACTAAAGCAACCAACTTCACTACAACACACCAAGCCACGGTACTCCACAACTTCGTCCCGATATCTGTATATACATCATAACAATTTCTCCTTAGTATTATAACAGTTTAATATAACACTAAACGTAAATTAAATCCGTCTTGAAACCGTGACTGGAAAGTCAACGCCTTATTTATAAGGCAAAGTGATCATCCTTCAATAACGCGCGCGCTAACGTTACGATTGCGTATAGAAAATACTTTGATCAATAGGACCTCTTTATTAATTTATTTGTGTTCTAGATAAGAAAGCATCGCTTTTTGCTGCTGAAATGTGTTCTAGTATATCGTATTAATTGTTATAAACTAAGTATTTAAGCTTAAGTGTAACAACGAACGTAATTCAGCTTTACTGTGTATTTTAAGTAAAAGTGTAAGGCAAGCGTCAATTTCGATAGGAACTCTGGTGTTTTGTTGGGATAGCGATATTGTTAGTATGTCGAAACCCAATACGTTGAAGGCACACAGACTGAGTGCAGAATTTGCGGAGAAACGTGGACAGACGCTGAAGAAAACTGATCCATCGAACTCATAGCAACCACCCGTAAGTATTGCATGTTATTGTCATTTAAATCGATTTAACCTCTAAAATACTATCCCAAAATAAAACTGAAATATACAAAATATGAAATATAAGCTAACCAATAAACAAAACTGATTTATCTTGTTTTTTGATGTAATAAATTGTTTTGTTTTTAATTTAATTAGACGCTTTGTCGCTTTGTAAGGTAAATAAGTACATAATTCACGTACACATTATCCATTAGACAAATTGTAATCTGTATGAAGCTATAGGTAAATAGTCAAACCACTTATACAAATTACGAATCGAAAATCGATTGTTCTTCAATTTATAATGAAGGAGCCCTACCTTTGCCGGCAAATTAGTAAATTGGATTATTTTCATTTATTTGTGTATGTAAGTTGTTTCGTTTAAAACATTTTAATTTATTGATTCCCGTATATTTATTAATCGAGGTCTAGACATTTATTTCATGTTAGCCATCTATTATAATTATTGTAGTGATTTTAAAATTACAATTGTCATCAAATAGAGGCCAGATTAGATGTAATTACCTATATAGCAATTTCGCTTAGTTATTGCGGAATATAGGACCAAAAACGTGAAATAAAAAGTCAGTTGTAAGCAGTAGTATGGCAAGCACATGATATCTACAATCCAATATGGACGCCACTCAGCTGTTCGGTACGGTACGCATGCGCGGTGGGTTTCCCGCCATCTTTGAACTTTGCCCTACTATGCCAGCCGCCAGTAAAATGCTGCTTGAGGAATGTAATAAGAATTACCGGATTTGCTGAGAATTTCGTGTTGGAGTTAAAGCATTTGTGAAACGCGGATAATGGCACTATAAAATCTGAATACCGATTAAGTTTCAAATTACCATTAAATATTAGAATTTATGCATGGACATATACTGTGGACGAAACCTATGACAAACTTTATTATGGCATATCTACCTAAGTACTTCTAAACAAACGAGTTTTTCTATAACCAAACAGCTTGATACTACACACAGGTTTTAACTTAAAAAGTTTTTAAAACAACATAACCAGTTTCAGTATTGACATTGTGTAATTTAACTGTACCTTCAGTGTTTATTACGCCTTATCAAACCTGATCAACATTTTTATCCTATCAATAAGTCTTATCCACTGAAGCGAGATCTCTGTAGTCGAACTATTAGTAAACATTTAGAGATCGTTACAATTTGGTGATAAGTATATTGCCTGTCTGCGCATAACTAAGTAGATATGCTAATTATTTATGAAAACACGCAGAATTTTCGTCACGCAATTTCACTCGGTTTTTGGAAGTTCATATCCAAATCGTTAGCCCTTTTATGTAAAACAATTTTTTCTGATACAGTAAACGAATGCGATAAAAATAATAAGGAAGTTGGCCATTAACTCAGTTTTTAGTCGATTCAAGAGACTGCCTCGTTAGTCTAGTGGTCCTAATCGCGATTGCTACGCTAGAGTTCTTGGGTTCGATTCCCAGGTCGAGCAAAGTGTTATTGGGTTTTTCTATGAAATTCTCAGTAGCAGCTCGGAGTCTGGATTTGTGCCCGGTGAATGGCAATAGGCTCGCCCCCTATTACATGGGACCTATACATACCGGCGAACTGTGAGTGTACTTTAAGTACACCTCTGCCTAACCCTTCGGGGAATACAGGCGTGATAGTATGATGGTATGTCAAGAGTTTCATATAATACTTTCCCTCAGGTTTACTAAGGAATTCCGGTAATCAATATTTCCATATCAAAAGAATTCAACAGAATTTTAATAACAAAAGCAGAAAAAAAAGAGAAATTATTGAAATATAAGGACAAAGCTAAACTCGACTAAAATCTCTAATTCTACTATTCTAATTTCTAACTTTTGTGCTTTTATATCACCTAGTTTTCAATGAATACGGATTTTTTCAAAATATTTTAGTTTTGACCTATTTCCACATTATTCTTCATGCTATTCAGAGAAAATAATTATTACTCAAGTTATTTTTTAAAAATAAATACAATTTAGGTTCTACAAATATCTTTATAAATTATTCGTTAGAATAAATGGGTACCCATATAGAAGTCAATATTGTTTGTAGGAATAAAAGCCAATCCATCTTTTCCAGACGTATCTATCATGAAAACAAAAGCCACCGCAACGCATGGCTCGTCAGTGATATTGGAAAAGCTTGAATACGGAAAAACCGAGAATATCTTTTTTTTTCTTATATCTAATTTCAGTTTTAGTTCTCTTGTGTATGAGATTTTACTAATATTTTTTTCCTTGTCGTAATATCTTGCTTTTCATCAAACTTTACTGAACTAAGTTCAAAATAAACTTCAAAAGTTACGTGTTTAACTGGGAAGAAACTTATCATAAATCCTTGACAAGTTTCAGGCTATCTCAGAGTATAATTTGATAAAACAACACGTAACTTACATGTAGTAGTAGTAACATGACTCAGACAAAGTGTTAAACGCAGTTTCACATGAGAATGTGAACATGTAAGCTAAAGCCCATTAATTACTTGTCATTTCAGGACGGTGTTCTTTACATCGACAAGTTACAGCTGTTTATGTCTTTGAGTCAAGCCGACGCACTTAATGTAATTCTAAAAGATTATTGCCTGTTGTTCTTATATCTTACTGATGTATTGTGTATAGCTACTATGTCTGGTTGAGGACACATTTCGTATTTTTTATTTTGCAGTAGATTGTTCGATAGTAAACATGAATAAAATCATGTTTACTATCGAACAATCTACTATCTCTCCAATCATGGTGCCGTGTGCCAGTTAATGAATGATCCCATAACTCATTGCGCGTTCTTGCTCTAGTATCAGCATTCACCAATGTTTGATATCAGTCAGAGTTAGTAAAACTAACCTCATAAACTCACAAGCAAGTCATATTCATGAAAACCATAACTTCAGACCCTGGTACTTGCAAACGCTCATGAGTCACAGTGCAATAACCCCGCCCAGACGTAGTGGCGTGGATCAGTTGCTAGATTAGTCGGTGGATCTTAGCCTTAAAGAAAGTGCTAAAGAAACGATAAAATAAAATTTATTTAGCGCTATGGCTTACAAATCTAATTGAGGCGGGTGCAGCTTTAATGTTATTGTCGGTTGGAGCGATTGGAGCGAAGAAAAAGAATTATTCACAACAAAAACCCGGTTCGAGTTTCATTTAATTGAATACCCTTTTGTTTGAAATTTAAGTACTGACTTATTGCTCCCTTACACCTCTAAACTTAAACTGGTGATAGAACTCCTACGGAAGTTCATCTTGGTTCACCAACACTGCATTACTATACTGTGTTCAATAGTGAGCTAAAAGCGTTGTGTTTTAGTTTTAAGGGTGTAAAATTACTGGACAATTAAGTTTAGCAATAGATGTCTCAGGGTGGTCACCACTTACCATCAATCGGCTATCATGTGTTTATCACCTTAGCTGTAGATATAAAAAGATAACTATGTAAGACCAAAAAAACTAACAAATGATTCTGCGGAACTTAGGACCAATAATAGAAACACTACCGCTACAGAATTACATAAGCGAAGTTTTTATTTGCAAATAGCTTCGAAATTCTTACATTCCATGAGCATTTGAAGCCAAGAGGGCTCAAGGTACTTCTAAGGATGTGAGTGACGGGGTCACACGGTAAGCCAAACTGGTCCTTTGAGGCATAGTAAATTTTGTTGGGGTCATACACATAACGTGTCACTGTGTAGTAGTATAGTCCTTTTCCTTATTTAACAACGTTTTACGATAATATATTATTTTATTAGAGGACATCTTTACTCTAAGTCGCATTACTGTTTTATTCAAATATTTTGGCCCTAAGTTATTTTATACCAAATTAGAGAGTTGCATAGGATACCGGTTATCCTGCGAGATAATAAACAGCATATATTAATCAGCAATAATGTGGCTTTGTGATGGTGAAAGTATTATTAAAATCGCTTCAGTAATTTCAGAGTTTATCAATAACATTAACACAAACTATTCCTCTATATAAGATTAAGAAGATTGAGTTAATATTTCACCTTCCCTTTCCACTTACGAGTATATAAAGTAAATATTATTATATATAAAAACATAACACCATACACACGTTCTCTAGTTTTGACAACCTGGAAAATATATGACACCGACGACGGTGCATAAAGTTAAACCGATAAAGCTTCTTCTCCACAAACCATGATACCGTAAATTTTGACACAGCAAGCACTAACTTTGTCGCCAGAAACTCTACCCCTTCTCTATATAAGACATCGTAGGTATTATGAGAGAAGTTTAACCTACCCATTTTCTGTAAATTTATTGACAATATATTGCATAATCCTCCTAGACTTTTGCCAACTGTTGTCAGTCGAGCTATCGAAAGCTCGACTGACAAGATAAGGCGTAGTTTCGGTATACGTGTGTGCGTGTAATTGTGTTTGTATACGGCAAGACGTAGTTGTAGCCGGCCTTAACTTCTTTGTTCGCAAAGTTCCATCTTAACTTTTTATTTGATCTGAGGTTGGGATTGCCTTCCAGGCGACTAGATGCGACTAAATATCAGTATTTTACACGAAACGCCATCAAATCTCCGCAACCCAATTTTTGGGCAATACCGATATGTGAATAGACTGGTTGTCAGGCTTTACTTGCTCTCCAAGGCACGGTAGGGTCTGCAAACGCAGCTTAACTTTGCATATCTGTTTATCAACGTAGTTTTAGCTTAGCCATGAGTTGAAGTCAATATAATACTTACATTAAGATAAAAAAATAAATACAATATTTTAGAATTGCTTTGTTGTTTCGAACTTAGTTAAGTGTACCTAAGCACAGTTTATCAAAATGACTTGAAAAAGGCAGTGAAGGAGAACAAATTTGGTGACAAAGAACCAACCGTATCATATCAATAAAAAATAAGGCAAACTAAAAAACACTTCGATTTTATTACCGAGTAACACTTCCTAAATTGCTTTTTCGTAGAGTTCCATTTGAATATTTTAAAACGCCTGGATTTAGACGATTCCGGGTCTCTAGTGCATTATCCAGATCGCATTATTCATAGACTTTGACTATTATCTATGGCTTTAATGGCCTGTGCTAGATGCATCCGAAATGGCACCCACGTGGATTAATAAGTAGCTTAATATGCACCTAACTTTTGTGCTAATTTATGTGCGTTACTAATGGAGCTCTCTCGTAACGTTGGCTATGATTCACCATAGAGGCCCATAGCTTTGCTCATATCTATGCAAAACTTTTATTTAAAACCTATTTAACTCTCAAGTTATAGATAAGCTTCTCCATCTCTTGATTAAAATAATGATAAGACTCGTCTACTCATCGCGTGACCAGAGGGCTGGCTTATTCTTTGGTCAAAGAAATTGTATGGCCATTCATCGTAGCAATGCTGCCAGTCTCCTGGGCACTTTATCAGATCACAGCGATTTGGAGGACTGCTTCGACTCCTGGGCGTGATAATTTATTTGTGTGTATTTTATATATCGATTTAAAAAATTTGAGTGTTTTCTTCATAACTCGTGTGAGTAAGTTTTAAACAATGAACTTCTCCCGAAATATTCATGATCAGCAATGCTAGCCTACACACTTAAATTATAAAGGTCTAAAGTTGAAGCGGCGGTAGCCTAATGGCTAGGGCGTCGGACTTGCGATCATGTGGTTGCCGGTTCGAACCCCACCCATTGCACTACCGACGTGAACCCACTCGTAACACAAGCATTTAGCTTAGCACGAGGGGTTAACAAGAATACTAGTAATGTGTGACCCACATTGCTAGTAAGCTTTTTTTTTTGAAGAAAAAAAAAAAAAAAAGGTCTAGTTCAAAATTCAAGCCGATGCTCTAGAATTGACTAAATCGCCACGATATAACAACTTAGTCTTTGTAAATATTGACACCATAAAGTAGGTAATATAATCATGTTCACGCAATATTTCCTATCACTTCATATTTATCGACACAATTTCGATACAGACGTAAAATATTTATAGATATGAAGTTTTCTATTGTGTGGAAGATGTGCAGCCCTAAGGTATATCCATAATTCATGAGTTTGTATGACGCATTGCGCATTTACATAGATTTCCAAACACTCCCGGCCATCGGCCACAGCTGCTTCTGCAATACATTTTTATTATTTTCTCTTTTACTGGAAATAGGTTTCTTAAAGGAGGTTTTAACTGATAGATTGCAGCCTCAAGCTATTAAACTATTTTAAATAGTTTCTACCTCAATTTAAAAATGGAATCTTATAATCTCTAAATATTATAAATGCTAAAGTAACTCGTATATGTCTGTTTGTTACCTTAAACGACGGAACCGCTGAACAGATTTTCATAAAATTTGTCAAGAAAAAAGATTGCATCTTGAAAAAGGAGATACGCTTTCTTAGGGAAATAATAGTGAAACCGCGGGTAAGTATTCTATATTTGCTCTAGAAATTGGTTTAACTATCAATTTCAAAGACAATTAAAATATGAGCTTTAGGGGAATATCACAAAATTGTCATTCTACATCGTGTTACAAAATTTAATAATATTTTAGCTGTGTACTATTTGCAAGGTGTGTTCTGGTCTATCATAACTGAAGGAGTAGGTACCATCATCATCCATCACGCCTGTGTTCCCAAAAGGATTATGTAGATGTGTACTAATGTGCACCCACACTTCACCCGTATATTTAGGTTCCATGTTATAGGGGGCTAGCTTGTTGCCATTACCCGGGGACAAATCCACACTCCAAGCTGCTATTGAGAATTTCATAGAAAAACTCAAAACACTAATTGATGTTTGTTAGTCTCGCACAATCTCGAAAAGACTCTACTGATTTCGATATATTTTTTTGTGTTTATTTGAGTGTATCTCTGGGTGGTTAAGAAAATAGCGTCCGTCCACTAGCTTAAAAAAATGCCTAGGTGAAGTAAAATGCAAGATTTTGAGCACTCATATGAGAAAAACTAAATTACGGTAATACGGCTAGTAGACATGTCTAATTCATACACTAACACAATCAAAACAAATACTTACGTAACTCCAGTCAGGAAATCACGTCCAAAAATGTCCCAGGAAGCTTGTCTCGTACCGTTTCCTTTATAGTGGCGACTGGCAACGTAATTTATATTCGATCGTCGTCTGTCCATCACGCGTGCCGTCGTAATAGACAAGTCGTCTTGTCCCGTCCAAATTTTATATAATAAAGGCGTCTCCACAGTATTATTAGTCTGCGTGTGACTGCAACTCGTGAAAACGTCACCACGTGATCGAATAGAGCTTGTACAATTGTCAATATAATGCATTAAATCATCATAACATGATGATTGATGACAGTTCAAAAATAGGGAAGCTATAAGCTATTTTATTTTTATATACTAGATAAAGAGCGTCTCACGTGCGTCATACAAATTATTCTAACACTCGATTTGTTAGGAAGGGAGAGAGCATCCCCTCTCAATCACCAGCAAAAACTTAAAACGTTTATATCTTAAAACTTAACTCGTCGATTATTTTTTTTAGTAAACTTACGAATAATATGAAGTCCTAAAACTGAGTTGGGTTATTAATCAATCCATCAATCTATATTCTAAAGCAGCTTATCTCTTTTGGTAACAACTCTCGTTGCCTCGTTTGGCAACAATAGGAACCTAGCCCTTAAAAATGTTTTTCGTTTTCCATTGAAAAAGTCTCCATACATTCACATCTTTACATTATTTTAAACCAGAATTTATCAACAAAAAGTAAACAGTGTGGTTGGAACCTTATTGGGGATATGGACTCTGATTGGACTTCTGTATTTGGAACTATTTCAATTTCAATTCTTTATTGCATTCTATAATGTACATACAAATTAAAACAGATGGTAAGCTTAAAACTAAGGATCAATTATGGACCCTGATGGGCACAACACAGTACAGTACGAGAGAGGGAGATGTACCTATACAATTATACATACATATTATTATATTGTTAATTTAATTATATTTTCTAACTATATATTGCCTACACTATTCATTATTTATTGCACTATTTATATCTTAATATGTATTAATATATTATTATTTTTTATTTAGTCCTATAATTTTTATGTAGGTACGTATCCATATAACATTTATTGCATGCTTATTTTATTTATTTATTTGCCATATTTTAAGGGAAGGAAATGTTTAAATTATTAAACTGTATTATTATATAATATTTATTATTGTATATTTTATTTATTGTTTTTAGTTCTTATTATTTTATATAAATTGTTATTGGTTATGTTACAAAATCAAAATCTTCATTAATAACTACAGTTTTGGTGAAGTCGTAAATTTAATATTGACAGCCTACAAAGGTTAGGTAACTTCTTGTTATCCTGTCATAGTCAACAAGGGTTATTGGATATCATATCATACAATTTAGTTCTATAAATAGAAAATATTGTTTGCGTGTAATTTTACTAGATTACTGAACGGTACCAACTTTTATTCCACCTACGTAAAATGAGTTACTACATTGTAATGTAATTTGACGTGACGACAAGAAAACAAATGTTTGGCACTGGTGTATACAATACTTCTATACATGTAAACGAGAAAATTTTCTAAAATATGGACTTGTATCACAAAGGCTGATATTATAAATCTCTACTAGCTACTAATAGATCTACAAGATGTATCCGATTTTTGGTTCTACTTACAACGTTTCCTAACGATGTTTTCCTTCGCCGTTTTTGGGACCAGTGATAATGAAATAATTTACACAAAGTAAAGTACCTATAATTCGTAAGTCGCAGCTGTTGCACACAACACACAACAACACCGCCACAACCGCTCCTAATTGCCAAAATATAATTCTATGATGCCACTATTCTACCATAACTTTAGTAACATCATTATTTGCATCTATGTTGCGGATGCAGGATCTAGTAAATATTGCGGTCATGATAATGATGTATTCACCAACTTGTATTTACATTTCAGTTCTCTGTGAATCCATTACAAAAACAATAATATCACTGTTTGTTCCTGGTTGTTGTTTATAAACAAATGAACAAAACATATTTATATTCAAGCAAGCGTTCTTCAATGCATTCGCGTTAGATAATTCAATCAATGTGGACCACTGTCACGGATATTATAATAAGGGTGATTTTATTCAGTCACAATGAAGTTATAGTGAGTTTCCAGTTTATTTATGGTGTCATTAAAATGATATGTAATTCCATTGGCATTGCAGTATGTTTCAAAAACCAGGTAAGTGGTGTATACCTTACAGGCTTAAGGCTTTATTTACTTAATATATTTTGTTGTTATATTTGAAACATTAAAAATATTTTAAAGCCTATTTATATAGATGTACCTATCTATATAGAATATTTCACTCGCTTTTTATCACAATAGTATTTTTTTATTTGCATGATTAAAAGTTTCCCTTAATAATCCGTAGTACCTCAATGCAAACACGTTATCAAACGATTAATAATTTTACAGGGTTGTCTATCTTATCTAAGTATGCAATTTTTACGAAGATCAATCACATGTAATTCTTGTAGGTACCTACTATATTTTCTATATAACTGTGCTAATTTTCCAAACTGATCCAATGTCTAGAGTATCAGAGTCCAGATCTCCTATACCCTCATAGTTATCATAAAAAACAACATTTTGTATCTTGTTCAAAAATAGCTCGAAAGTTGCTGATGCTGACACAAGGTTTTTTTACCCATCTTTTCAAGAATTACTCTCATTCACGGTACCAATGTATCCATAGACATATATTGTGCCCAGTATCTGCCTGTGAACTATGACTGTATTTGGATGCGCGCCAGACCGTGGCTCCGGCCAGCACTTCAATTTTTTTTATTGCTTTAACACTGGTACACACGAATCGTTTTATTTGTAGAGATATCTGTACTTACTAGTTGTATGAATTGGGAAGGACTTAAGCGCAGTACATAACTGTTATTAATAAGGAACACATTAATTTTAATAGCTTAGAATTAGATTTTAAGCTCAAACTAAAAAGCTCTAAACTTCAACCTTTAATATTTCACAGGGTAATGATGAATCTAATTGGTTGTACAGGTACAGGTACAGGCGTTTGTGCATCATAATATTTAAATCATTTAAATATGTAAGAACTTTTTTTTTTACTTCAGAAAGGAAAAAGAAAGGCCTAATAGTTTGTAGTAAGGGACCTAATCCTATCTTATAAAATAAGGTAAACTTGTTTGTTTGTACCATAAAGCTTCCGAATATTTTGTCTACTATATTTTGGCTGAATGCCAAATTGGCTATTTTTTATCTTCAATATATTGACTAGAAACAGAAACCTTACCACAATGTTAACGTGATAATTTTGAAGGTTGTGAGAATAGGATGGAACTATTTAATGTGTAGAGATGCATCCCTTTCTCTCAATCACAATAACACGTCGGGGTTTGGCACCGGGCACCCTGAAACTATTATAATATATATTTTTTTACTACTACTCACCGCCTATTAAATGGTACCTAAATATACCGGCGAACTGTGGGTGTACATTAGTACACCTCTGCCTAACCCTTCGGGGAATATAGGCGTGATGGTATGTGTGTTTTTTTCATTAAATTGTATCTCATTCGGCGATCCATTGCCACATACATTGTTGATATTCAATTAAAACTAAAAGGTAACTCAAACAGTGAATGCCCCTAACCCTTCAGTCAGTTGTTTTCAGTTTATTACCCTCAAGCAAAATCTCTAATACTTAATTATCTGTGGAGTATATACAGGGTACACATATACAGAATATTATAACTCTGATTCGGGTCTTGGTTAGTTCGTTTGTACAATATGAATCATTTGTATCAAAAAATTGGTATTGTTTATATATATTATTTTAACAAACATTAAGTCATCATCCTCATCATCCTCCTAGCCATTCCCAATATAGCGAGCTCCGCTTCTAGTTTATAAGGCTTAAGACAGACGGACTGCATTTCCACTGCAATCCAACTGCAAATTGCAGTTCGGATGCAGTTTGAGTGCCGTTGACACGACTGCAATAGAACTGCAAACCAAACGTGCAGTCACAGTTCACACGATTGCACGCAGTCGTGTCAACTAGAGCCTGAGGAGATACGCTGAACATCACCATTATACACAAAACGTGCAGTCACAGTTCACACGATTGCACGCAGTCGTCAACTAGAGCCTATGGAGATACGATGAACATCACCATTATACACAAAGCGACTGCCATCGGACCTCCGCAACCCAAAGAGCAGTACAAATCCCAACTCCGAGCTGCTACAAAACATTTCATTAAAAACCCAGTAACGCTGCTCGACCCTTAAATCTGGTCCTGGAACCCAGGACCACATTTCGGTGCTGTTGGTAAAAAGGTAATTTCTCTTATCGAATATTATTGCTACTTAGATCTATTTTTATACCTAAACTAAAACACCGTGAAGCTAATAACTTCTAAACACAGCTGAAACTTTGACAAGCGAAGCGACGTGCTTCTAAACTTGGTAAAACGCTTTGCCTTTGGCAGTAAAAGTTTGAAATCTCTAACGTGCAGTTAGTTATAATTCGTGTTGGTATTGATTTAGGAATAAAAGGAAGAAATATACTTCCTTATACTAAAATTGTAACACAGCGATGTCTGTACATTATAGATATTGAAGAAAAACTAATATGGGCTCTATATTAGAACAACAAAAGTCAAAACAACATTTTTAGTTTTTTTCTGTCTGTATGTTTGTACGCATCACACAAAACCTGCTGCACGATACTGGATGAGGTTTTCATAGTTGTATTGCTGAAGGTCTAACTTAAAATTAATAACTGAAAAACTTAAAATAAGTTTCTACTTCGGCGGCAAATTAAATAAAAAAAAAAAAAAAAAAATGTTAATTTAGCTCATTAACTTTTTTGTTTGACCCCAAGTAGTGATAGATCCGCTTTTACAAAAAGGGAAATTCACGAGAATATGCATCTGCCGATATTACGCTCAATTTGCTAGAGCTTCAGTTCACAGGTACGCATAAAACATGTCTCTAAACTGGGCAGCACCGTGTTTATCCTTCGTTAGTTATCGTTTGTTATCTTCAAGCGTGATATTATTTACGACTGAACAGAATGGCCGCCTGGCCGCCAACCCATAATTTTGGGATGTATGTTCCACGCCTTTGCTTTAAGTTTAGGTAATCAAATAAAATATAACCTCAAAGGAATTGACGTAAAAGATGTTTTTATGGTAGTTATGTCTTAGTTAGAATGTATAATATAAGTAATTTTATACATTATATTATTACCTAGATAAAAATAGAAACGTAAGAAGCCGTATATAAATGTATTTTTGTTCTTATATATATTTCAATACACCTATGCGAATGTATGCGACGATCGGATTCAGAAATTCAATACTGAGGTATTTAGTTTTATAGGCGATTCTAGCCAAGTGTTTTTCTAACGTGCATAAAAAATGGGTTTTCATCTCGCGTTGAAAAAGCGCTTGCTAGTAAACTCACTAGCAACAATGCAAAACTACGGTACGTTACGTACCTAACGGGTGTAATTTTGCAGTGGTAAATTGTATTATAAAAACGCATTATACAATCTAAAAACTTCAGACTCGCAATGTTCCCTGCTAATACACCGCTATTAGCTAGGCTACATTATTTCGAATTCTGCTAATACCAATTAGCAATATAACTATTAGTAAATTCTTGTAGGTTCTCTTGCAAATAATATTTCTGTGAAGTGACAATAAATTATCAGATTGATTTCAATCGATTCTAAAGAACAATCGATTGGTGTCCATCAATTGTTGTTCTGGACGACACGCTCTGATTGCTTATGAAGGCACGGTTCAATAAAAGTGATTTTTATCATGTACTGACTTGGAATGTCTGTCTGCGTATAGTTACGTGTTTTTCTTTCAAGTTTTATAAATACATCAAGTTCTATAATCACATCACAGGCATTTTTCCGATGGTGATGTCGACACGCGATTGTTCTGAATCGATTTAAGAGCGCAGCTTTATCGATATACCCTTGAGGCCTTACATCGGCACTAGATATACTTTCAACGCTTGACATAATATTATTATAATAAAGATTATATTATTTCTTAAGACAGTCTAATCTTCAAATTTAGTGGTACCTACCTATTGAGCATCTAAAACAGCGATTAGCACAGTAAATTAATCATCTTTTAAGCGACGAATATGCGACTCACAGAAGTGATTAAAGAGATAAGTCCGACTAAAAAACGCCCGTAGATTTGTACTTACTTAGATTTGCATAACGATTTAGGATGTCTTCACGAGTCGGCTAAGACCTAATAAAAAAAATTGGATAGGAATATTAGCGGTAGGACCTAACTACCTGCGCGAATCAACCTCCATTATACAATTTCGCCCCAAGTCATACTTACCTTTAAAAGGACGGAGTAGACTCTCCATTCGAGATTGTAAATCCAGATAAACGGCTGATTAAGTTCAAAGCTGGTCCATAAAGGGATAGCGAAACATCGCTCATTAAACTCTTTCTAATATTAAAAGCAAGTCGCCTAGTCGGCGCCATGACGCGTGGGTGAAGGGACGCGTAATGTCTTCGCGAGCGCTGCTCATGCGTGATACCAGGGTTGTCTCACTTGTGACGTCATACCAAAGATGAACTGACGTGTTTTGATTGGAGAACCTTTATTTGTCTGATTTTGAGATTTTGATGCGATATATAGCGAAGCAAAAGCAAACATAGTGTTGCGGTCACCGGCTAGACGGAGTGACGATTTGCAAAAGGCAACTGGCAATGACTGAATGAGCGAAATCGAAGATTGAGCTCTGTGGCGTTAACTAGGAGAGGCCTACGTCCAGCAATAGATGAATATAGACTGAAGATGAAGATGTTCCCACAAGTTTAGGGGTACTGTAACAGTTGCTCCTACATCTTTTGATAAATACTGCCAGTACAGTAAGTTACTTAGGTAGGGAGATGAATCGCTTGAATGTATATCTAGCCTGAACGTAATAAATTTACTGTGGGTACTAGGAAGCTCCACTTCTCTCAAGTATGGTAACTTGTGTACTTGAATCCAAACGTGTTGCAAGCGTACAAAACCTTGAAATTCAAAGAAAGATTCGTGTATCGCAATTATATACCTACGATAGAGAAGATTCCGATTTTTCGTTTCGGAGTTCTGAATGCTCCAAATAATAATAAGAATATTTTAAACTTTCAAGTGGCAGCCCTGCGCATCGGCGCAGGCGTCGCGTCGCCACACGGCAGTTTGTCTTAATACGCCTCCTTTGACTTCGACGTCAAGATTGTGTTGATTACGCGCGTTTTAATATGAAAGAGAAACATATTTTTTATTATTTGTGTTGGCCACACTGGATGTTTGCGTGAAAGGCTCCTCCCTTGTGTATACTCCTGTAATTTTCATACATAATTTATTAACAGCTGACCAATTCGCACGGTGCCAATGTAAAGGTAATATTTTTTGAGGTAGGAATTATTTATATAAACCCAACAGGTTCGTTGCCTTCAAATTCATCAGCAGGCCATTAGGGTCCATTCATACTTATGCTGATTCGAAGTGCATCGATGTGAAACGGAATTATTTTGCAATGAGTCTTTCGAGTCATAAAAGACGCACTACTACTACAGCTAAAGATTTTTATCCCGAAATACGACTGGACTCAGCGCTAGGCTCTTCGAACAAGCCTACATGTTTATCTTGAGTTCAGCCTAGAACCATCAAGGACCTATAGCATACGCTAGATAAATCGGTTCCCATCTCTAGGCTTCTAAAAGAGCGGATATTTCCATGGGTCACAATAAAGCGTAGTATACCATAAGGTGTAGGTTCAGCATTGAAGAAGAGCAGTGAAGAAATTTAAATTTTGAATTAATTACGTATAAGGAATTAGGAGGACTATAGGCTAATCCCTCTCGTACTGAGATTAGACCTGTGCCCAGCAGTGGGACTATAGGTTCATGATGATAATGATGAATTACGCGGATTAATCTACAACGTTTAAAGGTTTACGTTAAAACCAGTTTATGAGGAAGCTGGAACATTTTTAGGAGGAGGTAAGGTTATTTTTCTTCGTAAAAGCTTTGACAATATTTTAATAATTTTCTTGCTGGTAGACTTCGCTAACTCAGCAAGAGTCTGGCCTATTTTACAAGCAACAAGATTGTCATTTACAGTAGATCTAATGGCCGCATCGATCGAACTACTGATGAAACAGCTCCCTCAAGTAGGTACCTACTTATCCATTTCCGTTTAACTTTCAAAGCATGAAAAATAATTTTCAATTTCCAAACAAGGGTCTTCTTACAAAAGCTTTTTTTTTGCATTTTCCTTCGTTAAGATCGCTTCTAAGTTTTTTGTGGCCACCACTTAACACGCGCAATGCGAACGTGCTGTGAAAGGAGGTAGTTTTAATTAAATTTCTACGGTGGTCGCTTCAGTGCTATTTACAGAAGCCAGGCAAACGAAGTCTTTGTATGTGAAACTTGACCAGTTAGGGGTTTGATGGTAGTATTTTATTTCAACCTAGGATTTTTTAAATATTTATTTATTAAAAGTACAACCACATCATTCATATTAATACAATGACATATATGACACTTAAGGTGTACATAATATTGAGCAGATAAATTTAGTAATTTATAAAAAAATTACAATTAGATCAATTAAGTATCTTAAAATAGGTACTTTCAACTAGATCGAGTACAGATAGAGTACTAACAATTAGATCAATTAAGTATCTTAAAATAGGTACTTTATAATTTAAAAATGTTGATTACTTATATTTGTACCTATTTTAAGATACTTAATTGATCTAATTGTTATTAATTATTATTTTTTATAAATTACTAAATTTAACTAATAAGTAATCAACATTTTTAAATTATGGAGTCTTATGAGTGGATTTCATTGAAGCTTTTAAGCAGGTCCGACAGTTCCTGACGTTCCTGTGTATAGAGTTTAACATTAAACAGATGAATTAATTGGCCGGGTGTTACGTCCAAGTCATGATGATAAAAAACTTTATTTTGGTTGTAACATTTAGGACCAACAATACTTAGGTAATTAATTAATCACCTCTATCCTATTTTGATACCTAGATGACTTCTTTGGAAATTAATTTCTCACACAACGACGACAGCGCGTTAATAAAATCACGTGAGCATTTATTTCATCAAGCTAATGGCCAAATATTTGGCCGCCTTATGCCCATAATAAAACAGCATGCATTCGCAACTACCCATTACCACAGTCTTATCTACATCACATAAAGTTCAAAATGGCATGGCAAATATTTATGGTACAATAAGATCCCTTCACATGAGTCAGCTAAGTAACACAGAGGGTGCAACATCTACCCTAGTTTTTAGGGTTGAATTTGACTCACTAATCGATATTTTTGCCCCAAATATTATAATGATATGAGGATTCTATGTGGGTCGTAGAGTAAAACTTGCGCCAAATATGGATGGTTTTGGAAAGTATCCAGTATGACCCTGACCTTTTAAGAAAATTTTGGCAGCAGTTTCGTTACAGAAGAAGATGTATTGTGTTCTGGACGGATGCTCACAAAATCAGTTAACTTAGTTTTGTTCCTGAAATATTGTAGGTAATAAATAGATTTATACAGCCTATTTGTTTCTTCTCGTGATTTGTGTAAGACAATAAATAAGTATTTTACCGATCCCTATGTTTTCATACAACTCATATTTTGGTGTTGTTCCAGTAGGATTTCAGTGTGCTCCAAATTGAAATACTTATCTTTTGGACCAGAAAAATATTAAACTGAGAATTATGCTTGATAATTGTAATGGATGCAAATGTAAATGTAGGCTTGTATGAGATATAAAATGCTTCTTTTAACAACGCCATAGGAAAACCGTTAAACGGCACTCTATCTCTTTGGGTATAACAGTATCGTTTATTAATGGTTGCAAAACTGTCCTTTCATGCAGAACCTTTTATCGTTTGTTGCCAACCGGCCAAGCCTATTTGCCAATTCATTCGAAATAATCCTAGAGCCCTCCAACATTTCCAATACGACCTGCCCGTGCGTCACTAATTACTGTTTTTATTATTGTTTAGTGGTTAAAATGGGCCATTAATGTCTTTGATAGTTCATTATTAGGTAGTAATTACTGTTAATACTTAGTTATTGCCCGATCGACTTTGATTAACGTCTGTTTGTATTAAGGGATGTTCTGTAATATTACCAAATAATACTGCTGTGCTATGAAGATAAAATAAATTGCTTCTTGATAAACGTGTACATAGTTTCGATCTAAATAGTTAACAGGCCAATCCGGAATCTACTTTCAGTAAGCATTTTACAGCAGGCATAAAACCACTAATTTTGTAATCTAAAATACTTGCAAGTGAACAGCATACTACATGTGAGCTGTCGATGCATCGTAGGAAACTGTCGCAATGACGACGTGTTCCAGATTACCCATTCTGGAAAGTTTCCAACAAGCAATTGATATCGACGGAACTCTGAAATATACCTTACATAGAGATTTTCTTTAATCTGCCAACTTTGTACCGGGAGCTTTTCAATTTGAGTTGTATAACAGAAATCTTTCGTAAGCGGAACTTTGCAAGATGTGGTGATGAAATAGGGTCTTCTTAAAATCAAATGTAACATTAAAGAATTGTAGAATGAAGAATGTTGTTCTTGATTTCATGACAGTCTGCATTCAGTAAACAACTCTACTATTAAGTTGAGTCTTGAATACTAATTGATCTCGATATCAAAACGAACATTATAAAGCGGAAAGATTGTATTGTTTGTTTGCATTGAATAGGCTCTGAAACTATTGGACCGATTTGAAAAAATATTTCACCAATAACAAGGTTCATTATTCCTGAGTGATACTCGTATGTCACTCAGGGATAATGGCTGTATATCTACTATCTCCAGTAAGAGTATAAACAGAATATATTAAAATACTTTCGATTCTTTTATGAGTAATTTTAAGGGATACGATAAGTTTTGATGAACTTCTATAATTTCTATTTCCTGGTTATCTTTCTCAAGGGTAATTAAATTAAGAAATCCCATGTAACAATGTTACTAAACGAACAACAAATACCACTCCCAACTTGGTGTTTGGCACGAAAACTGTTATTGGTGTTTTCAAGACGACTACAGCCTTGAAGACTTGTCCTCGAGTTTCTGGACTGGATCCAAGATTGTGGAAGTCCAAGGTGTTCCTATGTATTCTAGCTTCTACATCTTCGGTTCCTTCCGATACTAGTCTAGTTTTATATCCAGAATATACGGCGGCGCGACACAGTGCAATAAAAACGGTAGAACTTTTTTTGTGGCTATTTTTATGTCTTCTTTTTTAATCTTCTTTGATTTATGATTTTGAAACGTTTACCTTATTGAGTTTTGGTGCTTTATGGCACGCTGTTCACATTATATTGTTGCGTCTGTGTTTGCCTTATTGTGACTTTAATTTGAAGTGATTTATACTGAGAAACCTCAAGACTCATATGAAAAAGTCTGACAAAAACAATAATGATGATTAATGTCAGTAATCAGTGAACAAATCGATAATGTCTAACTTAATACTGATAACAATGTTCGTTCTTTCCACGAAAGAGTCACATAAAGCTTTTAAGCTTCTTCCATAATAATGAACTCTCCAGTATACATGAAATTTGATCCCAATTAAAACAAGCATGTGCAATGAATCATGTCTATTATAATTTTCATGCTAAAGAGACTATTAAGTTAAAGACGTTGTTTATTTCACATACATAATATGATATTTACATAAAATTGCATGGAGGGTGTTAGTACTTCCCAAACAGCTTTTACTTCATAATTTATGACGTCATTAAGTGTGATAAAATGATAACGCTTTGTTAATGTTAATTATAAAATATGATTTGCAATATTAGGTACATCTTTAAGTTTTTAGTAAGTGTGTTACATCTTTTATGAAACCATACTTATTCTCAGCCTTATAAATTACTCTAAAAATATCATCTGAAATTTCTCTTTTGATCTTTTTTTTGTGTTTTACAATAGCTCCTGCCAGATCTAGTTACACAATGTTTCCCATACCTTATATTCTATTAAGTCCTATAGTGATCAACATTTCCAAAAATACTAAGTGAAACACATGGGAGCGTTTCTGAATTGTCAAAATTATATCTCATTTTTATTTCAAGGAAAATGTCTTCGCTCAGCTCATGACCAATTTACTTCCCATCATTATCATTTGAACTCAATTGGCCACAGTTCACGTTACCTTACCAATTCCATTTATTGTTTGATCGTGAGTCAATTAGCTCGATTGTCGGTGACCAATTACATAAACTGATTGTAACTATGTCGCACTAAAATATCAGGGCTGTCTTTGTGAATTCTCTTTCTTTCAATTACTTTTTGTGTCTAAATTTGTAAAAAGAAGTAGGAAATCGATTTTAAACTATATATATCTTGTAACATAAGCTACTCTAGGTATGCGATTAAAATTTGCATACCTAGGTACTTACTTAATAATACTTAGTTGGTTGTATTTAACTAGTTACTTACTTCTGGTAACAATGCAATTTGGGTAAGTACCATTATTATTCTTGAATGAAAAAGTAACGTCAATATTTACAAAACAAATAACAATTTCGTTCTAGTTGGTTTGATGTTAGCGATAAATGTAAATAGTATACGCGTGTAACAACACATGCCCAAGTATGTGTATACTTTGAACGTACGAAATTGCGATTCGATTCAAATCGATACCCTGTGATCTACGAACCGAAACATTACAGATTTATTACCCATCTCTATGCTCAGGTACAATCTCCTTTGTAAACACGTAAAGACGAAACACACTTGCTATTTTCGATTTCGTGGAATGGAATGGAATTTTGTGGAATAATATTCAAAATAAGAAATTCATAAGGCGTGGATTACAATTCTCAATACAGTAGGGACTAGGGAGTTATTGGTATGCAAGCTGCTCGCTCACCGTCTAAGTTTGGATTCTTTGACGGTTTAACTCACTTGATTCAAGCGTGGATATTTATAAGTGATAAAAATAAACCGGGACATTTTATGCTTGACAAATTTGACACTGGTATCAAGTAAACAAAAGGTTACGCTGTTTTATTATATTAGTAAAGCATTAGTTTGGTGTTGAATTGCAGGATGATGATAATAGATGTCTTGATGCATTTCATGGCTTATAACCATAACATGATTCATGAAAATAACCAAATATTATCTTTAGGAACAAAAATAAATGTTATTTTGGTAACCGTTTAATGTATCTACTCAAAAATTTGTTTTAGTAAAGTTTTTATTGTAAAAAGTTTTCATTTCTTTTATACTTAAAATTCTTTGAATACTTATACATAACCGGATCCGTGGCACATCCGATAATTAGTAGTTAGTAAAGAACTTGACATTTGAATATTAAAAGCACTATGTAAATATCGATCCTCATAACGTAAACGCGGCACGTCCTGTAGGATATCCTCGGCTCAGTTAGTTCTCTTCCGCGCCGCACCGAGCGCGCACGTAGCGTTCCAAATTCCAATTATAAAATAAACCGTAAATGAACATTCCACCAAGTATAGTCTGTATTTGTGTGGACTTGCCTTAATTATACTATCATTGTGAATTTTGTGTTTGTGGGGTTAAAATAATTATTATTTACTGTTTGTGAAATTTCGAAGATGAATATTTTTGTTGGAATGTTGTTCAGCGTCGGATTCAGCATGTTTGCCGGTGGGTAATGTGGAGTTTATTTTAATTAGTAACTTAATTTGGAGAAATATTTATGGTACTTTAGATTTCACAATTTTAATTCGTTTAAATAATAAACTGCTTTTCTTTAATTATTCCATAAGTTAGTGATATTAATGTTCTTTTATCTCTCATTCAAATGGTCTATTTTGCGTTGCGTTATCGGACTTTTTGAAAACTAAATTTGGCGACAGAAAAAACAAAGCAAGTGTTTGTCAGAAAATAAAATTGGTTTCAGAAAATCAATCTATCTATCTTGAAGATAAGATTTAAGTTTTAAAACCACCTTTAGTCTATACCAAGTCTTTTAAACCTATGGAGACCCTCCGCTACACACTGTAGCAATCCTAAGTAATGCATTTATCTATATCGTAAGCTAACGGGATTCGCTATCGACAAGTTTATTTATTACCTAACACCTACTCCATTCCTGATCTTTAGTGCTAACTTATATTGTAAATCCGATTCTCGAATGAAACGGTTAATTGTATCCGTAATTAATATTTTGACTTCAAAAAAAATCTGACCGTCTGTATGTAAAATTTCCACGCTTCTGCTGAATCAATTTTGACAAAACTCTGTACCTATTACTAGAAGGAACCTTGGAGAAGGTCTCAAAACAGTCCTTTGGGATGCAAGTAAAACCGCGAGTAACAGCTGGCAAAAAATCAATGTGAGCCTATCAATGAGTGAGGATTTGTAATAGTTCGAGAACTTATTGTAAAAAAAACGAATATAATCAAGCTGAAGAGTTTGTCTGTTTGTTTAAACACGTAGCTCTGGAACCACCAGTCGGATTTGTTTTTTTTTTTGTATTCAATTGTCACATTCACCAGGAAGGCTTATAGGTAATCTATCATCACGCTGCTATCCTTTGGTTGGTTTGGTTGGATATAGGTATTAGAAAAGCTATTTATTTCGTGCAAGGATCGAACCAACAACCTGAGCCACAAAAGTCAATAGATCAGCCGGTATGCAAAGCGTGCCATCATGCGTTTTGTGATTTTTTCTTAATTAAAAAATTCGTGCAATACTTATAAGCACTTAAACAGCTTCCAGGATAATACAGCACGGATAAAACTATATACTTAGGTATACAATTCACAATTATCTAGAGAATCCCAGACGAAGATTCTTGTTCTATTAATTAACATATTATCCTAAAATGCCTAACTTAGGCACGTCCTAAATCATTTCCCTCCTCCTTCTAATGCAAAAACCTTGTCATACCAGTAGATTTATGGCGGTAGTATTGCTAATTTATTATTAGACTGCACTGCGGTGTTGCAAACAGCAAACACCCCACGTAGATGCATGTGCTAATTAGAACTGGAGATGTACCTTATATGTTAAAGCAAGTTCTCATAGCACTCCTTGTAATTAAATTAAATAAGTTCATATGTAGCAACCTGTCCGCAGCTTCTTCGTAATTTTCCCCGTACAAACGAACTTGAGTCTGACTGCCTCGTAAGTCTAGTGGTCCTAAGTGCGACTGCTACGCTAGAGGACTTGGTTCGATCCCCAGGTCGAGCAAAGTGTTATTGGGTTTTTCTATAAAATTCTTAGTAGCAGCTCGGCGTCTGGATTTGTGCCCGTTTAATAGCTCGCCTCCTAAACATACCGGCGAAATATGACTGTATACCTCTGCCTAACCCTTCGGGGAATACAGGTGTCATGGTATGTATATATGTAAATTTCGAACTTTCCCGAATTTGTACGAAAAATTACGAACACAACAAAAAGTAATAACTCAAATCGATCGAGACGTTCGTGATGAGTGTGATCTTTCATACACGCGGTAATTGGTTTTTATTTATATACATTTTAACCATTCCATTATGATTACGTGAAAAGATAGATATCTATTAATGTAAATAAATAAGAATAAACAACTGCCGACTTATTGAAAGACTTAAAAATTATAATCAGATTTTTTAAGCTGCCTCCTAATGTTACCCATAGCTTTACAAATATGTAATGATTACTTATATAAAAATAGGCATTAAACTTCCGTTTTCTACAAGTTAGGTATTTGGTTCCCTGATTCCAGAAAAAAAATATTTATCACAAAGAAATAGGAAAAGTTATTAGGTATCTATCTACTAATAGCTCTTGGCGAAAACACACTATAAGGAAAAATGAGTAAAAGAGTTTTGTCTTCTTGACAATCATTTCAATACTTTTATCTTCCAATATCATTACTGTCTCAGTAAATAAAAAAAAATTTGGCACCAGTCTAGACATTACCTAGATAATTTATGACCTTATTATGCCCAGAAATAGCTGACATAATGAAAGCAGGCACCTTTTTGAAGACAGCTACTGAAATGGAATCACTTTTTACGGATTTTATCGCGTAATAACTCCAAGACTAACCTAACCTAACTTATCAGAACTCGGTACAGATTACGCTACATTATTTTTAAAAAAAACTTCAGAATATGCAATTCAAGAGATTTAACATAGCTACTTTTGTACTTTTGCCAAACCCAACTAAGACACGTCGAAATTCATTTATTTATTGGCATTCCAAAATTATGATTTAAGTAAGTAATGACACGGGTGCAGAAATGTATGCTAATTACAGGTCCACGCTGCATTCACCCTGTAAACAGAGTATCAAGACACGTCTCTATTTGTTAAAGGGAATTAATGCGCGGAGGAGTAGATTTATTCTAAACGTCATTCGGAGACAGATTGCCCAAATCAAATGATTGAAGAGGGGCACACCCACTTTCACGGTTGGCAAGACTTGAAACAAAATGAAACAAATGGGCAGCCAAATATAGCAATAAAAGCAGGCGAAATTTACCAACCTTACACCTTTAGTGAAACATAAACTTACTCTATTTTCTTAGAATGGGACCCATTGCTGGGCAAATGTCTTCCCTTAGAATGGAAACATCTTCTTGGATCATTAATGGACTTGATTCTTTGCGTTACATCATGTTTGGTGCTTTGCTTAGAAATAATTTTTGGCAACTAGCAATGTTGTAAGGACGCTCGCTAAACGAATCAAATGGAGTCAATGTTTCGTACTTTCGTAGCTCAGTACCTTATTATTTTGATGCAAATAGCAATTTTGTTTAGAAGCCTCGGCAGACGAGTCAGACTCGGATTTGGTAAATTTCCTAAAGTGAAAGCCGCTTTAAGACGTTTTGCCAATTTTGCACCTTCTCTTCTCTTCTGGGCAAATAAAGTTAGATTAGTTCTTGAACCTTAAGAGACACCATACAAACTTAACTTGTTAAATAGTCTAGATTCTATTTAGCTAGTTCTATTTAACTTCAGTGGGATAACTAAACAGTGGTAAAGTTCGTTTGGAATAACTGAGCGGAAATTAATACATACATACATACACTCAAGCCTTTTTCCCATAGGGGTAGGCAGAAACTACAGAACGCCATCTGCTACGATTCTTGCATACTTCTTTTGCTTCTTTTCTTTTGAAATTAGTATAATACCGTTATCATTATTAGGTGGTAATAGTTCGGAAATTATACTGAGGACATGTTGTATGAATATTTGCTTAATAAAAACACTAGGAAACTGTTAATGGGTGCGTTTTTATTACCTATTTATTTAAGGATCATCATCATCAACCCATTTCATTGTCCCACTGCTAGGCACGGCTCTCCTCTTATTTATTCAATCACACATTGATAATCTTTGAAAAGATAATTTTGGATAGGTGATAAGTTGTCTAGACAGCTGTGTTCTTAAGACCTAATAATGTACAAGCACATCTTCGAGCTCCTACTAATAAAAAGACTTCGTAGAACACAGCTGGCCATCTCCCACCGACCGGAATAAAAAAATATACTTACAACACTTAAACACTTTTTTATCCTTTCCTATCAACCACCCACTTTTCCCAAACTCGAATACCAAGAAGTACGGATGTCTCACATCCGAGTCTCAAACTTACACGATCGTGATACTTCGTAACCACGTTTGATCTATTCTTAGCACCAAAGATCGCTTCGAGAGTAGATTGATTGTGATGGTGAAAAAAAATGAGATTGACGTCGATCATGAGCCTGCCCACTTAGAAGAATGATAAGCAGATCTTTAAAGTAATTCCCAATTGCTGAAGAAGTTAGTTTTTGTGACCTCGTCTTTGATCAGCTGTTACTGTAGTATAAGACCATAATACTACAGTAATGCATATTTAAACCGGAATAAAATAGAAAGAACCAAACACAGAAAACAACAAACTTTTAAAACAAAAAGAGCTCGGTATAACATTACAAAGGTACGGGACCTTTGTAATGTTATACCGAGCTCTTTTTAAAAAATTCTAAATTCCCTTGTGCTCAAACTTAATAAAATAAAAAAAAATGTGATTAAGTAATCAACTTAGTTATCTCCCCATAATGGGGTAGCAGGAGTCCTATCTGTAATGTCGGCTAAATACTTACCATTTCGGATATCTATCAGCACTTAGATACAAGGTGAAAAGCTCCTGATATAAATAGTCAGAGTGGCTTCTCCAGGAAAAAAGACACCTACCGATAGGTATTGATAATGAATAGAATTTCTCGAACAAGAACAAAATATCTTTAAAAAATTATACTTATATTTTTTATAAATATTTTATTAAATTCTGTTTTTATAAATATTTGGATTGTATTTTTGCACTAACACAATATTTTTTAATTAAAATTATGAAATATTTTAATAAGTAGCTTAAAAATACCTTTTTTTTAAATCCATATGAAATATAAAAAGGTAAGGAAAATGTTACGGCTCATCCGGTGGCGCTTACCGATGCGTTCAGTAGCGAGTTATTTCAAATGGTAAAACATAGGTTGGTGACACTTAACTAATTTTAACCCTGAAATACCGCATTCTTTTGAAACGTACCAAACTATATAATATAGCATACAGATTTTCTAAATTTAAATCATCTGTGAACATATATGTGGGCGACAATATCAATTCAAATTAAAAGAGGATGCACAGCAATTAACATTAACACCTTGCCTTTATTACTTGTTTCCTAACACAGCCATTACGAAATTAACTTCTGGTTGAAGCTGAATAAACAAGGAAGTTTGTTACGGTACAATTCATTGCTCCTAAGTTTAATTAGACAGCGCGTAGCAATGAACGAGTCGTATGTTTACATTCATGTTAGTTGTCGTTGTTGAAAACAATTCGTAACATCTAGAATCGGTTTTGGACATTGGAAATTGTTATGATGTTACATCTTTAGCTAAGATATTTACAATGTTCTCCTTTTTTATTATTAATCGGTGGCTAATCATACCAAAAAACATTCTTCACGATTGCGAGATGCAATTTGAGAATGCATTTATGTCTCCTTGCCAACAAGTGCTAAATATTGCTTATTTTTCATCGTCGACCGCTGTCTGACAGTTACCCGATTTAGAAAGTTCCCGATATGTGTAGCGCCCCCTCTTGTCGTGAGTCAAGCAAATTATAGCGTTTGTGATTAATGCGAGCTATTCCTGGGCGTATCCTTCACCCGGCGACTCACCTTTCTTTGTTCTTCATACGCCTATTGTAAAACTAGGGACCTACGGTTAAACTGTGCATTAAAAGTTGTAAGAAAGTTGCTAAATGCTTTTTAACTGTGTTATAAATTTTCGGGAAACATAAAATTCCGATTTAGGAATCAGGGTCAAAGAACTAATTCAGTAGGTAGTAAAGCATCTCACGTCGTGTTTTATATCGACGGAAATGGTATACCTACGTCGGCGTATGCTATAAGGATTATAGCCTGTAAACTGTAGTAGCGATGATTCAGCGACGAAATACTGAGACGTGAAGCCATTGGAATGTTGTTTACTAATAATGCTTGAATGATTTTTAGTATAAATAAGCTCCCTATGGCGTGTGGTCCTGAGTTTGTAATAATGATCTTATAGAGTAATCTAGTAAGTACCTAGTAAAATAATAATATTTTTAGCTTTAGTGGAAAATCGGAGGATTATTTTTTAGTTTGTTTTAACGTTAGTTTGACATTCATTGTAGTTTACTGTCTCTGTTGACATCATGCGCGTATTACGGAAGGAAAGAAGAGATTTCTGAGGAAACCTGTTCCAAAGTATAGTCTATACCTATTAGTTACTGTACCATTATTCTTAATAGGCCAATAGTAGGACAGGCTAAATCAAGATCTTTGTCATCATCATCTTCCTGCCCCTTTCCCAATTTTTTTGGGGTCGGCGTAGCCTACTCCATTTTTCCATTCATCCCTGTTAGTCGTCATCTCATCATTCAGACTAAAACAAGATCGTTGGTATGACATTGAATCTTTCAGATTGTAGATCGGTCATTTAATTTTGAATCCCCCACAGTGAAATATAGGTCAGTTTAATTTTAAAAGACCACGCCATGGAGCTTACCAAAACCACAGATTAGGTAATAGGTCTGGCCGAAACTTAATATCCATATCGGTAGTAAGTTAAATAGGGGAGAAGTGACCGTAATCCTGACCATATCGGATTACCGTTGTTTCAATTCTAACTACTGCAAGTTAATCCCCATTTCGTGATTGGATTAATCGTCTCAACATTTCTGATTTCATTTTATGTGCGTGCTTACTAATCCCCACATTTTATTAAACAAACAGAAATTGGATTCACATTGTTTGATTCGATCGTAACAATATTTATTTAATTTTAATTGAGTGGTGCTTAGTTTTTTGAGAAGGTAGTTATAGAGATAATTCAAGCAAATATTTTATTGATGCTCTAACTTAATATTGGGTAGTTTTTCGTATTGTAAATTGCGTTTGATATTAAACAATAATTTCGTTATTTATTTATCTTATTTACACTAACGTGTAGGGTTGAATGTTTGGAAGTTAAAATAATGACGATTTTTAATTGTTTTCCGATAATTTATGAGCTAATATTTTGTGATTAGTGCAGTTTTGCTTCATATCATCGCGGTAAAAAGATAAGCAATACAAATAAAGAACATACTTAATGAATTTCATGTTACTGGTATTGTGCAATATTATACTAACAATACCCAACATATCAGACATGATGCGGTTAGCCACGCTATGAAACTTGCCACCACAATGTGCTTTGATACTTATCTATCCAAACAACAGTTGCAACGTCGCGGCTTGGTTTTAAATCTCGCGGTTTTGTCGGCCCTGTAGTTGCAGCGTGTTGCGGTTAGTTTTATTGCGACAGCTTAAACATAAGCTGCTTATTGCAGGGCTGAAACGCTATTTTGAGCTGAAGTTTCACATGTGTGGAAAGTTGAGTTTTATGTCTATCAAACCGTGATAATATTTTGAAACGAAAGTAACTCGCATAACCTAAGTTTTATGCGTAGTGTTTAATCAACTATCCGCAGTAGAGAGAGAGTAGAGTTTTCCAAGGTATTGGCATTATACATATTAGCTGGTTAGTAGGTGTATAGCTAGGTTGACTGATAATAAGCTAATCTACACTATCTACGATCTGTTTGTTTGTTTATAATCCGTAAACTCCGAAACCGCTGAAACGATTTTAATCATTCTTTCGCTATCAGAAAACAGCTGAGATAATAGATGGAATCCTATGTATTTATTCAGTCCAAGTATTTTTTTTTTTTTAATTGTTTTATTTTTTGTTATAGGTCCGCGCCATGGAGCAGCGGCTGTGCGAATGGCCAGCGGGCACTGATGGTGCACCCAGGGCCATAACGCGGCTAGAGGGCCAAATTGAAGAGCAGGTATGACTCATCCTTAACTTATCCTAAGGCTGATCGTTTCGCCTATGGATAATACAACTAGAATATAGGTAGGGATGACATAACTAACCTTTTATGTAACCGAACGTAATAATTTACTCCTATGGTGATACTGTTTTAGGCACATAAAATATTCCGTATATTCTAAGGTACCTACGTAATTTGACAAAAAATATTTGATACATTTCAATAGGAACTTTTCTAAGCTTTCGAAACCACACGAACGCATCCAAAGATTTTATCTTACTATGATCAGTATGTCGTCATAACCGGTTTTCAAAGTTTGAACTTGTTGAAGTTTGACTACGAAACGTCATTGTCGATTTGTCGTCACTATGACAAACTTTAAAGCGTCGTCTGTGGTATTGTTTTTGTAAACAATTTCCATTTTCTTAAATAAAAATTACATAAATTCTATAAAAAAGTATATTAGAATGTTGTTATTTAAATGTTTAAGCTATAAACTGACATTTGAAGTGTGTTTTAGTGTTGAAAAAGATCTTATACGATGTAATTTGTGACGTAAAAATTCTTAATACAAAACTAAACAAAGATGCAGGTAAGTCAATAAATAACTTGTTTCATGATTAGAAAAGAATTTAGTCTACTTCCAACATTGAGTTGAAGTGCGTTCCAGTAGTTATAGAATTAACAAGCCTTCCAATAAAAGTAAAAAAAATATACTTACCCACATAATAATTGTTATAAAAAAACTTAACCTGTCAAGCGGCATATTGTAGACACAATGCAAAATCTATTGTTATGTGCTCAAAAGAGGAACTGTACCGCTTGATAAGTAAACAAATGACTCTACCCTCATTCATCAGTCACCCATGAAGTCATCTCATTACACTATTAAGCTCAAGACAAATCCTTATGACTCTCTGATTAACAAAAACTTCAAATATAAATCAACTTGACCAGAATTCTACTTTTTTTACAACACATGCCTTATAATTAATTTTATTTAGTAACTAATGACTGTAGGGTTTCTATTGTATTACCCTATCATTGTTATTATATCGGTCAGAGAGTATTTACAAATATTTCCACACCAAAATTGGCAGAATAAGCTTTAACAAATAACTGTAACACCTGTATGACACCATATTCTTGTAAACTAATTATATTCTATTCTACTTGTAAACTCCTCTACAGACATGCTATATGAAATTAAATGAAATGAAATAGCCTTTATTACTAACTTACAGTATAAAAATTAAGTATAATTGCCATCACCACTTATTATATTAAAGTTATCATTATTATGTTTTTTTTTCCTATGAGTATTTGCACATCAGTTGGGCGAAGTAAAATTATTAGAGTTAGCGTGCCCTGTCGACAGATAGGCCTCCTCTAACTTACAGATATGCTATATAAGTTACTACAACTTAAGCCTACTGTCGACAGAAGCAGCTAAGACTCCAGGACGCGAAGCAGGTGGAAGCAAAGGCAGCCCGCATCAAGGAGTGGGTGACCAACAAGCTACGAGAGCTGGAGCAGCAGAACCAGCTTCTTCGAGAACAGAACGACCGCTGCAACCAGCAGCTTGAACTACTTAGGAATCATATTGCAGCTTCAGGGAGCAGAAACAGCACTGTAAGTTTGATTTTTAATTTATTTTACTCGACTTACCAAAAATTGGGGTAATACTTTTGGGTTATGTATGTTTGTGATTAGAGCAATGTGATAATTTAGATATTAAAATAAAAGTAATAGGTACTGATCATTATAGTCTACTTTTTCATATCAATTAAAATAATGATGATAAGTTATTATTAGCATCCCATGTTAGTCTGTGACCATACATTTTAATAATTATTGGTGGTACTGTAAACTTAATCATATCTACCAACAATGATACTAAAATGAGATATAGGTCCCTGTAAAAAAATGAATCTAACTCTGAGTAGTAAAGCTTTATTATTTCCAACAAGTAAAGATAGTTAACAAATCTCTTTATTAGCAAGGATCATAATTGATTCTTGAGATATTAAACTTCTATGAGAACATAAAATAAAAGTTTGAGGTTCATTTCAATTAAGTTTTATTGTTTACAATCCTGAGCCCAATTATGAGTCAAAGTATCTTAAAAAGATTTATGAATATTCACATAATTTTGTAATAGTTGTAATCATATTATAGTTTGAGTTTTTAAGAGTTGTGTGAATTATAGTTATTGTTAAGTTGTAGAAATGAATATCTCAGTTATATTGAAATCTGTAACAATATTTTGTAATTTAGTGTAGGAGGGGCTACATAAATGAGGGCTGTGTAAAAATACCTATGCCTAACCAAAAGTTTTTTTTCTGCTTTGTATTAAAGCTTAATACAATGTGCTAACCCTTGTTAACCCCTCATACTAAGCTAAATGCTTATTATTATTAGGAGTGGGTTCACGTTGGTAGTGCAATGGGTGGGTTTCAAACCGGTAACCACATGATCACGAGTGTGACGCCCTAGCCATAATATAATAATATACCTGAATATTATACCATAAAAATACCTCCTAACAACATAGCTCCCCACTTCCCCAGTTCTTACCAACTCGAGCGAGCCTATCTCTCGAAGTGAGGACAGATGACGGCTCGCCTCGAGCCACATCAAGTCTTTTGGCTTCCAACAGACGGCGTTCAGAAAGCCTAGAGGGTCCCCAGGTAGCCATACATTGCCGATAGGGCATGGAATTAGTCGTTAAACGTTAATTGCACTTTGCTAGAGCCTATTTTCATTATTGCACTTAAACTGTACTTTTTTTTGATAATTTGGATAATTCATTTAAAGATTATGACGGAAAAAAATATATGTAGGTGTAGACAATGTTTTTTTATCTAAAAAAAGCACATACTAACCCTGGCTGTTGTGGTTGTGGAAGTCTACATTTTTTAAAAGTAAAACCCACTAAGCTTTTCTTAAAGCACCACATTGTATAACTTAGAATATGCAAAATTATCAATACTGTTTATTAAATATTTTCTAATCTTTCTTTACAATTATATTTTGTCAGTGGATATCAGTCTTTATGTTAGCTTTTTGCACATGGGTAGGTATGTATATAAAAATATGTTTAAATTTCCAATCTAAAAGTGATAAGCATGGCTACATGTCAAAACAAATCTAGTTTATGCTGAGCTCTTAATATATTGAAAGCCTATACAATGCGAGATCAGCTTAAACTGGAAATGTATAACTGCAAAAAAATTATATATGTCCTGCAGCCGTGCGTATAGGACTTGTAATAATAAAGCTAGTTTTATTTTTTAAGGCTTCTTTATCTTAAATAATTTTTTATTTCAATGTCTTATAAAGGCTTTACATGTTCAACTATGTATATAGTTTCTAGTGCTAAAAAATTTCTTCAAGACAAGAATCCAGCACTTGAAAGTCCAATCCCGTAATATTTTTTAAATAATTATTTTTTAATTTCCACAGTTACCAATAAACTCATCAGAGCCCCACTACAGTACGCCAGTGCGACATAGACGCAACTTGTCGATCGGAACTACCAACATAGCGAATAACGTGAATGCTGCCAACCCTCCTGGTCTTAATACCATGAATAGGACCATGGATGAAAGGACTACCGCCAGCTTATTGGCTGATGATTTAGCTGTGAGTGTTATGCTGTTTTGACCAAATTTTTATATAAAAAATGTGCTTTTAAATTACATACCATCACGCCTGTATTCCCCGAAGGGTTAGACAGAGGTGTACCAATGTACACCCACAATTCACCGGTATGTTTAGGTCCCATGTAATAGGGGGCGAGCCTATTGCCATTAACCGGGCACAAATCCAGACTCCGAGCTGCCACTGGGAATTTCATAGAAAAACCCAATAACACTTTGCTCGACCTGGGGATCGAACCCAGGACCTCTAGCGTGGCAGTCGTGCTAAGGACCGCTAGACTAATGAGGCAGTCTAGCTTTTAAATTAACCAAAAGTATTTATAAAAATAACACATAACATACTATGACGCTTCTTTCCCGGTAGAGATGTACTAATGTACACCCACACTTCGCCGGTATGTTTAGATCCCATGTAATAGGGGGCGAGCCTATTGCCTTTAACGGGGCACAACTGCAGACTCCGAGCTATATAGAAATTCGTATTATTAATACGTGAAGAAAAACTTGTTACCCTCTTTACGCACATTTGGCATAATTAAAGTTCATATAGAGAAGGATTGCATAAAAATATTGCGGTTGGAATGCGACAACCGGGCGACTAGTATAAAGTAAAATTCCAAAAACAATCTTGTAAATAAAAACATATATATATATTATATTTCAGGCTGCAGTAGAGAATTTAGTGGTGCTACCGACAACACCAAACACTTCAACAGATGGCGACACTACACACGACTACGCCGAAATATATACACCTAGCAGAGGTAAGTCTTCAATTTGATAATTATTCTAGTTTAGGTTTGTGGGTCCATATGTGTAGGTACGTCCTTAATGTCTTGAAGTATACTTAGTTCAAATTTCAATAATGTACCTTCATGAGATGTAACTTCTATACTAGGAATCTTATAGAACATAAAACCACAGACGAATGAGGCAGTTTAAAAGATCATAATTATATTCTCCACGCATATAATATTAAAGATTTGGATGAGGAAACTGATTTCAAGTAATTTGCAGTGTCCCGATAGTCAAACACAGACTAACTAGGAAGTATATTCTCTGACAGATAAAAAACATACATAAAAGATCATTGTTCTGACCAATTAGTTTATTACGCTTTCTCGCCTAAATTCCCGAAGCGATTTTAATGAATTTTGGTGCAAAGACAAATTGGACCCTAGAAACAGTTATAGGTTAAGTACAGTCATTGCATAAAACTTAAAAATATATATAAATGCGGTTGAAGACGTGGACAAAAGCTAGTTTGTATATTACCAGTAGTTTTACCAGTATCTTAATTATTAATCTGATTAATGAATGTAGATGAAGCGAAAGTAGTGTGCCAGGATCTTAGCAAGTGGAAATCTATAATCTCTGCCTACCCCCATGGGAGACAGGCGTGATAATATGTATGTATGTATGTATGTTTACCAGTATCTCAACGAGTTTCGTTTGCAGAACGCACGCCGGCGTGGCAAGGCGCGGTGAACGTGATCGTGCAGGGCAACAGTCGCGGCGGCTCCTCTACCGGCGACAGTTCCACGTCAGAACAGCCAAGACCCCCCACCCCACCCCTCCACAGGTTCCCCAGCTGGGAAGCCAAGATTTACCAGGTAAACAACGCAGGTTAAGATTCCTTAAGAGTTTTCCAATATCTGTCAATTGACAATATTTCATTTTCACAAAGATATGAATTTTTCTTTCACTATGAAATTTTATTTCAATAGAAAATTTATATCTTTTTGAACATTTCGCATTATTTAATACTATTTCATTTTTTTAACACCCGTATATTATAATTTTAATTGAAACTAGATCGAAAAATAGTATACCCATATTTTTTCTCTTCCCGATATCGATCCCGACACGTCAATCATTTTCATTATTTATTTTAGACTTTGAAGTTCAACAGACGTGTGTGCTAAATTACGTCACATATACGGTTGAACTTTAATAATGCATTTGATTTCTTGAAAAAAATCATATTTAACAGTGTCATTCGACATAATAGTACATGCCTATCATGCTTTTAAAACCAGTGTTTAATAATTAATTTTAAAGTAGGTATTACTTTGAAATTAATTCCTAAACTCTGAAGTTTTACCACTAATTTATGCATACATCATAGTTGATCTCATAATTTATACTGCCACGAACCTAGAATGTTAAGTAGAAGTACAATTTGCGAAAAACCCAACAAGAAAATATGGCGGCCAATATAGGGAACAGGACTTCAGAAAAACTGTCAGCAAATTTCTTTATGAATGCACGATCTGATAAAATTCTGACAATAGCCGGCGGCGGCGGCGGTAGCCTAATGGCTAGGCCGTCGGACTTGCGATCATGTGGTTGCCGGTTCGAACCCCACCCATTGCACTACCGACGTGAACCCACTCGTAACACAAGCATTTAGCTTAGCACGAGGGGTTAACAAGAATACTAGTAATGTGTGACCCACATTGCTAGTAAGGTTTTTTTTTTAAATCAAATTGTCTAAGACCCCTGACCCCTCGCAGGTGGCAGACGACGGCCTCCAGCAGTCAGTAGAAGAGGAATTGAGTCCTCCTCCGTGCCCGAGGCCGATGCACGAGTCTACCAGCTACCAGGATATATCCGTCCCCGTTTACGCCACTGTCAAAGGGGTAAGTACACTCTTAGAATATAATATATGAACCTGTTGAATTCACTTGGAGCACCTATGATCGGAAAACTGACTGCCTCGTTAGTCTAGTCCCAAGCGCGACTGCTACGCAAGAGGTCCTGGGTTCGATTCCCAGGTCGAGCAAAGTGTTATTGGGTTTTTCTATGAAATTCCCAGTAGCAGGTCGGAGTTTGCATATGAAGACGTTGCAGGTTTCGCACCTTGTATATTTTTTTTATATATCTAACGTTCTTATACATGTCCGTTTGAGAACAATAAACGCGTCTGCATGAACGCTCTCATACATAGACATAGCGCTGCGTCTCCAAAAAAAAGTGTATCAAAAGGCCGACATTACCCGTCTTTGCAAATATTTCGTTTCGTTCGAGAGTTTGAACGCGACATGTTTTACGTGGTGCAATACCCCATTTTTTTTATTATTAATATATTTATTAGCCACTCTTAAATTACTATTTGATCAGTTTTTAAGTCGCAGAAAGACTGCGTAACTTTAGGCCCAGGACTTAAAGTTCGACTTCGACTCCCATACCGAGGAGGCCGAAAAAAATTCATTAAAAAATTCGTCAATTTTTTTAGCCACTCAGACTTTTTGCCCTAGGTTAACTATTGCTCCTGAACTGTCCTATACATTCAGTACACCTCTGTCTTCCCCTCGTTAATATAGGTGTGATAATATGTAATATCATGTTATATTTGTTCCAGCGTGCTAGTCAGATAAGATCGATGCCGTTCACCGGTGACTCCTCAGACGACTCATCAGACGGCGAGGAGTCTATGGGCGTCACCGTCCACAACACACCACATCATCAACTCGTCAATGTCAACCCCATGTTCAGTAAGTTTATCTATACTAATCTGCGAATAAATAATTTATTCGTAGTTACTAATATCATGAATTTGTTTGTTTGATTGAACAAGCTTATGTCTGGGACTGCCATTCGGATTTGATCCATTCTGCTTCATGCTTATTGTTTTATTAATACATGGTAAATGTATTGTGTTAAATTGTTTTGTTAATATGTAACATGTAAATGTTTTTATCCCAAATAAATAAAATTACAAATATTTGTATACTTCAAAACCGAGGTCTGATGAGATGGCAACGCCACTAGCGTCTATAAGATAAGCTTGTCACCTTATAAATATATAATAAACATTAAATAATACTATTATTGTAGAATACTCATTAGGAGCATTCACGAGTAATTTAACAATGTAAAATTAAACGCAATAATGAGTCGGCTCAACGCGCTGACTATGGTTTTTTTTAACTACATAATTATACCGTCTTTCGTTCTAGAAACGTCGGTAGAATAATATCAGTATTACGCGATAAAATCCGTAAAAAGTAGTTTTAAATTTACTCTAGATTTCCAATTGCTACAATCCTGGCACACTACTTTCGCTTCATCTACAGTTTGTTCGAAATAAGTAAGCCGATCGGAAGTTATCTGCAAGTGGTTTAGAAGTGGTAAATTTTAATAGAAAGAGACGGTTTAATGATAATTAGAGTCGTATATGTTTCACATTTCTAATTATTTTGTTTACTGATTTCGATATTTATGTATTAAAACACTTAATTAAACGTTTTTATCACCGCGGTAGTTCGGAACGGCTAACTTCCGATCGGCTTACTTATTTCGAACAAACTGTATATTCATTTATAGTCTCTCAGTCAATATACTTACTATTTGCATACCGAACCAATAGTTACCTATTATTATATTTCATCATCATCAATCTGTTTCACTTCCAACCAGGCGGCCATACATCCAACCAGATGCCGATCAACAACGTGAACTTGACAAGCGTACTACCTGCATCCATACAACAGACATCCAACGGCCTAGTACTAACCAGCAGCGCTAATGGACAGTGCAGCTCGTCTGACACCAGCCTTAGCGCCAGCAGCCCGTCCAAGAGTGTGAAGACCAGCTCCAGTCTTAGCCCTGCCAAGAGATCTAGCAGCGGTTCGCCCAGCAAACAGAGCAAAACACGAGGTTTGTAGTGTTATTTGCTGACCCGACATACTTTGTACTATCAATTCGAAATGGAAGAACTAATTTTTAAAAAAACGTGCGACGTTAAAATAGTCATTAAGTTTTGTAATATTTAATGAAATTTCAAAAAAGATTCATGAAATCGGTTATGTCGTTCTTAAGTTATGGCGTGACCAAGGGAAATTAGGGATTCATTTTTATATATAGGTATACCTGGATAAAGATGTGCTTTTATACCATATATTCCCCCAAGGGTTAGACAGAGGTTACTAATGTACTCACGGCTACACATTAAGCAATACAAATCTTCTATAAACTGGCCTCACATTACAAGCCTTCACAATGTCACATGTTGATGAATGACTGTTATGAGCGAAATGAATAACTTATTCGCACGAGTATTAAAACTTTTGCTTGAAAATCGTTATCGTAGGAGATTTAGGTGTAAAATTGCATTCAGCCAAAAATGACAATTCAGACCCAAATCTCCTACTAAGCAAAAGTTTTATTACTCAAGTGCAAATATGTAATTATTGATGTCCCAATTTCGACTGCTATATACCGAAAATGTGTGGTAGTAGGGCCTCTGTTGTGGTAGGGCCACGCTGTTCGCAGCATGAATGGGCCGGCTCGACCGGGGAAGTACCACACTCTCGCAGAAGACCGACGTCTGAGTAGTAGCGTTTCGTTACTGCGCTTCGTTCGGTGAGTGACAGGGCCGGAGGCCCAATTCCTCCCCCAATCCCCTTCCTTCTCCTTTTCTCCTTCCCCTCCCTTTCCCTAAATAGGCTCGGCAACGCATCCGCAACTCCTTTGGTTTTGCAGATGTCCATGGGCGCGTTGACTACTTACCATCAGGTAGCTCGCCTGCTCGTTTGCCGAGTTATACCATAAAAAAAAAAAATTATACATGAACAATTCTCGTAAACACAAAAAAAAAATTTGACGCCCAAGACGGAACCTTTAGCTTCTCAGAGAAATTGGAGAGTACTCGAGTTAACTAAGTCCTTAGCCGTATGAGGTGACCCCAGTAATGGCAGGAAGTGTCTATCCAGTAGCTACTGTGAGGATCCCTATTACACTGTAACACCAGAAAGTGTTACAGAGCGAAGGGCAGAGGTATTATAAAACAAAGACCCTCACATAAAGACTGACCTTTTCGTAGAAAAGTTTTGCCTCGTAAAAATCAAAATTCAAATATTTGTTGCATCCGATCGTATCTTACGAATTATGAGGTTATCTTACTGAATAAGCCGTTTTAAAATCTGGAAAAATAAAAGCAGTCAAGATAATATATTATGTAATCATTAGGCTTTCACTACAACCAATCTAATGAACTTCAACATTGAAATTCTTCACAATGGCAATTAATCAATTAACATCAAAACTTTCTACATCCTACTTCAACATAACGCCATTATCAACAACATAATCAACTCCAGTAATACTTCCAGCTTTATCGCCAGCTAAGAACAGCACCAAGTTCGCTATATCTTCAGGTTCGCACACCTTACCAAGTGGCATTGATGGGGAGAAACACTCCCAAGGTGTTTCATCCCCTGCATTTAGCAAAATATCAGTTTTAACTGGCCCTGGACTTATAGCATTTACTCTCACTCCATGCTTAGATAGCTCCAATGCTAGTCCTTTAGTAAAATTGTCGACACCAGCCTTTGAAATCCCATAAGCTACTAATCTCGAATCAGGAATTACTTTTCCAGCAATGCTTGATATGTTGATAACGTTTCCTTTGGTTTCGATAAGATGCGGTACTGCGAGACGTGTCATATTGAACAGAGATCGCAAATTCGTGTTGATCAGATCATCGAATGTTTCCAGAACGTTCTCGTCGAGAATACTCTCATACCTTACTATTCCTGCGTTGTTGACTAAAACATCTATCTTCCCAAAACTGTTAATGGTTTCTTCGATAATTCTCTTTGCGTCATTCATATCAGTTATGTCAGCTTTAATTATAAGTGGGTCCTCACATTGCTTAGCAACGTCAGATAGCTTTATCTCGTTTCTTCCCACGAGAATTACGTTTGCGCCATTTTGAGAGAAGAGGATAGCAGTAGCAGCTCCTATTCCAGAACTAGCTCCTGTTATTAATACTACTTTGTTCGCGAAACTCATGATATAAGATGATTTTTTAATTCAGGATTTTAAAAAACACGTTCCCTTTCAGGAGCTCCGAACTTTTAGGAGTATTAACTCGAACTGAAAGCTGTAAAACACTTTCAGTCTATTTATATTATAATTAATCGCCTCTTTTATGTGGTGACCTCCAATGTTCCGAAAGTTAACCTATAATTTATTCATAAAATATATCATTATAACAAAAAAAGATGATTTATTAGTAGTTTCGTCAAAGTCACATTTGATTAGGTACACTTACTAAAATGTGCCTTTTCACGCCCTTGAAGCTTTCACCTTGACCAAACAAGGGCGACACGAGTAATGTTCTTGAAGGATATTACAAGGTGACATTTTTATATAAAATTACTAAGTACCTGACGCAGTATTTACATAATTGTCCTAACTTTTTATCGATGTTTTATTGTACAAAATTGCACCCAGTGTAAGCAATTATAACCTTTTATGTCTTATAGTTAGGTACATTCGGGGAGCAGTATTAATGATGTCATTCCTATATTATCATTTCCCACGGGAACCAAAACACTTGTGATATTATTATAGGAAGTATTGTTACAGTAAAAGGCATATCTTTTTATAATCCGTTCAGACACATCGTTCGAGTCCGGCATGTCGGATGATTACGCGATCCCTCCGGACGCGGTGTCCTGTGACAGTACGGCGTCGCCTTCGCTCGCGTCGTTATGTCGTGCCCCTCCTACGACCGACTCGCCGAGGAGACACGATGCCTTGGAAAAGAGCGGACATCTAGCTAAGCTGGGAGGGAAACTGAAGACTTGGAGAAAAAGATGGTGAGTATAATGTTACAACTAAATAATGAAAGTGAGATGATTTTTATAGTTGTTGTATATCAACCACAGAACGTAAAGTAAGAAATTATAGTGGATCAAGTTCAAGCTTGAAGTATGGTTCTTGTTTATGTATATCATTATATAATTACTTTACCATCGCGCCTGTATTCCCCAAAAGGATAAGCAGAAGTGTACTCATGCTCACCCACATTTCGCCGGTATGTTTAGGTCCCACGTAATAGGGGCTCGCCTGTTACCACTAACAGGGCACAATTCCTAACTCCGAGCTGCTACTAAGAATATAATAGAAAAACCAAATAACACTTCGCCCGACCTGCAAACCTAGGACCAATAGCGTAGCAATCGCGCTGAGCATCACTAGACTAATGAGGCAGCTTTTCAAATTATAATTTCCCGTTAACAGGTTCGTCCTCAAAAACGGCACCCTCTCCTATTGGAAGTCTCAATCGGAGGTAAACCGTAAGCCGCAGGGTCAAATTGGCCTGGGTGAAGCCTGCAAGATATCTAGGAACGAGGGTGCGGCCACCTTCGAGATATTCACTGGCAGCAGAACTTATTATCTGACGGCCGATAGTAATGCTACTATGGAGGATTGGATTAGAGTTTTACAGGTACATGATGACTGAAGTCCTATTTGATAACATTTACGATAGTCCTTTTTTGTTCTTTTTAATTTAAGGTTAGACATTTCTTTATTTCTCAATAAGATAACAATCGCTTGCATGGGAAACTAGGTATTTAAATTTAGGTTCCATTTTTCCGTCAAATAATGTTACTTTGATGTCTATTTTGCGATTTCTAGAGTACAGATTAGAGGCAAACGCGATGGTTATTAACTAATTTCATTTTCAGAACGTCCAAAGGCGAAACGCAACCAAGCTTCTACTTAGCAAAGAAGACAACAAACCCACTATCCAGGGTTGGCTGACTAAAGTCAAGAACGGTCATGCAAAGAAGAGCTGGTGTGTGCTTATAGGGAAGATGTTCCTGTACTTCAAGTCGCCTGGAGATCAGGTTGGTGTTGTTTTAATCGCACTTAATTAATTCAGCAAAATGTGTAACGACTCTGGGCACAGGAAAAGTAGATTTTGTATTGTCTCTGTAATTTGTTACTTAAAGGGTTCAGTTATTTGTGGATTTAGGGTCTCATTTTAATTTGAATTCGGCCTTAGTCTCAGTTGTAGAACTTCCTTACATTTAGAATAATGAAATGAAATGAAATGAAATGATGAAATGAAATGAAATGAAATGATATTTATTTCTGTAAATAGATCTTTTCAGGACACTTTTACAAGTCGATTTTTTCATTTTTTTTTTAACTAGATGGCGCGGAATGAATCCCCCCTATCAGTATTTTTAGTATGAGCCGGTTAAAAAATCCACTACAGCAAAGCGCGTAGGGCACAAGAACAGTAGATTTTACAAATAGTCACTTAAGGGTTAAGTTATGTTGGTATATATATTCAGAGTCTCAATTTCATTTCGTTGGAATAGAACATCAATTTTATTACGTCACTTCAGACAAAAGAGTACCTAATACTGCGTAAAACACAGCCTAACAGACAAATTCATCACGAATTTTGAAGATATCACGTGATAAATAATTATTGGGTAAATTCCTGTAAATTCATACTACTCAGCACTTCTATAATTAACTATTCTATTCCATTACTTTATGGCAATTTCCTTCATTTAAACTCTCCAGAACCCCACTGGTCAGATCAACATGCGCGACGCGAGAGTAGAGGATGTTGAACACGTCTCGGACTCGGATTCCGAGGAGAAGAACGACGACACCCGCAACCACCTCACCGTCGCCATCTACCCGCAGCACCAGGTAACTGGGGTCAGTGACAGTCTATCATATTGTGTAGTCTATTATTACCTTAGAACCTTAGCTTTAAATTAAAGTAGCATGGAAATTAGTTTAAGTAAAAAATCATGGAAGAAGCATAAATACTTACAATCACGCCTGTATTTCCCGAAATTTTAAGAAGACGTGTATGTATACCCACAGTTCGCGGATATGTTAAGGTCCCATGTAATAGAGGGCGAGCTTTATGGGCACAAATCCAGACTCCGAAATACTACTGAGAATTTCTGAGAACGAAAACCTTCAATACACACTGTATAATACTACTGCATTGTAGTTGTGCCTAAACTGTTGTCAATATTTTTTCTTTCTTTCAAATCATCAAGGCATCAATCATTATGTACCCTATTTAAGTGAAGGAAAAAATCTACTGCAGGCAAGATTCGAACCTGCGTCTTCTGGTTAAGCACACCAGACGCTATGACCACTAAGCCACCTCAAATCCCACCCGCCAGGATGAAATTTGTCTTCACATTTTGAATTTGTCTTTGAGGTGACGTCATCACTTTGTAATGATTACAAAAAAAAACACAAAGATAAGAGAAAATGCCTAAAAAATACACAAAGATACCTTTCGTCCAAAAACATATCATCTTCATCATCATATCCTGGTCTTGGGCAGCTCGCAACCATCCTCTGCCAGCCACCTTCTTCGAATCGTTGGTCCATCGTGTCGCAGGGCGTCCCACACTACGCTTGCCCAAACACGGTCTCCACTCAAAATCATATAGTAAACATAAATACTAGTGATCTGTTTGTTCACTTGCAGGGTCCGACTTACCTTCTGTTCGAGAGTAAAGCTGATAAGGATTCGTGGCTATACCACCTGACTGTGGTGAGCGGAGGAGGCCTGAGCCAAGGAACACACTTCGAACAACTCATACAGAAACTCATGGAAACTGATGGCGACCCTAGTAAGTAATTTTTTTGAAGCTTAGTATAAATTATTAAAATATTTTTTATAAATAGCAATGTGGACGTTACTAGTATTCTTATTAACCCGTCAACTGGTACTAAGCTAAATGCTTGTACTACGAGTGGATTCGCGTTGTAGTGAACTGGCAAACTCATGATCGCAAGTCTGACGCCCTAGCCATTAGGCTACCGCCGCTTTTCTTTTAAGAAAAGGCTTTCCACCAAAGTAGAATACTGTGGGTTGGTTACCGCCAAGAAAATCTTTTAGACCTCCAGTTTTCCCCACGATGTTATCCTTCACCGCTTCATCATTATCATCATATCAGCCAAATGAAGTCCACTGCTGAGCAAAGGCCCTCATAGACTTCCACAACGAATGGTCATATGCCACCTGCATCCAACGAATCCCAGCGACCTTTACCAAGTCCTCTGTCCATTTTGTTGAAGGTCGCCCCACACTTCGTTTTCCGGTGCGGTCTAATATACTAATACCTACCACTATTTTAAATTAATTTTGCCTCACGCAAGTGCAATAAAATTTTATCAATGATCGATGTTTCTAAAATAAAAAGAAATCTTTTTTGAGTACACTACTTTTAATAGATATTTGCCTTCATAAATTTACATGTTGTGTTTCAGATTGTGTCCTTTGGAGACATCCAACGTTACTATATTCCAAAGATAACCTAACATCACCGCTCACATCACTCAACTCGGAGGCCTTGCAGGCTGAAGCTTTGAAATTATTTAAGGTACCTATACAAACCAAAAAGAAATCCACACCAAAGAGAATATTTTTTTTAAAGTGAACTAATCGATATTTTTATATTTTAAAACTCGCGAATTTGTTAAAAAAATGTATTTGACGCTGACGCTCGGTTTGTCTTACATTGTGCCTAATAAACTTATCATAACATAACATACTATCACGCCTGTATTCCCCGAAGGGTTAGGCAGAGGTGTACTTACTGTACACCCGCAGTTCGCCGGTATGTTTGGGTCCCATGTAATAGGGGGCGAGCCTATTGCCATTCATCGGGAACAAATCCAGACTCCGAGCTGTTACTGAGAATTTCATAGAAAAACCCAATAACACTTTGCTCGACCTGGGGATCGAACCCAAGACCTCTAGCGTAGCAGTCGCGATTGGGACCACTAGACCAACGAGGCAGTCATAAACTTATCATGATAATAATATTATTAACTTGTGTAATTTTGCTGTTGTTATAACTTATTATACTTGTAAAACGATTTATTAACTTAGGCGAGGTAGTTCTATGTATTTATCGATTGCCAGTATAAGATGACGTCTGAGTGTAAAAAAGCCTATACAATCCGCGGTCAGCGTATACTGGACCTGTATAATGTGCGGTGTCTGTCGTCAGTGCGTGCAGCTGTTCATGTCGGTGGCGGTGGAGCAGGCCGGCATCGACTACCACGTGGTGCTGGCGCAGAACGCGCTGGCGCAGTGTCTGGACGTGGGCGAGCTGCAGGACGAGCTGCACTCCGTGCTGGCGCGCCAGCTGGCGCCGCACACGCACTCCAAGCTGGGCGTGCAGGTAGGCCTGGCCGCCGCCTGCGCCGGCGCAGCCCGCGCATCCCCCGCCACACGCACCGCTAGGCTTAACGTTAAGGCCGCCAAGCTTAAGAATGTAAGTCGCCTACTTTGTTCTCGCTCTTGCTAGGCCGCGTTTCTACTTGCAAAGAAGTTTTGAGATTTAAGTAACTTCACGTGGGAATTGGTTTGGAATTTTTTGATGTCAGATGTTTTTTTTAAATTATTTATGAAAAATCATAGTTCAGTGGCGGACCTAATGCCGTAGACTTGTACCGCCACTTATATGCTTAAGATATATACAGTTGCACTGCAAAATCATTGTTATTGTGACGCAATACGAGCGGTATAAAGTAAAATGGTTACATGTCTTGCTATTCTTTTCACTTAAATGATACCAATTCTGAGGAAATCTACCCTTTTTACTGATCTCTGTAATTTTAGTGTCATTCAGTTTTTAGTTTCATTTGGTTTTTTGAAAAACTGTCAGTTACGCAATTACCAAACAATTCCTTATAAAAGTGTAATTCCGCTCCAAAATTTGTTACAGATTTTTTAATATTAATTTTCTTGCATATAGAAACACGGCCTAAAACACGTCTAGATATCGGTCGACAGTTTGACTTTCACAGTTCTACGCTAAGCTTTAATAATAGTAATGTAATTGTATAGCACCAATGCACCACTAGATATAGATATAGATATATAAATAGATAGCTATAAAAATTCACCGGTGGCTTTATTACAATGCAAATATTTTCCTCACACGCAAATCATGCGTCTATTAAATAACCAGTCTCACAAATTCGTAAAGAAAGGTACATCGGAATAAAAACAGCTTAATAATACCATTTTCTAATCTAAACTAACCTAACTTAATTTTTTCCGATTGAGCTTCCGAGACCCAATTCCTCCCTCCTTCTTTCCCCCTTTTCCTTAATGGTAGGCAGCAATTTGGTTGTTTTCTTCGAACTATTTAGACAATAATAATAAAACACAGATTGTAGGAATCGTCATAATGAGCCCTTTAATTTGATACCCATATTTCAGTAAAAAAATACGTTAAACTATGGCGTAGTTATAACATTACTTATCTAAGAACATTTGGGTTATCAAGACGAATCTAACGACATTTTGATTGTATAGATCCGAAGATAATAAATAATATAACACTAAGATACACGCGAAAAATATTAATCAAACTCAAATTTCTAATATCTAGATATAGTTATTCTCAAGGTAAATTGTAACTGGCCTCGCCATTGACAATCAAGGTTTCCGATTTCATGGTCAATGTCACAATATCATGGCCACGGCCTGTCCAAGGTAAAGGTTATCATTTTCAATGTCAAAATGGCTTCCATTGCCGCAATTACTGTTATCATGGTCGAGGTTACTATCCAAGGCAAGGATATAATTTTGGAGGCCAAACACGAAATCATTGCCAATTTTAACGCGTCATCATTTTAGTTTGTTTAGAATAGATAAAAACTGTTAATAGATAGTAAAAATAGTCTATGGTTAGGTTTAAAGAAATTTATTCTCAAAAAGATATTATAGTCACTTACATGAGAACGTAATTTAAAAATAGTCAATGGTTAGTTAAATCAAATAGGATTCCAAAACGAAGAGGTTTCTAGGGATTTTTGAGAGACGATTTTCATAACTGCCTCGTTGGTCTAGTGGTCCCAATCGCGACTGCTACGCTAGAGGTCTTGGGTTCGATCCCCAGGTCGAGCAAAGTTTTATTGAGTTTTTCTATGAAATTCTCAGTAGCAGCTCGGAGTCTGGATTTGTGCCCGGTGAATGGCAATAGGGTCGCCCCCTATTACTTGGGACCCAAACATACCGGCGAACTATGGGTGTACATTAAGTACACCTCTGCCTAAGCCTTCGGGGAATACAGGCGTGATGATGGTATGATTTTCATAGAGTATTTCGCTGTTATTACGTCATGAATATAGTAAATCTGGAAATATCCTTACTTATGTGGATAAGTAATGATAATAAAGTTATGTCAATGTAGTATGAATTAACACATCGTTTTTATAACTTCTAAGTACATACAAAAAGATATATGTATACTGCCGTATTAATGCGCATATTATTGGGTTTTTCTATGAAATTCTTAGTAACAGCTCGGAGTCTGGATTTGTGGCCAGTGAATGGCAATAGGGTCGCCCCCTATTACATGGGACCTAAACATACCGGCGAACTGTGAGTGTACATTAAGTACATCTCTGCCTAACCATTCGGGAAATACAGGCGTGATGGTATGTTGTTGTTGTATTAATGCGCAGCGGAAATATATTTTTTACAAAGAAGAATATATGTTAGAAAGCAATGATTTACGAAATGTAACAATTAATAGTATCATTTAGATTTATTTACGAATTTAAGAATACTTTTCAATGTTGAATAATAGGAGTAAGGAAAAAAAAATAGAATTATTCTACTACCACTACTCCTTCTTCTTCCCCTATTTGTTTTAAAAGACTTAATAATATCATACTACCGTATTTGAAAATTGATAATCTTGGTCAAACTGTCGACCTTAATCGGAAAAAGGTGGGTTCAAAACAGAAAAGTTCAATCGTACGAAACTGTTTGAAATCCATCTCTTATTTATGAGAACAACAATTGAATGGGTATCTTGAATTAATTTTATCATGTGGCAATTTTTTGTTATATGACCTTCCTCTTCCCATTGACGGAACTGAGAACATCCAAATCAATTGTTGTTTTCACTTCTGTAATATATTGGTGTGCTCTTTAATATTCCGCTTCAATGTTTTATAAAGAGTACACCAAACATTCTATATAGTTTACTTTCGATAAAAATACTTTCTGCTATTACCTTTACGGGAAGTATTATTTAATATAAAATGTATAATGGCATGGCTTTTGATGTTATGGGTATATTTACCATTATGGGTATAACGGAACACCCAAAGTAATAAAAATAAAGCGTCTATTGAATAGGTATAAAGCCATACAAAGGTATTCATTTTGATGCAAATAAAGTAATTTAATTCTATTGTTTCTTTGAATCCCCCATTTTTTATTAACGACTATAAATATATTCTTTAAGACACGAGAGTTCTTCGAACTAAATATATTATTATGGTGGATAGTCTCGCTTTGGGCGCCAAATTATTATACCGGGATTATACTGCCTGGCAGTATTGAATAAAACTATAAAACAAAATGTGTAACTTGTTCTGAGAAAGACCTCAAAACGTCGATAAAAATATTACAAAACTTAAGTCTGTTTTTCAAATTAATTTGCTAATACGTCAAAATGAATACATATTAACAATGACCGTATATTATTATATACGTTCTGCTTTGTATTCGCAACGGCTTTGCTTTCGGGCGAACGCTTCGACGCTTTTCTCATATGTTATCATCATATACAACTATACATATAACTACTACTTATCGGTTATATACACGAATGTTGAAGGTTTTTATTGCATTAGATTTCTGTAGATACTTTGTAGAATATTGTGCTCTAAGATTTTCTATGGTTTCCCTATATGGGATTGAGACAATGCATTCTCTCTTCATTTGCAATTACTTTCATTTGATTACAGAAATTCAGTTTTGGAATTCTGTGTACTCCAATATAAACTCCATTGTACTTATAAAACTAGACTGCAATATACATATTTTGAATGAATATTTTATGCCTTGAAAAAGAGCACAATATAATATTTTATTCAAAGCTTCAAAGACTAATATTTTATTTGCGTTAAGAACTGTAAATATACACTAACAAGCCATTATTGTTTTAGTATAAGCTTTGTGTGTCGCTGTTAAATAAAAGCTTCGTCTCGTGGTTGATCAATTTGGAATTGTGTATGTGAATACAATTATATTGGCTTAATTAAACTATATGCGATGATAAGTGAAAGCATATAATTATGACAAAATTTCTAACACGGAATGAAACGAAAAAGTTTTTATTCCAATTTGATCCGTCTAGTTCTGGCAACATACAAAAGTTTGTTGATTTAAAAAGCTGCGTTCGATTTTTAAATATGCGAAAATGTTGCCACTACATATAAAAATGTTACGTTGCAAAATTTCAAATGGAATGTTGGTGTAAATTTTTTCCCCGATTTTCTTTTTTTTTCTTCCGAGAATGTTTGTCCCCCTATCCCAATAGATTTAGGGAATGACTTTTATTTTTTCGTTTATCTATCTATCATTCATATTCTATCATAGCTACTGTTATCCTTGGCACTGTTGGATCTCCTTTGTATTGAAAGGTTGATGTTGCAAGTTTTTTAGACTGTTACCCCTAGCCCGTATATATTTATACATAGTATTCTAATCTTCAGTCTATGGTAAGTATTTAGGAATAAGGTCTGATGATGTGACTGCATAATATGTCAACTCAATATAATTTGCTTTTCAATGTAAGCTATAGTCTATGGTGCTTCTCTATCTGGCTCGATCGTCAGTAACGATCATCAGTAATAATATCGATGGATGGATTACACTGTGATATTTTACACAGTAATCGAGAGCATCATGTCTTTATTAAAGTATATTTTTTAATGCTATATAAAATAAAACAGCGATATTTAGTCGGTAGAGCTATCTTAAATGGAAGTTAAAGAATTCAAAATAAAATCAATTTAAAATTAAATGCCTGAATATTTAAAAATAAATTATATATTTTTTGGATACGTAGGTTTAATATAGAGGTTTTTGCCCTCGCTGACATATTATGCAATCCATCAAGTAAAATAGCACACTGTACATTGATTCACAAAACTTTTCTGTTGTACATAGAAAAAATTGGACATTGTGGAGGTTACTTTACACAAGATAATAATTATTAATAACTGGGGAATTGGTCTATAATTGCACAAAACATATTGGCATTGCACTGGCACTAACGTTTCAATAGGATGTTTGACTACTTTGATAAAACTCTTAATAATTTTTAAATATAATTAATTGAAGTTACAGTATAAACTTTTTTAATTGAAATGCCGTCTGTGCATTAAATAATATGGTGCATAGAATGAATTGTAACTCACATATTTTTGAAATCTTGCTTTAAATTTAAAAATTAATTTTTCAAACACCCTATTGATATACAAAATTTTAAGGGTTTAGAAACTGCACAACGAAAATTCTTCTAGATAGTCTTGCAGTATATTTATAATAAAAAAGCACAACATAATAATGCTTATGCGAACAATGGTACAATTAAAATAACGGTCCAATAAGGACCAAATGTTACGCTGCCAATATTCACCGACATTGAAAAATTGTCAACTAATTTGAAAAGCTAACGCGAGCCCATTAACGCGAAGGGTTGGAAAGCATTTGCTATAATGTTTTTAAATATATAATATACTACTAAGAGAAGCTCATAATGAAAAATATGACAAATTTATTATGTGCCATAAATAAGGTAACATGGCCTTTTCAATTGGCGTTCTACTGATATTTTATTTACCTACGATTGTAATGAAATGTTTTCTCAGAAATCTCAGTGAATCGAAAAAGGCCACTACGATACAGGAGAAATGTTACTTATAATATGATTCTTTGAAATTTGTTAATAGATTTGACCTATTCATAACATAATATTACAAACAGTATACATTTATTTATTATATGTAAGATATATATAATATTTATCGTATCCCTTAAACACACACAATTTACTTCACACCCATGAACCTGAACTAAACGTAGGCCTACACTGACAACCCTAAGCTACATAATACAAACATATCTCACCCCACGCCACTCCCACCCCGAGCTATATAGCCGCCCTATCGCCAACATTTCATTTGTTCAGCAACTGCTACTGTGCGCGACTCAGTCGCTGTTCACGTGCGACACGGGCGCGTCGTCCGTGGGCGGCGACAACAAGAGCGACGTCCCGCCCAACGCCGCCGGCTCGCCTAGCTCGATACAGGTAAAGGTACTGTAACAATATAGACAGTACTATCATTTTCCAGAATTCATTGGAAATTTCTGTGGACCCAGCTCGAGACTCTTGGGCATTACAGCCAGTGAAACAGTTTATTGCGTATGATGTTCAAATATATTGTACCTTTTACAAGTATTCCTAGATATTATAGGAAATCTGTTGGTCTAGTTTCCTAAACAGGGAGAGCATTGGATGTTTAAGATACAGTTAGCGTATGAGAAAAGCGAAACAAAGATGTCTTTGATTTTGTGAAAAATCATAAAGAAAAAAAAATAAACCACTACTAGCAATTAGAAAATCCGAGAAATTCAAAACATTGCGCGTTTACTTCTGTGTATATGTATACCCAATAAAAAAATAATTAGGTTTCTCTGATAATAACTAACTATAGTCATACGTATCAATAATATTTTTTTTTCTCTAGCCGTTACTGTCCCACTGCTGGGCATAGGGCAGTATAATAATAAATAATAATAATCAATAATATTTAATAGTAGCCAAATCAGTGGCTTGTTGGCGCAATTGATGCGGTAAGGAAAGCGTTAATATGACTCCGGTTCTCGACGCCAGAAGTAAGCCATCATGTTTATCGATGACAACAGATATTTTGAATCTCAACCAAGAAGTAAAACTACCATTATTTATCATTATACTTATGCTATAGAATTGTGACCAATGGGTATGATTAAAGGTCATATCCGGATATACAAAATAAACGTGTCTTTCTTCAGATTTAACCTGTAGTATTATATCACATTCTACCAACTAAGGAATGTTTCCAGGCGCCGTTGTTGTCCGTGGACTGTAAGAGTAACCCGCCGACTTATAGCTTCGTCCAAGGTTGGCAACTCCTGGCGCTGGCGGTCAGCCTCTTTGTGCCAAGGAATAATCGACTGCTCTGGTACCTCAAGCTGCATTTGAGCAGGCATTCTGACACGAAGTGAGTATTGTTGTGATGCTGATGGTTATTTTACTAAATAAATAAAAAGTTTATTGGAAACAATAACATTACTCAACAAAAGAAACGAAGATAGCTACAAAAGCATGGAAGACATAAATTTATCTGTTCCGTGTACAAAAGTAAAACACTGTAGCCCCGATATCTACAAAATATTATAAGTCCATTCTTTTTAGATTTGACTAACAAACTAGGGAAATAAAGGATAACATTAAAGTAGGACAATATTGGTAATGATAAGAGTATACACTTGTACAGTACATTAATGTTTATTGTGAAGGCAGGTGATTGCCATTGTCACGTTTAGTTCCTCGTTAGTTCAAACTTCAAACTTCGTGAACAGCTGTCAACTATAATAATATGTTATTTACAGTTTATTTTAAAAAATCAACGATGTGGTTACTATTAGCTATTTATTCTTCCTTAGAACTGCCTGCCTCTTCAGTCTAGTGGTCCTAAGCACGACTGCTACGCTAGGGGTCCTGGGTTCTTTATGAAAGGTTTTCTATGAAATTCCCAGTAGCAGCTCGGAGTCTGGATTTGAGCCCGGTTAATGGCAATAGGCTCGCCCCCTATTACATGGGACCTAAACATAACGGCGAAATATGGGTGTACATTAGTACAACTCTGCCAAACTCTTCGGGGAATACAGGCGTGATGGTATGTTTAATGTGTTTTTAGAACTGAGTGTGGCAAATATGCAGCGTACTGTGCACGCGCTCTTGAACGTACGATACGCAATGGAGGGCGAGAGGACAAGCCCTCCCGCATGGAGGTACTGTCCATACTGCTGAAGAACCCCTACCACCACTGTCTGCCACACGCCATACCTGTTCACATGCTCAACAATACTTATCAGGTAAGTTATTATTTGCAGCGTATTTACTGTCCATGTGTAATAGCAGTATGGACGGCGATGACAACTTACCATCAGGTAGTTTGCCTGCTCGTTTGCCGAGAAATCCCATAAAAAAAATTAACAATATAATTATGAAGATGTTTGTTTTTGTCAACAGCTGTAAAATTTTACGATGAAACCGATATGGCGCATGCGTCATCGTATGCGTCTATCTCATTCATTCTGTGATTTCCTTCATTACATGTTTCGCTCACTCGTTGCATAAGACAGTTGTGATCGTAAATGGTTCGCATTCCTGATTATTTTTCTAACAAATTTCGATGTTTTTGTACAATAACACTTTATTATGTGCTACCTGCGTAGCTATTTAGAAAGACAAATTATTTAAAAGGGGAAAAGAGAAAACATATCGATAATACGAAATAACCCCTAACATCACAAGCACATATGAAAATAGGAATTTCAACTAATAACATTAGTCTTTTAATCTTAATTTATGATTAATAAACATGTTTGAATTTTTATATGTATAAATATAATAGTTACAAATTATTATATGTTCCTTTTTTACCTTTAGTTTCGTCGAAACATTAGTCTTATTTTATTAACCGACGAATAATTATTTATATAGAGTAAAATCTTGCATATTGAGGTGTTCCAACCATTTAACAGGTTATAAGCTTCGACGGCTCAACGACAGTAGAAGAGTTCTTATCAACGTTAAGTACAGAACTAGGTTGCCGAGAGTCTGCCGCGTCAGGGTTTGCACTGTTTAGTGACGACCCTATTGAAAAGGACTTGGAACACCACATTAAACCAGATAAGAAGGTACCACGTAGCTGTATTAGTAGTAGTCTTTGCAACCGGCGCGTGTGTATGAAAAGATGTACGAATGTGGAAGAAGCGAAAGAGGTTTGCAAGTCATAGGCTGTCTATAGTTTCTGCCTACTCCTGTGGGGAAAAGTCGTGAGTTTTTTGTGTGTATGTAAAAAGTTACGACTTGTTTTGGGCACTATTAATTTATTCATAAAAAATTAAAATACCAATCGATTTCCTATAGCTATAATGTGTTTTGGCTACTTTTCCTTGTTACATGTCAAAACCAGACAGTTTACAAACACATTTTAGTTCTAATAGGCTTATTAGACTTTTTACTATCAAAAAAGTGATGGGATTTACTGTATAAAACATATTCGAATTTAGGATGCTGATATCGTATTGCGTCTCTTCGGATCAGTACACCGCACGCTTTATCCGCAAACTAAGCTACCGAGACCACACTGCGCTGTGTCGCTATAGCTTCTTCGATCGTATTTTTTTTTTACTAGAAAATTCATATGTTTGTGGATATTTAACTAATTTTCGAAATTAATGTGGTTTAGGTATTTCTACTTCAAAAGTTTCTTAAATCTATTCTCTTTCCAGCTATGCGACGTAATATCAAAATGGGAGACAGCGCTCAGAGAGAAAGGTTCAGGAAAGTTCGAGAACTCGCGAGTTATTCGACTGACATACAGAAATAGGTTATACTTCAAGAATTCTATTAGAACTGAAACGGACAAAGAAAGACTGCTGCTATGTTATCAGGTTAACCAACAAGGTAAGTTTCTAGCTAGAGGTCGCATCATCTTCATCAATCCGAATCCGAAGCGGCGGTAGCCTAACTGAAGCGGCGGTAGCCTAATGGCTAGGGCGTCGGACTTGCGATCATATGGTTGCAGGTTCAAACCCCATCCATTGCACTACCGACGTGAACCAACTCGTAACACAAGCATTTAGCTTAGCACGAGGGGTTAACAAGAATACTAGTAATGTGTGACCCACATTGCTAGTAAGCATTTATTTAAAAAAAAAAAAAAAAAAAAAAAAAACCATTAACCTTCCCGCTGCTGGGCACGAGTCTCCTCTCTGAGTAAGAGAGCTTGCAGCATGTAGTTTACATGGAATTCATACGCCGCACTGCCGTCGAGAAAAATACGCGTTCATAATAAATTATCGCTCGCTTAAACGGTGATGGAAAACATCGTGAGGAAACCTGCATGCCCAAAACTGGTCTGGTCATTGGTCTGGTGGTCCAAACGCGACTGCTACGACGGAATTCCTGGGTCCGATTTGCAGATCGTTTTTTTTTTTCATATTTTTTTATCTATTTCCGAAGTTTTCACAACGAATTTGATTGTATCGAAAAGCTCTTGAAAGTTAAAGTTTGTCTGTTGACAGTTGTAGCGGGTCGTTTCCCTGTGACGCGTGAGTTGGCCGCGGAGCTGGGCGCGCTGATGGCACAGCTGGACATGGGGGACTACTCCCCGGCCAACACACAACACAACCAGCCGCTAGCTCACAGGTTCTACCCCTACAGGTACAGGGCCGGACTCACCAACGATGAACTTAGGTGAGTCATTACATTTATTAGTTATGTTTTAGTATATTTAGGCTTTATTGCATATTTAAAATGTTGAGGGACGATTTTCCATCACCAGATAATTTTTATCATCATCATGATCATCAACCCATTACATTGTCCCACTACTGGGCACGGTTCTCCTCTCAGTACGAGAGGGATTAAGCTATAGTCCGCCACGCTAGCCTACTGCGGGTTGGCAGGAGCTCGAGACCTTTGACTTGGCAGTCCAATGGTCATATCACAGGACTATCACTGCACTATAGAACTATTATTTTTATTCGATGGATATATTTTACTGTGTCAATTTTATATTTTAAAAAAATCTGTCACACCATCAAATTAATTGTTCTCATTAACGCTACTATTGAAAACATATAAATTAAGGCCAAAACACAATTCGATCTCAGGCAGAATCTGAATCTGCGTACGAATATCTGGTACCAATCCAGCCTAAGTTTTTAATAATAATAAATTATAAATGCTTTATTGAAAACAAAGTAAACAACAAAGTTACAACTAACTATATGTTATTATCGTCGTATTTCAACCAATTTACACAAAACCTTAACAAGTTACTCTCTCACATGAATCACTATTGGTGGTAACCGCATGAAATTCCGTTCAGACAGACACGGCAGAGGAATTTATTTTATTATATACAGTGTAATTCTCACTAACATTACATTAAATTGCAGGGATGTTGAAGAGAAACTGCGATCTAAGTGGGTGGCATTGAAAGGCAGAAGTACCGCGGACTGCGTGCGGATCTACCTCAACTGTACCAGGAAGTGGCCGTTCTTTGGTGCTACGCTGTTCCAAGCTAGGGTAAGTGACAAGTATTTACTCCACTACCAACAATATGTAATTGTGTAAGGTATTTCTCGGCGAGCACGTATCGCCGGTCCTGATTGTCATACCTATGACAATCGTTAATGGTAATCAGAAGCCCAAAAAAGTCTGAAAACTAATGTAGCGTCCGAATATCTATGATGCGCAGAAATAAGGTTGGTCGCTTCATGTAAAAAACAAATTTTCAGCGTCATCTGGTTAGACGGGAAGCTGTTGGAATTTACTTGATTGTAAATTACAAAAATAATCTATTCTTACTTTAGTTGTGGCCACATTGTCATTTGTATTACCTGTAATTTGGTCTTGTAAGCAAAAACAGACCTTGTTTTGTGATAAGCAAGTGGTATTGTAGTGTTACAGCAATTTTATGGTCGACTTTCATCATCATCAGCCCATACTCGTCCACTGCTGAACGTAGGCCTATCCTAGTGAACGCCACAGAGAGATCTTCGGCTTTCCTCATCCAGTCACTGCCAGCTGCCTTCCGCAAGTCGTCACTCCCTCTGGCCGGCGGGCGCCCTACACTACGTTTGCCTAGACGCGGTCTCCACTCCACTGGTCGACTTTACAAAACATAAACTATACATACAACATAAAAACCCATGTCTGTATGATAGGTATTAATATGAAAGTAAAGTATGCATGCTGTTAGATATTAGATGACAACTAAATTAAAAATATAAAAAATCCCCGGCAATTGCATTATATCTCGACCGATTTTCATCAAACTGAGCTAAGAACACTCCCGACTAATTCACCTTTCAAACAAAAAAAACTAAATCCAAATCGGTCCATCCGTTCGGGAGCTGCTATGCACAGGACAGACACACACACAGACACGTCAAACTTATAGCACCGCGTCGTTTTTGCGTCGGGGGTTAATAAATTATAAGTACTTTGACTACATTGTATTAGGATAAGACCTGTGATAATAGTTGTATGTGAATAACTAAATAAAAATAAATAAGTTATGGCTTATGCGTTTCGCCAGCCGCCTACGGCCATGCCAAGCTTATTATTGTATGTTGTTATTTCCAGATAAAGCAACCGGACCTGTCGATGGTGTGGCTGGCTGTGTCGGAGGAGGGCGTGACGGTGCTGGAGCTGGCCTCCATGGCCGTCATAGGACGGTACGCGCTCACCTCCATAGGACTCTTTGGTGGATTACAGGTAAATAAAAATAAAAATCACGACTGTATTCCTGGCAGAGGAGTACTAATGTACAATTTGTTCGAAATAATTGAGCCTGTCTGAAGTTAGTCGTTCCGATCTCCCGCTCAGATAAAATGGCTTAATTAAGTGTTTTTACACATTAAAATCGAAATTAGTAAACAAATAGGTTGTAATGATTCGGGTTCTTAATGCGGCTGAATGAAAGAAAGACTGAGTATGTAGCTTAACAAAATTTAATGTTTCAAGAACAATACTCTAAAAAGATGCACAGGTGGCCCTATTTGGCTTAAATGTCCGTAGAAAGGCCGTGAAGACTTAAGAATAGGCAGACCAACAAAATAAAAATACAAAAAGTTAAAACATAACGTGATTCAGGATCGAACTCGACCCACATAAAACCACAATCCGGGCTCCTCCGTCTATGTCAATATGCTCATTAATAACTGTGGCGAATATGTCGACCAGTTCATCAAGGCCACAATGTGGTACCGATAGTATGACGATTGCCTTTTGGTTGATCAATATAAACACTCCAAGGTGAGGGGCATTTCCACAAGCTGAGAACAAAATATGATATAAATGTCAACACTCACAAGAACATCCCTGATTTCCAAGTTAACGGTATCGACGTAAACACTCACCCCGTGACTTTCTAACGTTCACCCACAACAAACACTTGATACACGGTCGTATTTGACAGGTCAATAAGACTATTGAAATATGAGAACAGTTAACTATCGCGGAAAAGTAATTATTACGCGACTTTAACTTCGAGCGTCGGTTAGTTCTGTCTCTCTTCAAAATCCTGCCCGCCGGTGGCGTGACATTCCTAAGTTCAATTATTTTTCGACCCACCCTCAGTGTCATGACAATTTGATAAGTGTTGTATTTATTGCGTGCCTAGTAGCGTCATCTATGAGCAAGACAATTATAACTCACGATCATCACACATCCCCTCTCCTCTAAAGAATCCAACCGGATTCAAACGAAACGTTTAAAATCGCACGAATGCCATGTTCCTAAGTCCTTGCCTCTGAGGCTCTTTAATTTGTAAACATCACTCGATATTTTTTCTGATATTATTGCTTTTTCAAATTTAGGCGCCAATTTGGACATGAAATTCTTGTCGGCACTAGATAACAGTTTGGTCCGTTTCCAAACTACATCACCTTCTTTATAGTCACAAATACGACGTCTCAGATTATATTGTTTACTATTGTTTTCATGGGATTTTCGGATCCTCTCACAGACGTCATCATAAACTTTACTTCTAAATGCTATGCTTCTTTCGAATTTTTCCTTGTCGAAGGTAATCGGTACGTTTGGATCGAAGCTGTAGGCTTTCTTGCCGTGTATTGCTGTTTCTCTACCAAAGAACAAAAAGGATGGCGTTCTACCCGTAACTTCGTGAACAGATGTTCTGATAGCGTGTCCAATGTGGGGAATATGCTTATCCCACTCCTTATGATTATCGTTTACATAAGAAGCTATTGCTGAACCAATGACTTTGTTTACACGCTCAGTTGGGTTAGCTTGAGGATGGTAGTATGGGGTATACCATATCTTTACTCCGTAACTTAATACCAAGTCCTTAAACTGGTTGAATACAAATTGCTTACCATTATCACAAATTATGACGTTAGGGGTACCAAACATAAGGAATATTTGTTCTTCTAGAATTTGTGAAATTGTTGATGCTTTCCCGTTCCTGAGTGGATAGAGAAAGCAAAATTTACTAAACCAACATGAAATTACTAAGAGCATAGTATTACCCTGTTTAGACTTCGGAAAGGGACCCATTAGATCCATAGAGATTATTTGTAATGGCTCTGTCACCTCTCGTTGTTTTCCCATCAACCCAGAGGGCTTTATTTGTGAGTATTTGTGTTTTGCACATACTTCACATTTCCGCACATATTCTTTTACATCTTGGATTAATGTCGGCCAGAAGTAGTGCTGCCTCACGCGATTGACAGATTTTTTGACACCCAGGTGGCCTGACGTTGGGTCATCATGACATTCTCTTAAGACTATCCCACGAAGTTTTTCGGGTATGACCAGTTTCCAGCTGTCATTATCGTTAGGAAATTGTTTTAGTTTTAGATATTTCCACAACTGTCCTTGACTAATTTCCCAATCTGGATTATGTTTTCCTGACAGGACCATGTCCTCTTGCGATCTGTACCAATCATCTTTATCTTCCGGATTTATATCTAAGACGTTTATTTCTTCGTCGATCGCTCTCGATAAAGCATCTGGTACTATATTATATTTACCCTTGCGGTGGACTATTTCATAGTCAAATTGCTGAAGGCGCATTGCCCACCTTGCTAAGCGTCCGTGTGGGTCTTTATTTCGATGTAACCATTGGAGAGCACTGTGGTCCGATATAACTTTAAAGTGACTTCCTTCAACGTAAGGCCGAAATTGTTCTACTGCATGAAGAACGCTTAGTAGCTCTCGCTCAGATGCCGAGTATTTGCATTCTCTTTCCGAAAGTTTTCTGCTAGTATAGGCGATGGGCGCCTCCAGGCCATCAACCTCCTGGATTAAAACACCACCAGTACCCCTGTTTGAAGCGTCACATTGTATGGAAAAGGGCTTTGTAAAATCGGGTACTCTCAACACTGGAGTAGAAGTTAAGGCCGTTTTTAGATTATCGAAGGCGTTTTGAGCTTCCTTATTCCATGTAATACGTTTTCCTTTCTTTCCGCCTTTAGTTAGCTCATGTAGGGGTGCAGCGACAATGGCAAAGTTTTCCACAAAACGCCTATACCAGCTTGCTAGCCCAATAAATCTCTTTAAATCAGTGTAGGTTATAGGCCTTGGGTAGTCAAGGATTGCTCTCACTTTGTCCGGGTCAGTGCGTAAGCCATCTTTATCTACAATATAACCTAAGTATTTTAACGACGATCTCGCAAAGGCACATTTCTCTAGGTTTATTGTGAGGCCAGCTTCCGTAAGTTGGTTTTTTACGTAAGCTAATGATGATAGATGCTCCTCAAAACTGGCGTTACAAATGACAATATCATCCAAATAAGTAAATACTTTTCCTTCATATTCCGGGGTAAACAAGCGATCCATTAACCGTTGTTGTGTCTGCGACGCATTACTTAGGCCAAATGGCATTACCTTAAATTGATATAGTCCCTTTCCTGCGAGTCCAAAAGCAGTTTTTTCTTTGCTGGATTTCTCTAGTGGGATCTGCCAAAAAGCGGAGCGAAGATCTATTGTAGAAAGAAACCGAGCGTTTTTGAGACCATCTAATATGGTGGTGACTCTGGGCAATGGATATGAATCCTTAATCGTCACCTTATTTAGCTGGCGGCTATCTAAGCACAGTCGGTTTTTGCCTGAAGCTTTCCTCACCAGTAATACTGGCGATCGCCATGCGCTAAACGAGGGTTCTATGACGTCATTATCAAGCATATCTTGGATTTCTTCTTGTAACTCCTTCATGATGGGCGGAGCAAAGGGGTATTGTCTTTGATTAGTAGGAAGACTATTTCCCGTATCAATTCTATGCTCAATCAAGGAAGTTCTTCCTAAGCCTTTGCCAATTTCTGACCCCATCTCCTCTAACAATTTATTGAGACTCTCTTTCTGCTCAAGAGATAATTCATCACGAGAAATGACTGGACGCGTTGCGTTAATTTCCGAAATGTTAGCTTCTAATTTCTCAGTACCGATAGCTAAATTGAAGGACTCAAAAAAATTCATGCCTAAAATCATATCGTGTTTTAAACCATCCATAATGTAAAACGTGATCACTTTATAACGTTCTGTAAACTGAATAGGTAAATCAACAATTGAATGTATTGTATGATAAGTGCCATCGGCCGTTGATACCTTTTCTTTATCAATTTTGTGCTCGCTAAATCCTAAACTAAAAATTTTATTAGCGAATACCTGTGAGATCACAGAAACAGTAGCTCCGGAATCTAATAATCCCACAAATGGTTGATTCAACATTTTTATATCAGCATAAAAACGTTTATCATACCTATTTTTGTTTATATTGCAGATCTCGCCTGTTTTAAAATATGTCGCTATTGTAAGTAGCCATTGCTGCCATTCATCCGAATTTGAATGATTTAGTTTTCCGGGGTACGATCGGCAGGCATCGACTCCGAGTGTCCGTTTCCCTTAGTGATGGCGTTGCATGTACATTTTTTGATAGTGTTGCCGAAGCGTCCACATCTATAGCAGAACAGTCTTTGTTTTGGTAAATTGCAATTCCTAAAACGATGTCCAGGACTTCTGCAGTTCCAGCATTTTGGTTGAGGTGCTTCACTGCCATCTATGGCTACCAATTCAGCCGGTTTTTCATTTTGTGATGCTTTTGAAATATTTCCTCTGTAAGCTAAATCACGCTCCAATAATCGATTATTTGGAGTAGGCTCCTTAAAACTGTCACAACTTAACTTAGTGCGTTCAATAACCTTTAACACTGACGTAAGCTCAGCCACGGAATCAAAAGTGTCTCGGCATATGGCTTTTTGAAAATAAGGTTGAAGATTTCTTCTTAATATTCTCAATTTCTGTGTTTCACTAATAGGAACTGGTAACCGATTAAACATATTTTGCATAATGGATATATATATCAAAGCGCTCTCCTGTTTGCTCTGAGTTCTAAGTTGTATTTCTTCCAACAATTCCTCCTGGTAGTATGGCTGTTGAAACGTGTCTAAAAGGAGCTTTACTAGATCAGCCCAACTTGAGACTGAACTTTTATTTGCCCTAAACCATATCAAGGCTTCATCTTCAAAAAAATCAATAGCGTATCGAAACAAGTCCTCTTCGCCTGCATTCCGTGCTGCTTTTAGTTCGTCAATTCTTTCTAAGAACGCGTTAATACTTATGGTGCCTTTGCCACTAAATTTGACACCCCAATCTTTAATGGGAACCAACTTTCGTTTGTGGAAATAATTATCAAATGTCGAAGACCTTTGCAACCCTTGATGGCTTGTAGAAACGGGAGGATTTTTTATAGTTGTTGGTGATACGTGAGGTTCCATGGCAGAGTTTTGCGTGCTTTGAAGAAATTTATTCTTAGTTACCATCTCTTTAGTATGCTTAGTTCCTAATTGTTCCATAATCAATCCAGCTTCCTCTCCCAAAGACTTTTGTAAAATCTCTTTATCATGCTCAGAAATGACATCATCTTCCTCTTCTCCTTCATCTTGTTCTAAATTTTTTAACGAAGACATTGTATCCTGTATGTTCCTTAATAATGACAAATGTTTCTCTATATCCTCCGATTCAGTAGGGATGATAAGTTTAGCGCGATTTGATATATGCGTCAAACGCGAGTGAATACGTCTGATAAATGCTTCATCGGGACTGTGCGAGACCTCTGACATTAATGAAATTATGACTGACAATTTATGTTCACAAATTAAGATTTCATTACTTGGGTTTTCAATACAAGACTTAGGGACTTTAAAGGAAATGGTTGACTCACCCGTCGTTTCGCGCCGCAAAATTTCGCGTAAAAATTTTCGCATAGTCGCCACAGTTTTACAATCGGACACCCCCCGGCAAGCCAATTCAAATTCCAGTTCATCTTTATGCAGTGCATTTACATCCATGGTTACAACTGAAGTTCAATGAACTTACAAAAAAATAAAACTAAAAATAATCTTTTTGAAATTACAACAACCTGTATGTGTATGATCAATATCACAAGAATCCAATAATAATCGTTTTTTTTTTTTTTTTTACATTAACAACCTGTATACATAGATGAGCATAAGCGCTATGATTGAAACGGAATTATTTTGATATTACAACTAAAGTTCAATGAACTTACAAAAAAAAACATAAAACTCATAATAATCTTGTTGAAATTACAACAGCCTGTATATGTATGATCAATATCACAAAAAACAATTTTAAGTTCTTTTTTTTTTTTTTTTACAATACTAACCTGTATACATAGGTGGGCATTATAAGTGCTATGATTGAAACGGAACTATTTTGATATAAATACAAATGGGAAAAAATCAGTATAATCGAGTAGGTACTCGCCAAACCATATGGTACAATATGTATATGTAGGTAAGATATTAAGCACAATAATCCTCAAGTCTATCTTTCATCCCAGTTTTACCCATTGGGCGCCAATGTAATGATTCGGGTTCTTAATGCGGCTGAATGAAAGAAAGACTGAGTATGTAGCTTAACAAAATTTAATGTTTCAAGAACAATACTCTAAAAAGATGCACAGGTGGCCCTATTTGGCTTAAATGTCCGTAGAAAGGCCGTGAAGACTTAAGAATAGGCAGACCGACAAAATAAAAATACAAAAAGTTAAAACATAACGTGATTCAGGATCGAACTCGACCCACATAAAACCACAATCCGGGCTCCTCCGTCTATGTCAATATGCTCATTAATAACTGTGGCGAATATGTCGACCAGTTCATCAAGGCCACAATGTGGTACCGATAGTATGACGATTGCCTTTTGGTTGATCAATATAAACACTCCAAGGTGAGGGGCATTTCCACAAGCTGAGAACAAAATATGATATAAATGTCAACACTCACAAGAACATCCCTGATTTCCAAGTTAACGGTATCGACGTAAACACTCACCCCGTGACTTTCTAACGTTCACCCACAACAAACACTTGATACACGGTCGTATTTGACAGGTCAATAAGACTATTGAAATATGAGAACAGTTAACTATCGCGGAAAAGTAATTATTACGCGACTTTAACTTCGAGCGTCGGTTAGTTCTGTCTCTCTTCAAAATCCTGCCCGCCGGTGGCGTGACATTCCTAAGTTCAATTATTTTTCGACCCACCCTCAGTGTCATGACAATTTGATAAGTGTTGTATTTATTGCGTGCCTAGTAGCGTCATCTATGAGCAAGACAATTATAACTCACGATCATCACAAGGTGCGACCCCAATTGTCTTTACAGCGACTCTTTCTATTAAAACTTACTACTGCTAAACCACTTGCTGATAACTTCAGACGAGCACAGTTATTTCGAACAAACTATACAATTCGTATGTATCGATCTTATTGTTATTAGATGTGATTAGAAGCGACCCTTTTGCGACTAAGGAAACAACAGTACTAATGAGGCAGTTTTATTTTAACAATCCAATTTATACTATAACTACTTCAAAATATATAAACAGCGTCAAAATTTACGACCGCTTTGATGTTACATGTGATTGCTGTATTGTAAATGAATTACGGTATATTTTGCTATGACGATTCGTGTTCTGGTTGAGAGGGAACGTGAACTTTGGTGTCATCTATCATCAACCCATTACATTGTCCCACTGCTGGGCACGGGTCTCCTCTCAGAGCGAGAGGGAATAGGCTAACTTTGGTGTGCACTACTTTTTTTTTATACAGAATATATATGTAACAAATGCATGTATTTTATGGATTCTATTTTTATAATTTATTTCAGGATGACTTGATGATGTTGATCGACGCTGAAGACGCGGCGAGCCCGGTGCATAAGATGTTGATTAGTCTCAATAAGCCTAAAGTAAGTCATTTATTTTTTAATAATCGAAACTAAGCTGCATGTCTGAATAAAATTCACGGTGGTGGTGGTGACTGATACCTGCGCATTGGAATAAAGTTGACGATTACTATATAATTTATAAGTCACTACTGTACGGTTTTCTATACGGTTTTCAACATTAGAAATGATTTTTTTTAAGAGGACTATAAATTTATAAACATACATGTAGCTGGGGTGGACCGTTAGTAAAGGTTGATTTAAATATTTTTATTTGAATATCTGTTTTTCCCGCAGATGGCAGAGCTGACCCATCTAATAGCGGACTACAAGAACGCGCTCCTCCGTCCGGGAGGGTCGGGCACTCCGCAGATGAACTCACTGACGCGCAACGGGAGCCACCGGTCCGTGCGCGCGCCGGGAGCTGCGCCCGCGCACCCCGCGCACCCCGCGCCCGCCACCCTCCCGCACGCGCGCGGCCCCCACCCCCACCACCCCCACCACGACCACCACTCCCACCACCACACCCTCAACTCCCACGCCACCACCATGACGCTGGGCTCGGACCGTAACGCGACCTTGACCCTGAGCTCGCACACGTCTACCTTCACCCAGCACGTGGAAGCGAGGGTCCTGTCCCACGGCCAGCCTGACATACTGAAGTCGACCCCGGACCACCACAGGTCCGACAAGAAGCGAACTCACACGCAAGACACTGGACTCGCGTGATTGTAAGTGTGTGACGGACTTTGTACGGGTTTGTTTAGTGACGTTATGTGACGAAAGGAGCGCGGCGTGACTGGTTTCAAAACTAAAGATTCTAGAACACTAGCAATAAAATCCGTAAAAAGTAGTTTTTTTCAATGGCTAAAGGTTATGGCTTAAGGCAAACCAGAAACGAAACATGGAGAAAATATATAATTCAATGTATTATAATTTCATACAAAATAATACTACATTTACCTAAAAATCTCGTGTACCTGTATGAATGTCTTTTACTTTTTAACAGTTGCGCCCGAGGCTCGTGGATAGAAAATGGCCGGTTTACAGAAAGTGATAGCATTCCACCAAATATAGGACGGAAATAAACGAAATAATAATATACCTCATATTTTGTAGCTAACGATCCAGCCTACTTTAATTGGCTTTTTAATTATAGATTTAAACAAATAATAGTTTATAATTTATTTTTTCAGTGTAATATAGACATTATTTTAATGGTTGCTACGTTCAGTGAATTCGGCTTATACAGATAACTAATGTGAATTGCATGAATGTATCGGTGTTTATACGAAGTCATAATGCCAATTTTATACATGTAGTTTGGAATGTTTGTGTACAGGGTGTGATAAGGATGCGTAGATATTATCGAACAATTTACAAAGTATTTTCTTGCGTCTTTTTTATATGAGCTATATATTATGATAATTTCTGATAGAAATAGTTTCACTCCAATAGTCAGGTTTCACTCTTGAAGTCTCCAGTTGGATGCCTTATATTTTGTTGTACGTTTAAAAACAAACTTGCCTAAAATTATTATGTATCGACTTACATACGCACAAATCAGTGACATTATAGTCTTATAGTTATAAATCATACATTATTGTATATTCCCATCAACCTTTGGAAAGAGATAATCGGCTAGTTTCGGCTTCGTAGAGCGTTATCTCTGTCTCACACTACTTGAGTGACGTTTGTCGCTAATTCGGCATTCGTTAGTGCTCCGTGCGTCAGAGATAACGCTCTCCGAAGCCGAAACTAGGCATTATCTCTTTCCAAAGGCCGATGTAAAATATTAAACGCCGAATACTGTAGACTGGCTTTACTTTATATTTTAAATATTAATCCTCCATTGAAATAAAATAACAGAAATAGTTTCTAATGAGTTTGAATATTTTTTTAAGACACAGAGCTACGGCCTACGCTACGGCTATCTTATAATATTTTTAAAGTAAATAAGGTTGGCAATGTTGGTTGGTTAACAATTTTTCAAACTTATTATTATATCATCAAAGTTGAAGAATTATCATTGTAAGCATTTTCACTAATATATTCTGCTTTTATTGGAAATAGAGATCTGAAAAAAAAACCTGTTACTAAAAATTCTTTTCTCAAACTGATACAATGGTCTGTTTGATTGAAAATAGTTCCACAAATACTCTTAAAATGTCATAACACATTATGCATTGTTTGTGTGCGATAACCGTTTGTAATAAGCAATTGTTGTTATTGGTAATTCTGAATGTCTGTAACAGTGATAAATCTAATGGACTGAATTATATTTAAGATCTTCAACGAATCTAAACACTATGCTTTAGTTTCTTTGCTCCAAATATTTGTTTATTTAAAAGAAATAAACAAAACAATTTGTATACATAATGTTTGATATGACCCTTTTATTTTATAAGTATATCAACAACTAGAAGTACTTGAATCTCATTTTATTCTTTTCTCATTCGAATTTTTACTTATTAACAATCTAGTAAGAACTAGGAATCGATGTGTTCTCATATTGGTCTAAAAATATGTTCTAAAAACCATGCTATCAATAAAGTATTTTACTATCAAAAAGCATAGCGAATCAAATCTTGTAATAATAAGTAAACCGCAGATTCTCTGAACTATTTGATTGTATAAATAACGGTGTAAATATCAAAAGTGGGCACTTCCCATTTACATATTTTATGTAGTTACATTTGGTGGGCATTTTAACTACACTAATATACATAGGGTATTTTTTGTATATTTTCAGCCTCTACAATTTCAGGGATCCGTGAACAAAAATAGGTATCTACCATAAATATTAAATTCAGTATTTTACCACATGCTGAGCTGCATACAAATAAACTTTAAAATTACTGTACCTTATTGTATCACACAAAACATAATTATAGTTCGTTTGAAATAACTATGCACGTCTTAAGTTGTTTGCAAGTGGTTTTGTAGAGGTACATTTTTATGTAAAAACTGTATGTAAAAACTTTTACGGTCGTATCCGCTTTTTTCCTTACTGATTTTGATTTTATGTATGAAACATGTATAATGTTCTGATTACTAGAGAATGCTGTGACCCAAAGTTAGCCTTAACCGGCTCAACATTTACATTAGGCACTAGACAAAACTAACTTCACGAAAAGGAAACAGGGTCTCGAGATAAATTTGGATACCTACTATATTTTTAGTCAACACAGCTACTCTCCTCTAGTCTTTCACGGAGCTCTGAAGTGATATGATTTTATACTCGATTAGCTTTCATAGATATTTCTACCAATTTTTATAATCATTCAAAGATTTTTCGTTACCAGCTTATTATGTGATCATTATTTACTGTGTCATGCGATAAAAAAGATTGATAATTTTTAAAGTTAGTGAATTTATTTTTTTACATGTAGATAATTAGTAGACAAATGTTTTTTCTGCTTTACATTTTTATAAAGCAATCTTTTCTATCGCAGCGACACAAATGTGATGGACGGGCTAATTGTAAACAGCTACAAATACAAACGGCAACTAAATAAATAGAGGTAGTTTTGTAAATCGTAGACATAAATAGACGATAGACTAATGACAACAGTAATTATGTAATTTTGACCAATTCGCTTTCATGGCCAATCTATCCATATGGGCTTTACCAGGCCAAGGCTTCGAAAACTAGTCTATTTTTATTTTTAAATACAATAACATCACAAGAAGGCCTATAGAAGCACAAAAATTACTATTACTACTACTTTTTATTACTTTTCGGTTCTGTGAAGGCCACTGTTCTCTTAACCTTGGCCTGAATTACGCGATTTTAGCCCTTATTAGTCCAAAACTAGAATTTAAAAATTGCATAATAAAAGGGTATTAAAATAAAGGCTCAAATCGCGTGTCCTGTAGTCAGCAGTTGTAATTTAGTATATAAAATAAATAAACCAAGATTTCGATTGCACTTTTTGCATAACACTTACCTGTTGATATAATTATGTATAGAATGTATATTTTACATTAAAATCAATAATTTGTATTAATAATTTAGTTATAAATTATTTTGTAAGTATTTATTCTGTGTTGTTTTACAATTGGTTGTTTATTTTTTTGTATAATAATTGACGAGTCCAACTTTTTTTGTTAGAGAAGGCCTAACTTGAAGATTGACACCATTGGGACCTAATATTGGATCATTTTGTGAATTATATTTTGTATGTAATAGACGTTTTTTGTTTGATGATGCGAGAATAAACTTGTATTACTGATCGTTTGTATTTTTTTTACACAAGCAAAATTTACTACAGTGGTTAGTTTCCTTAGCGTTAAAAACTTTGACAAGCTACGACGGTAGTGCGATATGATTCAGTTATCCGAAGACATCCGCCATCCTATTAATCGATAGTTAATAAATTTTATAGTAATTTCAACTATAGTATCTCCTATAGCTTATGATATCCTAGTACAAAGATCAACTTAGCAATAAGGTAAAGCTGAATGGTACTAGGATAACATGAACTACCTGCCACCTCCTTTACAGCTGTTGTAAACCTGTACGACCTAATACATTATGCTATCCTAGTAGAAATTATGAAAACTGTAAATGACGTCCGTCTCCTTTATGCTGCCCTAGTATTTTAATCACGGCATCTTTTGTGGCCGGGGGGTACTTGGGCAACATGAATTACACTACTATACAGCCGTTGTTCCACTACTCGCACCTCGCTGGTGTTGTTAAAAAATAACCTCCTCTTCTTTATGCAGTCCTAGTGCACTGGCATTAATCTCGGTATATTTTGTAACCGCTTCACTGCCGCCTTCTTGTGTACTACCCACACCTCCTATAACTTATGCTGCCCTAGTACTTTGGTATATAAAAAAGGAAAAATTGTGCCATCTCTTTCCGGGTATTGAAAAACTACCCTCATCTCCTATCCTTTATGCTATCTTAGTACTCTGGTATTCCGGAATTACAACACACACACACACACACACATGTTGTGGTTTGCCATGTTGTACTAGGGTATCATTAGTCAATTACCTTCGTATAACTATAACTTTTTTATAAAATCTTTAGCATTCAAATAATAAATAAAACAAGAAACCACACTTGATTTAACTTTTATTAATTTTAAAAATAACATTCGTAGTCGTTTGGGATTTGACTTGAAGTACAGGATAATTAAACAAAACTGGAGGGTTTACTCCTCAGGGCAGGGCAAGGGACTTCATGATTATCAAAGTAAGCCTCCAAAAATGGAATCAAAGCTTATTAATTTTGCATACTTCTACCTTAGCACACACGATTTGTTTTTTATCGGCGATTAAGTGCCTGCATCGGCGCCGAAAAACAGCAACTAAGCGTTGACCAATGCAAAAAGCAACGTGTATTCTTAGGCTCTAACAATGGCTCCTATGTTGGTCCCGAAGATCCCACCATTGTTGGCGCTAAGCGACTAGGATCAATAAAAATGCAGCTTGCTACAGTTTGCTCGAAATAAGGTAGCCTGTCTGAAGTTATCCGCAAGTGTTTTAGCAGTGGTAAATTTTAATCGAAAGAGTCACTGTAAAGACAATTTGGGTCAAATATGTTTCGCAATTGTGATTATTTTCTTTACTTATCTCGATATTTATGAATAGGTTATACCTAAGCGATTGAAACTAGCAGAGTTATTTCAATCAAACTGGACAAGTTGTTTGCGCCAATGCTATTTTACTGATCAACAAGTTGGACCAATAGCATTGGTGCTTACGGTGGGGCCAGAACCAGTGTTAATCAAAATTAATATCACAAAAGGAAACAATTTACAAAAATCTATTTAGTTAGTAGAAAATGTTCAGGTTTTACATCCAGGGCCTTCAGAATAGTTTCAGTATCGTAGGGTACACCTGTAACACAACACAATATTAAAATTAACTCGTTTTCGGATTTATACAAGTATACCTATTTCAGATTTACCATACAAGACTTGCATATATAACTCGGGCTCTTCATCATCATCATCATCAGCCCGTATTCGTGCTGGACGTACGATGAACTCGGGCTCTCGGCAATTCTTTATTATGGGATAGGGGGCAAACGAGCAGACCGCCTGATGGTACAGTTTGTTCGAAATAAGTAAGCCGATCGGAAGTTGTCTGCAAGTGGTAAATTTTAATAGAAAGAGTCGGTGTAAATATAATTAGAGTCGTTTAAGTTTCACATTTCTAATTATTTTGTTTACTCATTTCGATATGTATTAAAACACTTAATTAAACGATTCTATCACCGCGGTAGTTCGGAACGGCTAACTTCCGATCGGCTTACTTATTTCCAACAAACAGCGATTACCGCCGCCCATGGACACACTTAACACCAGAGGAGCCACAAGTGCGGTACCTATGGGGCTAGGCTATGAGGGCTACGTTTAACTACGCTGATAAATCGAACTGCAGTTAAACTAACTGTAGTTAGGTTTCGCTTATTAAACTGTGGTTAGGCTTCGCTTCGCTTGGACAGTCTATCCATCTGATATCGATATTGCCCGTGGGGTTGCGGAGGTTAAATGGGCATAAGGTTGGTTAGTCGAACCCATCATAATTGGAATAAAGCTCTAGAGGATAATGACTTGCGTACCAATATTAATCCATTTCGTAGGATCATATCCCGAGTCCTTCCTAGACTCCATGATACACTCTCGCAGCGCGTGAGTCACGCCGTGAGCTATACAGATCCCCATCTCGCCACAAGCTGTAACATAAAAAATAAAAGCATCTAAAATAGGTGACAGTAAGCAGATTTTACTCTAGTAAATAATGTTCAGCCCTTCATATCAATGTTTTCAATATCGTATGAAGTTAATAGGTAAGTACCTACACTCTTCAGACATACTATAGACATAGGTTTCTAAGAATCTAGAGAGTAACTACTGGTTCGAAACTGCTTCATGAGACAAATACCCCAAAGTTTTTTTTTATTTATGCTCGCCAGTTCGCCTAATGTTAAGCGACAGCGACTTAGAAGAAACCTATTCACTCGTGATTTAAAGACAACTAGATTATATCCATTGGGAAAGACCCACTCGGGAAACATATTCCACAATTCAGTGATTTTTCGATAAACGCCAATCATTTATTACGATTCACCTAAAGTAGCCATTGTAGCCCTGGCATCTACGGTATGGTATAGCGGGCTATTTTCCGCAACTTCGCGACTATGTGAGTATTTTGCGTGTTGTCATATTATAGCCACAACAATTGCAAGCGTTTCACGGCTTGTGAAATGCTAAATAACAATAAATATACTTACTCTTCGACCCAAGAACTCCTTTGGGGTTCTTGTAGTCGTACCGCAGCTTCACGTTGAACTCTACGGGTATGTCAAGTGCGAGCGGCACGTGGTACTTGAGGGAGCGGTTGGAGAGAAGCTTGCCCGAAACCTTGTCGTACACGAGCTTCTCACACGTAAAGTAACCAGCGCCTTGAATATATGCGCCTTCCACCTGAAAATAAAAATAATTATACTCTATACTGGGCTTTTTATTGCATAGAACTGGAGCCCTGAGACAGTTAACCGTAAACGCGGCAGACCGCGGAGGAGATGGCGGGATGACCTGGATGCCTTTCTTGAGAATTGGAAGGAGGTGGCACGGCACCGGGAAAAGTGGAAGAAATGGGGGAGGACTTAGGAGTGGGACAATACAGGCTCATAAAAAAAACTCTATACTTAGTACATACTACTCTAGAAAATCGATACTAATAGTATATAGAGGTAAAGTTTGTGAGTTTGTGACGTTGTAGGGGGTAATCTCTGGATATACTGAACCGATTTTGAACATTATTCCTGAGGGACATATGCTATACCCGAAAAATTAATAGAAACGTATCTATATCCACGGGGGCGAAGCCGCAGGCGGACAGCTAGTATTATTATATTGCTGGTCTCGCAAATCCTGATATCGCCTAACATACATATGTACACCAAAAAATACAGCCGAATTGAGAATGTCCTCTTTTTTAAGGCAATTAAAAGTTACAGGGGTTTAGAAATCAGGGCAGCTAAAATGGAAATGCAATGAATCACAATATGATTAATAACAAACACTCGAATATATAAAGTGCTATACTATCCAGTGTAAGATGACCTCTTGTGTCGAAAAACCTAATCGTCGCCTAATCTGTCGAATGTAAGGTCAGCTTATACTGAAAATGTATGACCCGTTTTGTGGCCAAGTGTATGTGAATCATATTATGATTAATGAAAACGGGCTATTTAGCCCCCAAGTTCATATCAATAATTCATATTACATTTGTTTTCTATATCAATCATAATTATGATCGATCGAAACTCGAAAGTCCTTAGCCCTGCATCAAAGCAAAAATTAAATAAATATTAACAAAGTACTTTTGAAATTATTTTTTAAGACGAACTAATTTTGAAACTCACCTGGCCAACATCTAGCTTAGGGTTGGCACTAACTCCAACGTCCTCTAAAATATCTGCCCGAACAATTTGGAATCTTCCAGACAACACATCTAGTTGCGTCTCAACGATACACACAGCGAACGCACTGTACTCATGCAGATTCTCATCAGTATCTTTCATCATATACAAAGAAGTCAACTCGATTTGGTCGTCGCCCGCTTTCTTAATGATTTCTTTCCAAGACGCATTTGGTAAACTCTCTCTTACCGGGGCCAATCTCTCCTTCAAAACTTCACATGCCTTTATAATCGAGTAGCAAACACTCTCGGTCGTGATACTAGAGCCAGAAAACACATTATTTGCCGACACGAAGCTGTAATGTGGTATAACGCTGACATATTCGAGTGGTACGCCTAATTCGTAAGCGCAAACTTGAGCGGCTTTCGTGTTGACTCCTTGTCCCATCTCTATACCACCTGTAGTGACTGTCACTGTACCATCACCTCTGTAAATGGTAACGAGAGCTGAATAGTTTCCATAATAGACAACAGGGAACGACATGACGTTAATAGAGATAGCTTTTTTCATCCATCTATTGTTTTGATTGTATTGTTTTATCTCTGTTACTCGTTTGTCGTAGTTGGAGTCGCTTTTGAGGATGTCTATTAGTCCTGGGAGATCGTTGTCATCTGTTCTCATATTTGCTAGGCGGACGCTGGTTGGGTCTTTTTGGACACCAAAAGCAATGTGTTGCATTATGTGTTCTATACTTGTGATGCCCTCGCACGTGCCTGTAGGAAAAAAATATTTTTGAAGTTCCATGTGCATTTATGTAGAAAATCCCTTTCAAGATCGCTTTCCTGTCGGTCTTTCCTGCAGAGCAGCTTTTCTCAGTAACGAGTTAAGCCATATAGCTATATAAGTAGACCCTAGTCATTCAGTTATTTCGTCTAGTTTATTCCGTCATTTCGAAACGATATAATCTGTGTCGAATAAGTTAATTACTAAAAGCCTTGAAAGTGAAATGAACATTGGACTATCCAACCTCTGACTTTTCCTAATCATGTGCGCATATGTGAAGGAAAACATCGGCATCGTGAGGAAACCTGCATTGATATGATAGATCCTCTTAACGGTGTGTGAAATCTGCCAACCCGCAGTAGGCTAGCGTGTTAGACTGGTACTGCTAGCCCTTTTTAAAAGAGGACTGCCCTGCCCTTGCCCTGCAGTAGGACTATAAATCGGTCGATAATGAAAGTTACTGGAAAAGCTGGTACCATATTTTGATCAAATTGCCTTTTACCGCAGCTCTATTTAATGAAGCGCAGATCTATTTATTGGTAATAAGCAGATAGGTTTTAATTTTGAATATCTGAGTTATGTTATGTTGAGTGCTGTGTACGCCTATAATTGGTATGCATATCGGACCGTCTGTACTTTATATTTTTCTATTTATTTTTACATGTTAACTATTGGTGTGCCTATCAATAAATAAGTAAATGCTAGAAAACGAAATGGTAGACTAGACAAGACCTACCAGTTTTTCTGTTCCTGTTCTAAAAACCTGCATTGCTAGTTTTTGTCACATCGGTCTTTTTAATGGATTTATTTAAAAAAACTTGCATCAACCAATTTAAGCAATAATTTTAAAATTACACCTAGAATTTTTATTGACTGTAATTTGAATGCCAATCATAAAACGCAATCATGTTTTTATCATTTTAGGTTTTGCTTTGAACCGGACATAGATTTTTTGTTATACCTATATTGTCTCTGTTAAAAATAAGGAGAGAATTACCATTCATACATAATAATTATTTTTCACACTGCTCGTTCGTTTGACCCGTATTATTGTGGGTATAAGGTATAAAGTTGTCAATCAGGAACGTACTCCACCGTTTCTCCTAGTGCGGCGTGTGGAGAGGCGAGCTGTGTTGCCTCTCCAACCAAAGGGAGCATCCTCCACCAAGCGAGTGTTTTTGCCTGACGGGTCGCGGCCCGACGGTTGTTTGTATAAAAGTTGCACGGTAAAATGAAAATGGCGCACGCTAGGGGAGGCCTACGTCCAGTAGTGGACTAATAAAGGCTGATGATGATGATAACGGTAAATGTTGCTTGCGCGATTCAGGATTTGTTACGACGTAGTTCGCCATGTAGCGCGCTAGATGTCGCTACGTCACTCCCCCTAAAACCGGAGGTCAATGATTTTTCTTGTTGAGTGGGCAGTCAGTGCATTTTGAAGTGCTTTGAGTGCTGTTTCATTGAGTGGGAAGAGAATAGTAAGATTTGCTTATTACCTGGTGCTCTAGCGAACGTATTGGAAGGCGTATCAGTAGTAACTGTAGCGGTCTTCAAAGTCCAGTACTGGGTGTCATAGCAGTTGGGGAAACCTCCGGCGGTGTAGCTGATGATGTCCTCATTGTTGCTGCACCCGTTGTCCTCTATGATCGTCGCGTTCAAGTACTGGATCTTGCCGTTGTCGTCCACTCCCACCTGGATATTTACAGATTTTAATAAGCTCCGTTATTTTACATAACATAACATAACTATACGCTGGTATTCCCCGAAGGGTTAGGCAGAGGTGTATGTTTAGGGCCCATGTACCTAATAGGGGGCGAGCCTGTTGCAATTAACCGGGCACAAATCCAGTTTCCGAGCTGCTACTAAGAATTTAATTGAAACACCTAATAACACTTTCCTCAACCTGGGTATCGAACCCAGGACCTCTAGCGTAGTTTGAGCTTTTTCCGTCGCTTCTTCTTCCCAGCTAAACTTCTAAGAGGCGGTTAAGGGCGCGCGTATTGGGGTTGACTATAAGGTAAAAATTACGTTCAAAAAGTACTACCGAGTAGTCTATGTTAAATAAATGATGATTTTATCTTGAAAAAAATATTTTTCACTATATTTTTATTTCTTTAAATCAACTTCGGTTCATGCACACGGCTACAGGTCAACCTATAAAAAACCAGTTTAAGCTGATCTCGCATTGTTTAGGCTTCCCATACAATAGAAGGCCAGCGTAAACTGGTATTGTATAACTTGATGTGTAGCCGTGCGTACAATTAGATAAAATTACTACACAATTAATATTTGTATCTAATATTTTTTTAACAGCCTTTTAGCAATGTGGGTCACACATTACTAGTATTCTTGTTAACCCCTCGTACTAAGCTAAATGCTTGTGTTACGAGTGGGCTCACGTCGGTAGTGTCATGGGTGGAGTTCGAAGCGGCAACCACATGATCGCAAGTCCGACGCCCTAGGCTACCGCCGATTAAACTTACTTACTTTGACTTATGCATCTCCATTTTCACAGCAGACAGTCAAAAGCTGTTCCAACACCCTTACCTCATATTCGCACTGACACGGTAGCCTCCTCCCGGCCGTCGTGAGGTTAGTCTGCATGGGCAATATAAACCTGCAGGGCACGTCCAGTTTCTTTGCAACCAGGGCACACGCAGTAGCTGCTTGCACGTTGCGGCTAATCTTGCCTCCGAACGCTCCGCCTACGCGGTGAACCTTTACAATAACCCTTAAAAACCAAAATAAAACGGATATTAGAACTATCGAATGTTGAAGATGGACTGCCTCATTAGTCTAGTGGTCCTAAGTGCGACTGCTATGCTAGAGGTCCTGGCTCCGATCCCAAGGTCGAGCAAAGTGTTATTAGGTTTTTCTATGAAATTCTCAGTAGCAGCTCGGAGTCTGGATTTGTGCCCGGTTAATGGCAATAGGCTCGCCCCCTATTACATGGGACCTAAACATACCGGCGAAGTATGGGTGTACTTTAGTACACCTCTGCCTAATACAGGCGTGATGGTATATATGTTATGTTATGAATGTTAAAGATTTGTGAAGAATTTCCTAAGAAAGATTAGACTCTCGTGACTCATACGATGTGAGTCACGAATCCTCCTACAACACCAAACCGTCACTCTTTCTTTTCTACTTTACTTTACTAGGTTGCTAACATCGCCACGACATCGCAGGTAGCTAAGATCTCTAAAAAACCATCCCAATATTATTCACGGACACTGCTACACAATTGCTACACAATGGGCGAGAATCCCAAAATTAGCTGACTCCGCATTGTAAAGACTTTTCGTACACTTAGAGGTCAGCTTATACTGGATAAATATGCCTCTCAAAGTGACCCTTTGTAATCTGCGATCTTATAACAAAACTAGCGATGAGTAACTTACTCGCTTTCACTGATCCCCAAGGACCTAGCAACAGCAATTTGCGTCAAATCCATCCATTGAGTCGAGTCGTAGACCTCCAGTGTCTTATCGACCGGTATTACGACACAAGATATAGGCTCCAAATAGTAGTGATATTGAGCCTCTATGTCGTAAACTCCTTTGATCACCTTCTTCACGTCATCTCCTTTGCCTTTCGGTTCAATAGTTGAGTCACCAGGGACGTATCTGCTACTATCTTTCTTTGCGTCATCGATTGTCAATACAGGAGTTAGTGTGCTGACATTTTTGTATGTTACTTTGACCCTTTTAGCAACTTTTTCAGCGAGTTTCTCTGTGTTTGCGACCACTATGGCTAACGGCTGACCGTAGAACTTGATTTTGGTTGCGAGTATCTCCTCATCTTCTGTTTGTAGTTGTATGCCAGGGAACGTGAAGGAATTGACTCCGGGTATATCCTTTGATGTGTAAAAAGCTTTCACGCCATCTATAGCCTGAAATATTTAATTGCTTACTATTATAGGTATATAAGTGGAGCGACGACGGATGAGAACTGAAGATCCAGCCCTGTGGCGTTCACTTAAAGAGACCTTCCTCCATTAGTAGATGAATACGGGCTGATGATGATGATGGAAATGATATTTATAGGTAGGGTGTTACTTATATACTTATACATACATAAATACATACCATCACGCCCATATTCCCCGAAGGGTTAGGCAGAGGTGTAATAATGAACACCCACTTTTCGCCTGTTTGCTTAGGTCCCATGGGGGCGAGCCTATTGCCATTAACCGGGCACAAATCCAGACTCCGACCTGCGACTGGGAAATCATAGAAAAACCCAATAACACTTTGCTCGACCCGGGGATCGAACCCAGGACCTCTAGCGTAGCAATCGCGCTTAGGACCACTAGACTAATGAGGCAACTTATATGCTTATAGGTACTATAAACCCATTTATTTTTTCTAAAAAACTAATTGAAAAAGAGGTAGGTATGTTGTCAATCCGTCAGTACAGTTGCGCATACTTATAATTAGTACGTTCAAAATGTCTGAAATAAGCCATTCCGAAAGACCGCGCAGGTTAAATCACATTATTAGAGTTTAGTGCAAAAATATCGAATTTTTAGTTTGGAAAATTAGTCGTTAGTCGCCGTTAGTAATTATCACAAATGGGAAACATGCGACCTCAATTGTTTGAATATGGAATTAAATATAACTTAAAATTTATCACTGCCAAGCCACTTGCGGAAACTTCAATAATACAACGGACATCAATCCTACTATCCTACTTCCTACTTCCTATCCTATCCTATCCTACTTCCTACTATCCTATCCTACTAATATTATAAATGTGAAAGTTTGTGAGGATGGATGGATGGATGGATGTTTGTTACTCTTTCACGCAAAAACTACTGAACGGATTTTGATGGAATTTTACAGTAATATAGCTTATACATCAGAATAACACATAGGCTACAATCCATAAAGATTTTGTGTAATTTTGGCCATAATGTTACGATAAGTATCAAGTAAATCGGAAAAAACCTGCCCTCTGAGAGCTATCTTGGCGTGCGCTGCCTAAACCGTTGGAGTTAAATGAAGATAATGTATCGTGGGATTGTTTGTTTAAACAGTTGTAAATAAAAGTCCGTGACAGTATATATCTACCTTTTATGTGGAAGCCAATATATCCCAAAGTACACGTAGCTTGCTCACGTGTTTCATATTCGGAAAATCTACATGTTTTCGCTGAACGAAACAAATCATGTAACAAGTTTATAGGAGCATATTGTAGTTAAGAGCCGTTTGTGATGAAATTTGATATGGATAGTCTGTAAGCCTGGAGAAGGACATTGGCTACTTTTTTATCAACAAACCATGCGGGCGAAGCCGCGGGCGGAAGCTAGTAATAAAAAAGTTACAACGGACAGGAGTTTTCCAAGTATCAGTATGTATACGTCATTGTATACAAATTTAAATATTAAATAAATATTAAAACATTCCTGAAACTATATACTATATGCGTAAATAAACGAATATAACGTTGTAACATTACTATTTGTACAAGTGTCTGAATACCAACCAGATTGTTCTGCATGTTTTATCAAATTTATGAAACAGCAATTTTGGCATAGGTACTTATAAGTACCTATGCCAAAATTGCTGTTTCATGTTTTAAAGTGCGAGTATGACAATGGTTTTACTGACGAATTATATGCTAATATGTAATATAATATATTTCACTTGTTATTGAAATAATTTTTACACAACTGTTATTTATTTAGCTGTGCTATTACGAAAACAAAACTTAATTAATACCAAGCATTTCGCAGTTTTAACTCGTTTGTTCTTGTAGATTATATACCTAATAACAGCTTAGTAAATAAGAAAAAATATAAATACATCACAGCTCACAACATGGGTTGGCAACTGCCTGACAATTGAGCAATTTTTAAGTAGGTATTTCTGAATTATTGCCTATAAAATATCAATTAAAATGGTTCAAATCTTCTTATAACTTTTTTAATACCTATAGCTTTAAAATATTATTTTTGTTGTAAATCCATACCATCACGCCTGTATTCCCCGAAGGGTTAGGCAGAGGTGTACTTATTGTACACTCACAGTTCGCCGGTATGTTTAGGTCCCATGTAATAGGGGGCTCCGAGCTGCTACTGAGAATTTCATAGAAAAACCCAATAACACTTTTGCTCGACCTGGGGATCGAACCCAAGACCTCTAGCGTAGCAGTCGCGATTGGGACCACTAGACCAACGAGGCAGTGTTGTAAATCCGTAAACCTTAAACAGGAAAACTTACTATCGAATCAGGAATTAAGAATCGATTCAGTATGTGTTAATAAATAGATCCAATAATTTATGAAAAAATCACTACATATTTTAAAACAAAGTCCTTTGTACCGATTTTCATGCTGTTTTCACCAATATATTATAGTACAGACAAGCCAAGAAACCACGCGAACGAAGCCGCGGGCATAAGCTAGTCAAGTATAAGTTTACCTTCACTCACCAAAACATCATCAACATCAATAGTATCGACTTCTCCGATGTGAACGGTGGCAGTCACAAAGGCTCCAAACACTTCTCTGGGTAAAGGGGGGATGTCGTTCACGTACCTAGCCTCCCCACTACTCTGGATGCGGGCTTCTAGCTTATCCACTGGTTGGTTTAAAGGGAATAGGGACGAGTCCGTCTTGTAGTCTTGCTTGCCTGTCGATACGGGCCTACTAAGGAGGTCACCACCTGACGTGTATTTTGACAGGGCTGTGCCGGCTGGACTTGTGTTTAGGATGAACTGAAAAAGTTTTAACAAATCTACATTTATAGTGGTCTCGGTAGACCAGAAGGACACAGGTACGCACGGCTACACATCAAGCTATACAAAACCAATGTAAGCTGGCCTTTGATTGTACGGAAATCCTTTACAATGGGAGGTCAGTCTAAACTGGATTTGTATAGCTTGATGTGTAGCCGCGTGTACAACCCTAGATGAAGCCAAGTTATTTTCTTGGAATAATTTATATCTTTAAAGATATCTACCTACATACTTATCTACCAACACATAAGCTGGAGTAAAAAGGCCACATAAGCTACACATAAGTAATATGATTTAATAAAAAACAAAACAAAGAATCTTACTGGTTTCTAACACTTACGCGAATATCAGACATTGAAATAAAACTACTTTTTACGGATTTTATCGCGTTATATTGATATTTTTAAATTCCCGACGTTTCGGATCCTTTACAGCATCCATGGTCACGGGTGGACTGAGGTGTTGGTCGTCCTAATGTCAAAATTATCACACAATTATTAAACAGCTACCCTACATTTTGTTGATTATTATTTATGCCGGTCACGCAGAATGAAACGTCGGTAATTTAAAAATATCAATATAACGCGATAAAATCCGTAAAAAGTAGTGATCCAAAGGATCTGTTATGAGTGACTTCAACATATGAATTGATTCCAGATTAATTGCTCAATATGGCCATATTTATTTATTGCCATTCACCGAGAAGAAATCCAAACGCTGAGCTGCTTCTGAGAATTGTTCCATAGAAAACCCCCAATAACACTGCTGGACCTGGGAATTGAGCCCAACACCTAAAGCATAGCAGTTCCATTTGGATCATTAAACTAATGACGCAGTATTCATGTTATCAACGAACAACCAAATGTTTCTTTATTTATTCAAGATAGACGAGCATCTTGTATAAATAAAGAAACATTTGGTTTGGGTAGTACCTTTTGAATGTCATTTCGACATTAAATGACTTTAATCTTTGATCCCAAAACGCCCGCCCTTCACACTTCGAAACAAACTCCGCACCAACACATAACTGTCTGTTTATTTACTAAGACGTTACAATTTACATAAGTAAACAGAATTCTTTTTTTTGCTTGGAGTATTTAATTAATTGTTCATTGCTATTCGAGGATTACTTGTCGAAATCATGTGCAGGGCTAACATAACATATATCATCACAGCTGTATTCCCCGAAGGGTAAGGCAGAAGTGTACTAACGTGCACCCACGCTTCGCCGGTATGTTTAGGACCCATGTAATAGGGAGCGAGTCTATTGCCATTAACCGGGCACAAATCCATAATACGAGCTACTACTGAGAACTTCACAGCAAAACCCAATAACACTTTGCTCGACCTGGGGATCGAATCTAGGACCTCTAGCGTAGCAGTCACGCTTAGGACCACTAGACTAATGAGGCAGTCCATGGCTTTTATGATACAAATCCAAGGCAGACTTCATATATTCCTTGTCTTACTCGACACCTATGTATATATACTTCATAGTAACATCATTAAGCTTACACAACCTACTTACAGCTATCGCACTCACAAAAATAACTTATTAAATACCTTATAAAATAGTCCAAGAGCCAATTTCTTCCGACACTCGATGGAAGGTTCCCCAGCGATCTCTACAGGCTTCAATTCATTACTTAACACTTTAACTGCTCCTTGTAAAGTATTATCACTAAATATATTCTTCCCCACCAGATACTCTTCAGTTTTACTCGCATGAATGAATTTTGGATCTATATTGCCATATACTATGCTAGCACTTTCTACCGTGTGGTTACTAGATAGTTTTAATATATACGCCGAGTTAACGATGGCTAGAGCATTCTGATTCCTTGGCATGATCTGAAATTTTTACAATACAAATTGAATCTTATGAAGTTTTACTGTTGTATCTATATATTATATATATATCAGTACTAGTAGTGTCTAGTACACATGTCTGAGTGCTAGCATGAATGGGTCAGCATGACCGGGGAAGTACTACCCTCCCACAGAATATCGACGTGAAGTAGCAGTACGCATACAGTTGCGTTTCGTACGGCGAGTGTGGAGCGGCGGGATGCAACTCAATTCATTCCTCATTCCCGTTTCTCCTTTTGTCCTTCCCCTCCCTTTTCTTTTACAGAGTCAGCAGCGCGCAAGTGATACCCCTTGGGTTGCGCTTACAGAGGCATTGCCGAGCCAAGGAAAATGAAGGGGAAGGAGCCAAGGAAAAGGAAGGAGAAGGATCCAAGGAAAAGGAAGCAACAGCAACAGTATGCATACTCTGTGTGTCGATATTCTGTGGGAGGTAGTACTTCCCCGGCCGTTTCGACCCGTGACACTACTACTACGCAAATGGTTTAAGATAATAATTTAAATGTTACCTTATAACTCCTGCAGACGTGTGATTTGCTCAGCGGAGGCAGTTCCACTTTCAACATCAACACTCCTTGCATGTCATGCTTTAAGAACTGCGTCACTGACAACGTCGTCAAATTGCCATTACAATTACCTGATTTTTAAAAAAATAGAAGATACTAATAATTAAAAATATCAATATAACGCGATAAAATCCGTAAAAAGTAGTTTTATTTCAAGATACTAATAATGTTAATACCTACATATAGTATAATTATGTGCCCCGAGGTTTCATCCGCTTTGCCCCGGTCTTAAGGATATAGATAGCCTATAGCCTTCCTCTTAAATGTGGCTATCATATGCAAAAATGTTCATTTACTAAGGCGTTAATAGTAACATATTATGGTTAAGGTGATTTTACACCGGCTAGGCGAGGCGTTAGTGGAATAGGCCAGAATTGAAATTTGTATGGTAAAATTTCTATCCACCAAAGATGGGCAGAGCGTGGGCAGAATTTTTTATCACAGTTTTGTTGTGGTCAAACATCTGAATTCTTAAACGTTTCTTTATTGGCATGGATTATAACAATAATTCAACATTCTGAACAGGGCAGTGCCCAGCAGTGATAAGTAACTTCAATAGATATAATGCTACTTACGAACGGTGATAGTAGCACCAACACATTCGAACAGTACGAATAGGTCGGACTGGTACGTAGGTACTGCACGCTTGTACATCAAATTGCCAGCTATGGAGCCAATCTGAAAAATAAAACATTTGTTACTAAGTCTCCACTTATCCCCCGTAAACAAAACAAATCGATGGCCCCACAGAATAAACGTGTAAGTCAAAAACCACAACTTTTCAGGAAAAAATAAAAACGATTAAACTTGAATAACTGTTGTTTGGAAGTATATAGGGTTAAACAAATTATATCAAATTAAAGATAAAAAAATATATTGTTACATTAGATTTTTTATTTATTTTTTATTTAAACGGTTTTCCGACAATTTATGAAAAACCATTTTATTTTTTTATTCTTGTTAATTTCTATGACTAGATAACAGTAAACTTTCATTACACGGTTATTCGTGTAAAGTGTCAACAAACAAAACTGATAATATTATATTACACTATTATTCGACAGTAATCAAGTTTCTTTAATACCTAGTTACAAGCATAAGCACGATTGTTTACAGTAACTTACTGTATTGTTTGATTATTGTAAAGATAAAATGCATTTATATCAATGTTCATAAGATCGATTCTCATTTATGTAATATACTTTTGTTATTGCATGGTGTAATAGTGTAAACTTCATCAATTAAGTGAAAGGTTGAAATAAAAGAAAAAGGTTTTATAAAATAAGAATATAATAAAGTAACTATCAACTTGCATAAAAACTAAATAATAATCACTGTTCAAGGTTGAACATAACTGTGTTACACGCGCCAGCATCTAGATCACAGCGTCAACATTAAGAGCGACACACATTCGCTACACGCGCCGGCAACACCGGCACACCGTCAGCACCGAGAAGCGACCTACTGAGATCCGTGCTGCATCGGCTCGATACACACACAACACACATGTAAATAGGCATCAATGTGTATTGATCACAAAATTTGTATATAATAGAATTAATTACAGTAATAAATTAGTCATCAAGCTGGAGTCGACTTTGATTCATCTCCTGTAACTCCTCTCACTGTGGCCAAGACACCTTTAGCCGTCATCGATCCTATGAGTCTGTGGGATCGGCAGTGAGAAAACCATTTCCTGTGTACATTGCACGACGTACACGAACCCCTATTCCTGCCCAACCTCCGTCTGTTACCGTAGGTCTCCCTGTAACAGACTTCCTGTACGTAAACCGACGTAACCTACGTTCGGTGTGGTTTGTATGGTAGGCTAGGGCGTTAGGGAAGCTAGGGAACTAGGTGGTTGTTAGAGGGCTAGGTCTGTGGTCAGCAAGGTTTAGGTAGCTGATAGGCACCAGGCTCAGCTGTCTCAAACTTAGCCATACTGTACGCATTTAGAATAACGGCCGCACTGAGTTGTAAGTCCAGGTGCGTACATTTTGGTCCTTCGAGCCGTTAGGGGAATCAGGGTAGTTGTATAATCGGTACTTTAACATGAAATAAAATCAAAACAACATTGTACATTTATGAGATAATAAAAAACGTTCTTCGTTTTGTATTACGCTTAAACAGACTGACATACACTTTGACGTACTTCAGGCTTGCGTAATCAATAAGCGCTTGTTTTGTTGTATGTTGAAGGACTGACTCACTTAGTTGTCGTTCGTACGGTAGCGGATCGGAAACCGGCCTCTCCACAAGCGGGTCTCACCGGGATTTTGAGAAGTCGCACATACCGTATCGAGGACAAAGAAAACATCTAAGTGTTGTAGAAACTGTCGTTAGGACAGATAGGGAGAATGGACGTACAAGAAATAAACGAACTTATAAGAAGTCAGGAAGCAGATTACAATGAACTGAGACAAATATTCACCAATATCAAAAAAGATTCAGCGTCAAGAAAAACCCTAAACTACATCACGGAGAGAAGAACTCGACTCACAGAAATATTTACTAGAACATCCAAAAACCATTCACGATTACAAGACCAAGATGTGTTGTGTGATCACAAATACATCACTACTAATTACTTCGGTTCTATCAACACGCAGTATACGCAGGCTATTGAATACCTGTTGAAGTGTGAGAAAAGACTACAAGTAGTAACCCAACTATATGAGCCAGAAGATATAAAACCAGAAGAGGAAGAAGGCGTTAGTTCAACCAAACTGTTTATTCAACTATTTCGCGTTAATCAGATGCAGAAAAAACTACATTCGGCGACACAGTCGATGACTGAGGAGAAAGGCACTTGGTACTTAGAATCCTTAGTGAATACTTTGCAAAAACAGTGGCAAGAAATTGAAGAAACACATCTACTTATTCTGATGGAGGATAGTACATTGGAACACAGCTATTTTCAAGAGAGTATGTTTGAGAAAACACAAACGGAGTTTGACCTTGTGATGGAAAAATTATGTGCAAAAATAGGTCAAAAGTCGACACACGACAACCATAAAACCTCGGTCAAGTTACCAAGAATAATAATTCCAACGTTTACCGGGGGTTATGAGTCATGGAATTCTTTTTACGATTTATTCTTGAAAATAGTACACGAAGACAAATCATTAAGTGACACGGAAAAAATGCAGTATTTAAAAACACATATACGAGGTGATGCTGCTAAGCTGATCAAGCATTTAACAGTTTGTGACGCAAATTACATAACTGCGTGGAATCTGTTAACAAGACGGTACAAAAATGAAAGAATAATCATTACTAAGCATATTGATAACATTCTGAGTATGTCAAAAATAAAGAAAAGTAATGCCTCGAGCTTAGGAAATCTCCATGATACAATCAACGAGAATATAGAAGCACTAAAAAGTCAAAATGTCAACATTTCAACTTGGGACCCTATTTTGACAAGAATACTAAGTAGAATATGGGATTCGGAAACTGATGAAAAATACGAACATCAATTGAAAGAGCCTAATAAGTTACAAGAATTCTCGGCAATGATGCAATTTCTGGAAAAGAGATTTAAGAGTCTGGAAACTTCGAGCTCTTTGAGGGAAGAATCTTTTAGTAACAGATCACGCCATGAGTCATTTAATACAACAAACAAACAAGTGGTTAAACGTGCATGCTGGTTTTGCCAAAAGCACGAACACAGCATTTACCAGTGTGCTAGTTTTAAAGCATTAACAGTACAAGATCGCAATAAGATCGTGAACGAAAAACAAATGTGCAAAAATTGTTTGACTCATGAAATCTCGGTCAAATGTCACAGCACTAAAAGTTGTGGATACTGTGGGAAAAGGGGTCATCATTCTTATTTACACCAGGACAATAATAATATGACTACAAGACATGCAAAAAGTGAGTCAAAAAAGGACGATTTATCAACCCCATCTACAAGTAAATCCATGACTAAAACTATATCTAATATGTCTACTATTAATAAAACTGAAATACCAAAAACCACATTACTCGCGACGGCTTTAATAAAAACTCACTCGTCGGACGGGACATCGCATGTACTAAGAGTTCTGTGTGATCAAGGTTCAGAGGCATCATTCTGTACAGAAGAGGTTGCCCAACTGTTATCATACCCACGTATTAGGATACATACCGAAGTGATAGGGATTGCTGACGAAAAACCTAAAACATCGAAGAACTCTGTCAATGTCGTGCTACAACCAAGGTTTCCGAGTGAATATAGGTTACCCGTCACACTTATAATACTACCAAAACTAACTGGCTGCTTACCAGAGAAAACTTTACCAGAACTAAAATTAGACTGTTTACAAAACAAACTAATTGCTGATCCTACATATTACAAAAGAGGACCAATAGATATAATATTGGGGGCTCAAGAATACAGTAATTTACTACTAAACGGGTTACACAAGGTGCAAGACGGAATAATCGCTCAAAATACCGAGTTTGGGTGGATTTTTTCCGGCATTTGCGGCGCTACTACCAAAAGTAATACAGTTGTTAGTATGATGACACGTACCACAGAGATTCAACAACTAAACAAGTTTTGGGAATTAGAAGAAATTCCTGAAAAATACCAATTATCTAGCGAAGATCAGGCTTGTGAAAACTATTACCAGAAAACTACTATAAGGAATACTAATGGAACATATACGGTGAAACTCCCATTCAAAAATCGCGACGTAGATTACGAGAATTCTCGCAAAAAAGCTATTGCAAGGCTGTTACAATTAGAACGGAAGTTCGACAAAGACCAAAATTTAAAACAAAAATACCAAGAATTTCTTGATGAGTACTTGAAGATGGGTCATATGAGGAAAGTTATTAGTACTGATTATTACCAAGGTAAATACTATATACCACATCAACCGGTCGTCAAGGAAGACTCACTAACTACTAAGCTACGAGTAGTATTTGACGCGTCGAGCAAGTCAAGTAATAACATAAGCTTGAACGATAATATGTTTACGGGACCAAGACTCCAGCAAGATTTAGCAATTATATTGTTACGTTCGCGGAAACACAAAATAGCGTTTATGGCGGACATCGAAAAAATGTATCAATACATTAAAGTAAACAACTTAAATCTCTTTCATGATTAGGAAATAGCTACCTATTAGCTTGAACTGATAACAAAAAAAAAACTAATCATAATATCGTAATCTGAAATACTTAATCTTCTAATCTCCGTCACTATCATTGGTGACAGAGATCGAATTGTCCAAAGGAACTAAGTTTCTAGTTCTAGTTTGGTAATGGTCTTGTATGGCTCGTGAATCACACAAACTTATCAAATCCTTATGTAAAGGGAGAGAGAGGTATCTTTTGTTATTTAAATAACTATCAACAAAATCAGCTACTTATAGTTCTTGCCTATGACATAGACATAGTAAGTTAATAAAAGGAAATCAGGATTTTCATGATGACAATCAAATGACTACTTTTATAATTTTTCGGTGCCAGATATATCTCATGTTTTCAAGACAGATCATACTTTAAAATGTAAGATTAAACTCAGCTATGCAACAGCTTCGTTTTTTGTTGCCTTGGCTTAAATGAATAGGTAAGTGAAGATAAGAGTTACCTAATTATGTAAATATTTTTAACAAAATAGGTACTTACTTTCTATAATGCCAAGACATTTAGAAAACATAATACTCGGAAGTTATATAGTAGGGGTTAACACTCTTATTTAATAATAATAATAATAACAACTACAACTCTCAGATTCTATAAACCTGAGATCACTCTCCGCAACTGATACCTACAAATACCTGGGTATGTCAGAGGGGTTAGGCATTAACGGGGCTGACATGAAACAAACGTTACAAGAGCGCTTCTTCGGCCGCCTGAAAAAGGTACTTAATAGCTCTTTGTCAGGCGGCAACAAGGTGCGCGCCTTTAACGGTTGGGTCATGCCGGTCCTGATGTACTCCTTTGGCATACTCAAGTGGACCCAGATGGAGTTGGACGCCTTGGATAGGAGAGTCCGGTCGCTGTTGACCGCAAACCGGATGCATCACCCACGTTCGTCTCTAATGAGACCGTACATCCCGCGGAAGTGCGGGGGTCGAGGTTTTTTAAATGCTAAGACCCTCCACAACCGGGAGATATGCAGTCTCAGAGAATATTTTCTCAAGACTGACGTGGGTATGCACCGAGATGTGGACTCACCCCGCTATCTTTGGCTAAAGAGAACTGGCGCAAACCTGTGGTGCTTAGTACCAACGACCGCAAGGAAGTATGGCAGAGCAAGGAGCTTCACGGACACTTTTTCCGTGCCCTTCATGGGCCCGACGTAGATTTTCTAGCGTCCGTGGCCTGGCTACGCTTCGGAGACCTCTTCGGGGAAACCGAGGGTTCGGTCTGTGCAATTATGGATGAAGTTATGCTGACGAACAACTACCGGAAGTATATCATGAAGGACGGGACGATCGACATATGTCGGGCATGCCATTGTCCCGGTGAGTCTATCAGGCATATTACTTCTGGGTGTTCTCGTCTAGCTAACGGCGAGTATTTGCACAGGCATAACCAAGTGGCCAGGATTATCCACCAGCAACTTGCTTTAAAATACGGCCTTGTGGATTCTGAGGTACCGTATTACAAGTATGCGCCCGACCCAGTTCTCGAGAATGACCATGTCATGTTGTACTGGGATCGATCTATTATCACTGACAGGACTATTGTAGCCAATAAGCCTGATATAGTGGTAATAGATCGATCAGCGCGCCGCACAATGATTATCGATGTCACCGTCCCGCATGACGAGAACCTCGTGAAGGCTGAGAGAGAGAAGCAGTTGAAATATCTCGACCTTGCTCACGAGGTGGTCGCCATGTGGAATGTGGACTCGGCCATCATTGTGCCGATAGTCGTTACAGTCAATGGACTTATCGCCAAGAGCCTCGACCAACACCTCAGGAGGCTCGAGTTGGGTGGCTGGGTTAAGGGCCTGACTATGCATAAACTTTAACTATTAAGACCAAAACACTATAAACACCTAAACGTATTTGAACACTTAAAAACAGTTATAAACAATCCGATTAAATACCGTAGGAGGCAATGCAATACTTTAATTTTAAATAAAAATATATTTTAAAACTTTCATTCCACAAAATGACACATTAGGAATAAAAATTGAGTGCGTCATTACACGAATAAACGTGTAAGCTGCTATTATAAAAACTCGAAGAAGTGCACAAGTCCTCTCAAACGTTTGCTTGTTTTAATACGTTTATTCGTGTGAACTCAGGGACCTAAAAAGCGTTTAACAATAGCATATAGTTTTATTCTTGTGATATAATTGCATGATTTTTCCCTAGAATAAAGAAATCAAATGATATAATAGGCGTATATTTAAGTCAAAAATTAATACAAAAAATTGAGAAGGTGCTGCATAGGTCAAAGAAACGAAAAATGCAATAAAAAAATTTTTGTGTAAGAGCTCTTGCACGTTTATTCTGTGGGGCCATCGAAATGTTCGCCACTTATAGATAAGCTAACAGAATACAAATTCTTTATTTGAAATAAACAGGTCTAAAATATCTATCTAAGTACCTACCTATATAGAATTTTATTTTTACTAACGCAAAACACTAGATCTTCTAGACAGATTGTAAACATAATTTAGGACGAACGAACTTCATAGTGTGGTTTAAATAAGTGTAAAAACAAAGATAGACTTTTTTGAATCCAGAAAAATGACATGGAACGATTGCTGCCAGAGTATGCGTCCGGGTAGGTACTATAGACTCATAATAAACGACCTCCTCATCATCATCATCATCAGCCTATACTAGTCCACTGCTGGACGTAGGCCTCCCCTAGTGTGCGCCATTTCACCCTTTTCACCGCTTTTTGCATCCAGCTTTAGTTATTATTTATTTATTTAGCTTCTGCCAGCTACCTTTCGCAAATCATCAATACATCTTGCCGGAGGGCGTCCTAATAAACCTCACCTTACCGAAGGATCCAGGCCACATTCAACGCGACCCGATGGGCATCAACAATATTCCTGATCAATCAATAAAGAAGTTGCAAGGGCAAGACATAGCTCAAATTTTGAAATACCATCCACTATCGATTCCTATCTTCCACAAAAACAAACAAACAAATAAATAGGTACTCTCGCGCATTTACGGAAATCATTGTTTATATTTAAACTTTTATTAATTAGCTTCACTTGTAATAACCAAGCTGTATAATTGACACTTTCTCAAATGTTCGAAAATAACCATAACTTTTCGCAAACTACCCACTTTTTTTAGAAACATTTTTTATTTCTGCCGCATTATTTATGAATCAAAATCATAATAAGATTCACATGAAAAAATTATTACTTACGTTTTTTGTCTGTGACATTTGAACAATATTTAATATTTTTTGAAGAATTTCCCTCACTTCTGTCAACAGTGCTACAGTTTGTTCGAAATAACTGTGCGCGTCTGAAGTAGTCCGCCAGTGGTTTAGCAGTTGTATTTAAACTATTATTTTAAAAGAATGAGTCGGTTTAAAGACAATTTGGGGTCGTACGTTTCGCATTTAAATTAAAATTTTTATGTATAGCAGTTCGAAACGGCTTATTTCAGACACGCGCAGTTATTTCGATCACACTGTTCCATTCTAACGATTTACAGCTTATTAGAAGTTTCTTATGTCAATATGACATTTTTAACCGACGAAAAAAGAAGGAGGCTTACCTTTCTCACGGGAATATGAGCAATAAGCTCAAAATGTTTTACGAACTCGGCGAGATATGCAAATCCACTTTTATTCTTCGCAGCATCCGTGAATATCGTGATACAGTCCTGGAGAGACACGTTGGCTCCAAGGACCAGATTCTGATCATAATAATACGTTTTAAGAGATGTCACTTCACTAATGTCTATCAAATTGCTTGGGTACTCAAATGTCTCGACAATTCCTGTAAAAAAAATTAAATTCAAAATTTGCAGCATTTTAATATATGCGAAACCAGAATATAGTTTGTTCAGAATAAGTAAGTGAATCGATTCCAAAAATTTTACAGCATTTCATATTGTGTCCCAAAAATTTTAAGTACCTATACTATATCCGCAATCATACGCGCACAACACAGGTCACCGCCGGTCATAGAAGCAGTAGGCGCGGGCACACAGCAGGGCAGGGTAAAAGAACCCCTTCAGTCGCCCGACGTCGATGCCACTGATTGATGCGAGCAGACAACCAGATAACATTGAATTTTTTCAAGATTCCTACAGTTTTGAAATTTTGTACATAGATTCTTTACCTAAAATACACCTGTTTCGTGTTTCGCATATACTAAAACTGACCTTGAAGACGCAAATAAGCAATTACGTGTTGACCAAATTAGTTTTTTTATTTTGTCAATAGCTTATTCAAGTTCATAAATGTTAATTTAATTAAAATATCAGTGACAACAAAAAATTTTGAAATGACGACCTTTTTGCGACTAAATCTGTTCATAAATGGAGATAATTGCTACATTCATACTTTTGTCCCTATTTACCGTGAAATAGACGTTTAGGTTCTTCGATATATTCGGCTTTAAAACGTCATTTTTATAATGTTATATAATTAGTGGAGTAAATTATATTATGTATAGGTTATTTCGATTTAGGTACACACGGCTACAGGACAGCCTATACAAAACCAATTTAAGCTGATCTCGCACTGTATAGGCTTTATATACAATAAGAGGGCAGCGTAAACTGGTTTTGTATAGCTTGATGTGTAGCCGTGTGTACGAGTTACCAACCCGTTCTAACAAAATCTTATTACATATATCATTGATGAAGCAGTGACTCGAAGCGATTCAGGATCTGTACGTACGGCTACACATCAAGCTATATAAAGGCTTGACTTGAATTGTGCGGAATACGTTAACAATGGGAGGTCAGTCTAAATTGGTTTTGTATATCTTTATGTGTAGCCGTGTGTACTATGAAGGTAAGTATTAACTTATTTTTCTTGTTTTGTGTATTACTGTAATGATGTCGTGAAAAAATAAATTATTTATCTTAAGTCTTGTCACTACGTTGTCACGAAGTGGTATTTTATGTTTGTAGGAAATCACGTGTCTTTATTTGCGTAGGTGTATTTTCTTAATAAGTATTGTTATGGCAGAATTTGCAGATGTGTAAATAGGTAAACCTTTACCACAGAATAATAGTACCTATACCTACTTCGAATCGGTGATTATTAAATGAAAGGATGGTAGTAATATATGTATTATCTATAGAGTTAATTATATTATTTATCATAGTAGGTACCCAAAGAGCACTGAACTTTGAATCGAATTCCTAAAATCCTAAATTTTACCCGCGGTTCAACAGTGCCTAGTGCAGTGCGTTGATATCAATCTGACATAGTATTAGTATCTAATACGTATGTATTATTACACTGTAGTATTAGGGACGATTTTTTTTTTGCAGTTTAGTATTCTTGTTAACCCCTCGTGTTAAGCTAAACGCTTGTGTTACGAGTGGGTTCACGTCAGTAGTGCAATAGGTGGGTTTAAAACCGGCAACCAGAATGATCCCAAGTCCGACGCCCTAGCTACTGCTGCGTCAATTCCATTCTAAGCCTCTTTGTCTAAGTCGGACGTCAGGTCAGTGGCGTAGCTACCGGAGCCCCCCCCCCCCCCCAAGCTCAGGCGGCCCTTCGGACTCTCCCCGCAACAAACAAACGAATCTGGATAACGACAAATCTGCAGTACGTCGAATTTGAAAAAACGACGAATACGCTACAAGTTGATTTTTGGCCCCAGGACCTTTGGTTACCTAGCTATGCTACTGCGTCAGGTCGACTTTATTTTCTCTCTTCATACTACCTTAACACCATTATGCACAAGGAGCTAAAAAGGCCAGTTCTAATGAGTTATGATTATCCGTAGCGTAACTCTTGTCAATACATTTTTTTTTCTTTCCAATAACACGTTACTTGACCTGGAAATCGAGCCCAAGGCCTCTAGCGTAACAATCGCGCTTAGGACCACTAGTTTCATGGGGCAGGCAGTGTAAAATTGTTAGTTTTATTGTAAATTATACTTAATTTACAGTTTCAGAAAGTTTCATGAAAAGTATGTTCATGAAACAAAACTGAAGATCTGGCCCGCATATACGACTGGAGCAAGAGGTTTGGGTTAATGGTAAACCCTGCAAAGACGCAGGTCACTGTGGTGGGCAGCTCTAGGATGATCTCTAGAATCGATTGGACAACTCTTCCCCAAGTTTCTCTTGACAATATATCTATTCCTTTCAGCGAGAAAGTTAAAAACTTGGGGATCTATATAGATCGAAATTTTTCCTGGAATGCTCAATTGCAGGAGGTTAATCGTAAGCTTTTTGCCTCTGCTGCGATGTTGAAGAGGTTACGAAACTTCCTGCCGACTACGACCAAGGTTGCGCTTGCTCAATCACTTCTCCTTCCCATCCTTGATTATGCTGACGTCAGCTATCTTGATCTTACTGAAGATCAGCTAAATAAACTTGAGCGCCTTCAAAATGTTTGCTTAAGGTTCGTATTTGGTTTACGTAAATATGACCATGTTTCTGAATTTCGTGCTAAACTCAAGTGGCTGCCGATCCGCCTTCGCCGGAATGCTCATATTCTTACTCTACTTTATAATGTGCTCTTTCTGCCTTCTACTCCCTCTTACCTTAAAGATCGCTTCGAATTCCTTGGCAATACTCACACACGATTTCTACGGTCTTCGGATAATCTGAGGCTCAAAATGCCAATGCATTCCACAACATTTTTTGACAAGTCCTTTGCGGTTCAGGCTGCTCGATTATGGAATGCATTGCCTGTGACAATTAGACGTGCTCAAACATTGTCAGCATTCAAAAGGCTTGTGAAGGAACATTACTTATCGTTGTAATCCTTTTAAATATAAGTTTCGTTGCTCATTATGTATGTTACATATTTATATATATATATATATATATATTTTATATGTGTAGTATATATTTATATATTATATGTTTGTTGTACTTGTTATAATATTTATTAGTACATATGTATATTCATTTTAATAAATATTGTTGCACCGTAAGCAACCCTAGTTTCAGTTCAGTGCAGTTGTGTCCATCCAAAGGTTGCCTGGAAGAAATCGCAGATCGCGATAAGGCCGCCCATTGTATATTGTCAAATACAAAACTTTGTATATTTTGTAATAGTACTTGGTGTACAATAAAGCATAAATAAATAAATAAATAAATAAATATGTTGTTCAAAGACATTTAATACACTAGTAAATGTTGTTATATTTCGGCCTTCTCATTAATATGTACCTACTCCGCAAAAATATCATCGTCTGATAATTTTTCCGACATAATAACATAGTATCTAACAATGTTTAAATACATTATAAAATAATCCAAAGTTAATTAAATAAAAAATACGTCGTTGACAACTAGAAAAGTCATACAAAACAGCTGTTCTGTTTGAGTTAACCATCCGCCATATTGTTAACTCTCCAATTTTGGGTGGTTAAATTTTTTGACTAATAGTGACTTATAATGACCATTGGTTAAGCTAACAATTATCAAAAAAAACGCATTTTTGCGAAATTTAACCATTGGTAACGATTTTGACTATTGGTTGAGTTTAACTACGGATCAAAAAACTGGGCCTAGTCATAGACCTATAATCGCGTGTGTAATGGTTATCGTTACCGTCGTATTTTTAAAAATTTACATAGGTACCTTGTATAATTGACTGACATAAATTACAATTACCGTCTTGACTTTTCTGGTTCTTATTTGAATAAAAAACAAATTGAGGTAATGGCTCATTGGTTAATTATCAATTGCGCAACTTAATGAGTTTAGGAATACTTTATTACACGTAAAAATTATTAAATACATAAACGAACTTACCTTTCCCAGTGTTTCCATCGACAAACATATACGAATCCACGCCGTACTTATTCAAGACATCGAATATCTCATCCTGATCATACACCTTGAAGAACTTATACTTCCCGAAGTTCAAGCAAATGGTGGCATTTGTCTTAAGTTCACTAATTTCACTGACGAGACTCCAATCACTGCAGTCACTCTCCGTCGAACATTTTCTCTGGCAGATTTGACGATTTTTGGAGCATATGTTGAGCTCCTCAATGTCCCGGACTTTCTGACATATTTCTGGAGAGGCGTCTACGGCGAACGACTTGATTGTGTCCAAAATAGGCCTAAATCCTGTACATCTACATGTGTTGCTGCCGAAGGACTTCTCTAGTTCTGCCATCGTCAGGTTTTTGTCGCATAGACTGAAAAAAAACCTTGTTTCAAAACGGCGAAGGGTCTAACGAGAGGAATCCTATTTACTGATGCCCAAAGTCTCGGCATTAATCCTAAAAAAGCTTTGGAATCAATTCGAATTTGGAATGCTTATCAAGGATGAATGTAAGGAATGTAAAACAATAAATTTGGCGATTTATGATTTCTTACATAATGTTATGCAGAAAGTTGATAGGAACATACCTGTTTGTACCATATTTTGTGACATGACGCAGGCTTTTGACCATGTTCGTCATGACATACTAATTCAGAAATTAGAAGCATATGGAATTAGAGGTAATGTTTTAAATCTTGTTCAATCATATCTGAGCAACAGAATACAGTTTACTGAAATATCAGCTATAAATAAAAAAACGAAACGTGAAGAAGTCTTTAAGTCAACAGAACGTATAGTTAAATTTGGCGTACCACAGGGTAGTGTTCTAGGCCCACTCCTCTTTATAGTCTATATCAATGATTTACCCAAATATATCGAACATCCAATTACACTTTTTGCCGATGATAGTACGATTACAATATCATCTGAAAATAAAGACAATTATGAAGCTGACATTAATAAATCTGTAGAATCAATGATACAATGGTTAGAAAACAACAATCTGAAGATTAATCTTGAAAAGACGAACATTATGCATTTTACTCAGAGATCGACTATTCCTAATGTTAATGTAAAATATCTGGATAAACCTGTAAACAAAGTTAACACAGCTAAATTCCTTGGAGTAATAATTGATAGCAAATTAAACTGGAAAGCACACACAGAAGCTTTAAGTAAAAAAATTAGTCAGTCCACATATGCACTATACAAACTAGTCCCGTTGTTAAATACTAATGCGCTACTAACTGCCTATCATGGCTTAGTGTCTTCTAACCTAAGATACGGTATCATTTTTTGGGGCAACTCAACAAATAAGGATGTAATATTTAAGACCCAAAAGAGGTGCCTTAGAACGATGTTTGGTCTTCAAGTAACCGACAGCTGTAAACCGTATTTTAAAAACTATAAGATATTAACCCTTCCATCTATGTACATTTTAGAGACCATTATGTTTGTCAAATCAAACCCAAAGCTATTTCCGCGTTTATCAGATAGTGTTATTCGAAATAGACGCGACAACAACAAGCTCTCAATTCATAGTTCTAGAACTGCCTTATTGCGAAAAAGCATCTTCTGTATGGCGCCAATATTGTACAATAAATTACCGAAATGTTGGAAAGAATATACCACTGCAAAATTAAGAAATAGCTTAAAAAGAATTCTATTGGAGAAAGTCCATTACAATATTGAGGAATTCTTGAATGATAAAAATATATAACTTAAATGAACCTACAAAATTAGTTGACATCTGATATTAATTTTTAGTTATATTATGCAGACTTTTCTCTTTAAATACCAAATATTTTAAAATAAATTAGTGAAACTAAATTAATATAATTAATTAATTAAATGTATATCTGTTTGTACGCCGTTAAGGCAAAACATGACGTGTTAAAATTATGTAATGAACATCTTGCATGCCCTACTGTGTGTGTATACTCATGTTTGACAAATAAATGATCTTGTATCTTGTATATCTTGTATATATCTTGTATAAGGTTAAAACTACCACATTGAGCGATTCCTCTATGAATAATACGCAATTTCGTTTCAATTCAGGAAACCAGAGTTCTATATTATAGCTACTGCCATTCTCTAATCTAGGATATATCTACTGTATTATACTTTATATGTGCGATGTAACTCGGAATGATAGATTGAGAAATAGTGTGTGATAAGGGAGCGTTGCTGTTTAAAAGATGATATAGTGACACGCATTGAAAGGGGTATGCTGAGATTGTTTGGACATGTCGAGAGAATGGGTGAAAGGCGATTAACAAAAGGGATTTATAAAGCGAATGTCAGTGGAGTCGCCGAGAGGGGACGCCCTAGAAAGGCATACCACGACCTTATTGGTGTGATCCTTCAGAAAGGTCAGGTGCGTAGTACCCGCAACCGGCGCAATGTGTATTAATGGACGAAGCAAAAGAAGTATGCAAGAATCGTAGCAGATGGCGTTCTGTAGTTTCTGCCTACCTCTATGGGAGGGGGGCGTGAGTGTATGTATACTTTAATCTTTTCAACTTAGAGTAACTTAACTGATGATTACCTGGTCAAATGCATGATCCATCCTGGGGTGCAGTATCCACACTGAGTGCCGTTGAACGCGACGATCCGCTTCTGTGCCTCGCTGTAGCCATCTACACGATTCCCGACGCCCTCAATGGTCGTCACTTCCCAACCGTGGCAGGAGAACACCAGGACTAAACACTGGAGACATATCATCATTTTGAGGAAGATAAAAAATAACAATCTTTATTTTAAGTAGGTAGCCAACCAAACACATCCGCTAACATTAAATTAAATCTGAGATATCACAGGCCCAAAAAACGTATACTTACTGCACACGCAAAACGGAATACGACTCTGTCTTGAAAAAGAGATAATTTTATGGTTGTAAGAGAGGGATGGTGCTATATAAGCTGTAGAGCAGCATCTCTCTCTAACACCTTAACACTGCCAGAAATTAGAACACTTACAAACTACAAATAGCTTCAAGAACGAATGCTACTTACGGAATTAACGGAGAATATCTCGATATTGCTGCTAGGGTACCGTCTCGCTCGCACCATGACGATACAGGAGCCACAGCCGCCCTCGTGGCACATGGCTTTGGTGCCGGGCAGGGCGAGCACATAGCGGAGGTAGGCATTCAGGGTCGTATCCCGCGGGAGGCATTCGTCCACTGGCAACAAGCGATTATATCAAGTCCCGATGAAAGCGATAAATAGTTACCGAGAAGAATGCAAAAACTACAGCGTAAGACGACCTCTAAGAGCCTCCATGAACACGGAGTTCCCTCAATGGACAGATCAGTTCTTGTGGAAGTATGGTCTTTATCCCATCTATGGCTCCTATGATGATGATAATGATAAAGGTGAAACGAAAAAACAAAGCTTACATAAATTACATAAAGATGTTTTTTTGGCACTAGATTTAATTTTTAGTGGTTTAATTTAAAATCTGGTCCGGCAATATAACTGTGAAAACCTCATCCGATTTCACGCAATAGTTTTTGCGTGATGCGTGTAGGTACAATCAATAATAGAATATTTTGGATTGTACCTACACATTCCACTTCCACTCCTTCTATTGCTCTAATAAAGACCCCTATATTAGTTTTTTTTTTATTCATGATAGGCCTACGCTTGACCGCCAGTTCGCCTGATGTTAAGCGATACTGCGGTCTACGATGGAGCGCGCTTGCCTAGGAGAAACCGATTCACTCGTGATTTAAAGACCCCCAGATTATAGTCATCGGGGAAGACCCACTCGGGAAGCTCATTCCACATTTCAGCGGTATGCATGATAAAAGTGGACTTGAAGCGTTTCATTCGGGTTTTTTGGATGTCCACCATGAAACGATGTCGCTTTTTTGTGCTTCTGGTCGCCCGATAGAAGAAAGGGCAAGGGGGAATAAGATCGTGGAGATCTGATGCGCACTCCGAAATGTATCCGGTAAAAAACAGACAAGCTAGCAACCCTGCGGCGATGTTCCAGGCTTTGTAGTTTAGCTCGGACAAGGGAGTCGTTGCCAATGAGCTTCTTGGCACGTTTCTCGACGGTTTCCAACGCCAGTTTTTCTTCAAGATAAATTATGTACATACATCTACGTGTTACAATTGTATTATAAGTATGTATAGCTAGAAATACCTACGGACTACGAAGTCGCTATTGCATTGCATGGGAAACCGAAAATTTATTCTCATGCGAACACACTGGTGTCTATTCATTCATTATACCTGCATTTTACCATAAAAGTTTATAGTATGCTATTACGGTACTACTTACTACATAATGGTGGAATGATTACAGTAATATTGTCATCATTTTAGATGATTATTTTGCTAGTACTTACTAGTAATATTGAGAAATAAATTACCTCACGACTCACGAGACTGTATACAAATGAAGCAAGTGCTTACTGAGCCATAGAGCGGGCCATGGATCAGTATTAATTATAGCTAGAGTGAGGCTGGAATTAGTGTTAGATATGCCGAGGACGGTAGAGGACGCGCGGAATCGACAGACACACGGCTACAGGTCAACCTAATATCCCAGTTTAAGCTGATCTCGCATCGTATAGGCTTCCCATATAATAAGAGGCCAGCGTAAACTGGTTTTGTATAGCTTGCTGTACGTGCGTACCTTATCGCTGATATGGAGTTTCACATGACAGCTAAGGGGGCAAGTGTGCGTAACGCTCACTCTAGAGAAACATATTTACCCACAATAAAAAAATCGACAGATATGATCTCTTAATAAATGACTGTGGTTCATTCAACTGGACGGCTCCCCCTCTAGGAAAATCCCTAGCTACGCCAATGGATATCTATATATATTTGTCGTAAACATACTCCAACCATCTATAAATGAAGTCTGGAAGACTATATCCAGCCTGAAGAACCTGAAGAATCGAAGGTTCGAGATATCAAATAAGCAACATGCTTGGGAGGCTAAAAAGACCACAGAACCTCTGTCCTCTGAACCCGCTTTTCATTATTTTCCATGCAAATCCGAGATAAGTATATTCTTAGCCACATAACAACCACATAAAATTAAATATGCAAACTGGAAAAATTTAATCCTATTTATCAAATTGAGGCCCAAAACATGGGCCTATATAAATGCAAAAATCTTGTAACACGGAAATATTGCGCTTTAAAAGTTCTAAAAAAAGTCCGCGATAGCATAAGTCTATAATTATTTTAAGGTTGACCTTTTTATGGTAATCAAATTTGTTCTAAAATAATGCATTATTTCTTAAGGTGTATTCACAAACATGATATTAATCCATAATCAAATAAATACGTTATTCATCACAAGTATTTAATGTTGAACAAAATTGCCCTTGACATCATTTGATTTCAATGAATATCTCAGGAGATACCTATCAGTTTTAAAATATATATTTTGGGTCGGCTCAATTTTTTTTATCAAGAAATAAAGGTATTTTCTGCAAGGTTAATTTTAAATAGGCATACCTACTGAAATATTATTGCAGTTTGCCTACCTGTACATTTTTTTCCGTTAACAGTAAATATAATTTTTGACATAACTGCGACGCTCCTACCACTAATATCGCGAACGTAAGACTGTCTTGTTCGTACACTAGTATTTTATATACTAAATGTAAATACCATTGAGTTACTATTATATAAAAGAAACGCCACAACGAGGCTACAGCTTAAGAACTATAACCAATGCGAAGACAGTTGCTGCACACTCAAATGAGGATTAAATGCCACAACTCCTAAGAAAACGATAATCTCGATAACATGGGTTTTTGTTTTCTTTCAATAGGTATAAGTACACAAGATACAAATAATATTTCTTTAAGCAATTTTTTTTAGTGTAGACCGTTAAAAACACGCATAAATTTCCTAAGTAAAAAGACAACGCGCCAGGTGTGCCGTAAATTATTTCTGACAGTTGTTTTATTTTGATAGATATGGTACGAATATACATATAAAGTATTACTACAGTGCCATAATACTTCAATGTAATAAATGTTGTTTTCACGACAAGGTCTAAGTTTTGGTTTTGGCTGTGTTCTTTAACGCGTTTGATATAGAACTATAAAACTAAATGCTAATTAAAATTTATGAATGCAATGGAAACACGTAGAAGAGTTTTTCTTCTCCGTAAATGATTGCGGTTCACACTTTTTCGAATTTACTAAGTAATGTGAATTTACGAAGTATGAAAATTTCATTTATTTTACTTATAAATACATAATACTATGCTATGTAGGTACCTGTTTGCGATGGCAAGCGTAGGTACAGCAGCCTGAAGGCTGTCTGATGACAGATTGGTGTCTTGAATGCATGAGGCCGTTTATGATTAGGTTGGATGTGTTGGATTTTTCGGCCCCTTTGAGAACAACCTTCCAACCTGAGCTTAGCGTCAGACCCATATGACCTATAGCCTATAGCCCATATGGGCAAGCTGCTAATCGGGTTGATAGTTTTGTTTACAGTAAATGTCCGGCATTCCCTGAAGGTACGGAGCCAGGGCACCCGCAGGATTTGCTTCACTAAAACAAGAATTGGTCACGTAGCAAATAAAATAATTTGAGAAAACCATAAAGCTTGAGTTTAGATATGTAGGTAGGTAAGTAACTACAGTTTTTTCGATATACATAACTGTGCTTGTCTGAAGTTGTGAGCAACTGGTTTAGCCGTGGTAAATTTTAATAGAAAGAAAAGTGTAAAGACAATTGGGCTCGTATATGTTTCGCATTTTTTGTGTTTTTCTTTAATTATTTAGATTTATGTATGATGTATAGAAATAGGTAGATACTTGATTAGACAAGCAATTTTACCTGTGCGGCAGTTAGAAACGGCTATCTTCAGACACGCTCAGTTATTTCTTACTTTACTTTATCATTTTATTTATGATCCTTGAAATAGGTTTACTTAGAGACTGATGATTCTGTGGCCCTTGAGAGTTCGTTTCGGCGTTAAGAGCTCGTCAATTAGGTACACCGGCGCCATTTGGTAGGTAGGTACGAGATAACAAGACACACAAAACATTTCTCAAAGCGTTGATTAGGTATAAATCTATGTGTAAAAACAAGAAAAGTCTCGACTACCCACGAGTTCGTAGTATCAACAACGCACACGAATTGGAAAACTTTCGACGGCGCACAAGAGCTGGCAAAATCCTGACAATGCGTTTAGGAAATCAATAATCGTTGGCGGGTAGGTACGTAACCAGTTTTACCTCCAGAGAGGATGCTGGAAGATAGATTTAACAGTCGTTCATTAAGATTTCAAAACCTATTTCATCAACCGATTACATTGTTCAAATGCTGGGCACGGGTCTCCTCTCAGAACGAGATGGGACTATTCTATAGTCCACCACGCTAGCCTATTGCGAGTTGGCAGACTCCACATGCCGTCAAGAAAACCTCTCAGTTGCAGGTTTCCTCACGATGTTTTCCTTCACCGGTGAAGGAAAACATCGTGAGGAAACCATTAACCTACGCACATTACTTCAAAAAGTCAGGGGTGTGTGCCTTGGATTCGGACTCGAGACCTTTGAATCTCTTTGAGCAGACCAATGGCAACCTCTTCACTCTTTAATAGACACCTAGCAAACAAACACATTCTGCCTAATGGTAAAATGCACTGCCGCCTTTCTACAATGGGCCTTTGAAAGTTCTCGAACTATTACCTACCTAAATAATAGATATTTGATTCTCGAAGTACCGAAGTAATAAGTTACATTTCCCATTTTATGGAAATAAAAGTACCCAGGCACAATAGGTTCCTACCGAAGTAGTTACCTATTAGGGGTAAGTATTATCAAAACCTAGACGACGATAATTTTATTGAGACGGCAATAATTTGAAAATTTTAATAGGTAGGTACCTGTACGCACCTGGACTTACAACTCAGTGCGGCCGTTATTCTAAATGCGTACAGTATGGCTAAGTTTGAGACAGCTGAGCCTGGTGCCTATCAGCTACCTAAACCTTGCTGACCACAGACCTAGCCCTCTAACAACCACCTAGTTCCCTAGCTTCCCTAACGCCCTAGCCTACCATACAAACCACACCGAACGTAGGTTACGTCGGTTTACGTACAGGAAGTCTGTTACAGGGAGACCTACGGTAACAGACGGAGGTTGGGCAGGAATAGGGGTTCGTGTACGTCGTGCAATGTACACAGGAAATGGTTTTCTCACTGCCGATCCCACAGACTCATAGGATCGATGACGGCTAAAGGTGTCTTGGCCACAGTGAGAGGAGTTACAGGAGATGAATCAAAGTCGACTCCAGCTTGATGACTAATTTATTACTGTAATTAATTCTATTATATACAAATTTTGTGATCAATACACATTGATGCCTATTTACATGTGTGTTGTGTGTGTATCGAGCCGATGCAGCACGGATCTCAGTAGGTCGCTTCTCGGTGCTGACGGTGTGCCGGTGTTGCCGGCGCGTGTAGCGAATGTGTGTCGCTCTTAATGTTGACGCTGTGATCTAGATGCTGGCGCGTGTAACACAGTTATGTTCAACCTTGAACATTCTGGCGCCTCTCAGGACCGTGATTCAAGTTGGTATAACTCAATGGTTTCGTGTTGATGTGGTAGACTGTACGTAGGTTCCGCTGGGTGGCCTGTTGTTCGTTGGATAGATGTCTCGTTGGCAGCGAACTGGTTGGTTTCTTGGTTTGGTTCTCTTGCTGGTTGGTCAGTTGGCTCGGTGCTTGTTCTTCTGGTCTTGTGCCACATTGTGACTCCAATCCATCTCAGTATAGCTGGACCGTAACAACATAAAAATAGAAAGATTAAGAACATGATTATACAAGATGTTGCATTTACTAAGTATGTGTGAGAACTAATTTGACTCCAAACAGTACTATCTAATTCAGTTTGTAAAACATTTTCTTTATTGATTAAATGCTGAAAAATCTCTCTTGAGTTATCTATGACTTCTTCTTTGGTAATGTTTAGCACAGGTTTGGTCACTATGTGCGTATTCATGGGAAATTCTATTTGTTTTGAGTATGATGTTACAATCGGTACTGAAACAGTTCTTTTGGCAGTTAATATGTTATTAGTTGTTTTGATAATGCAATTATCTGCGATTCGTATTACGCCAACATTTTGAAGTTCAATTTCTTCTCTTTGTCCATCACAAAGTATTGAAGTCGTAATGCGATCTCTTGCAATAAATAGCCAAGTGTTTGGCATGTAAAGATGTTTCCATATTATTTTATTGGATAGATAACAAGTTTTGGTTGGACATTTCGTATTTGTCTGATTTTTAAAGAGTTGATCTACAATGCAATTTTCATTTAATTGCATGTTTTTCACGGCCCCAGGAAAGCAAATAAAATGGTTGGTCCATTCTAAACAACTTTTGAACTCCTCATAGTTCATTTCAAAATATAGTTCGTTGTTATAGTCTAACCCTATGTAAGCTTTAGGTACTTCTAGACTTTGGGCAGACTTGTCAGAATTTATCTTTGGAACTGGTGTTATATACATTAAGGTATATTTAGTTATTTCTTGTATAGGAAAGTATGAATACACCTTTATATGAGTATTGTTTTCGGATATCTTGGTGTCCAGTAATTGTTGTTGAATGATTTTTAAATTTGAAGGTAATTTTTTTATTCGCTGATGATATCAGGTCACTGACGTTCTTTGGTGTCACTACACTGTATACTGTTGCCTTGCTTAAGTATATGTCTAATAATCCGTCATAATAATCCATGATTTCTTCCATGTAATTATATGCTAATTGGTAAGTTTGCATAATACGTATATTTACACTATTGTGGTCGACTGTACTGAACCAATGGTTGTAACTCTCCATGTAACCTATAACTTGGTTTAGTTTAGTTTGAAATCCTATAAGTTTTTGTGTTATTCTTTCTTCAGTTTTGTTAACTTGCGACATTGTTGATATCATGAATTTGGTTTGATGATTGGCAGCTTCGATTATTTTTTTTTGGTTTAAATTTAATGAATCTATATCTCGGTATGCCTCATCATTCACCCCGAAAATAGACGTTAGTAACTGTCCCAATATGCCCCTTTTCTTCCTATTTTGGTTCACTTCTGTCAAATATCCTTTAGTACGTTCTAATTTTGATTGTTCGTCTAACAAGTGGTGTTGTAGTTGCTTGCAAAATGCGGAATTTGTTATTTTTTCTGCATTTGTACATAGTTGACTAAATTGAGACGTCACTGTTTTTATTTTGTCAAACTCTTGCTGTAGGTGTTGTTTTCCATAGTTTATTTCTATCCTAAATATTCCTCTGTCAATGCTTGCTGTTCCTATTTGTTCGACATAAACTCCTGGTGGTACCGTCCTTAGAGAGTATGTCGTTGTAGTCGATTTTGCTGACCCTAATATTTGTAACATGATGAAAAGTACTGTGAACCATTTGGATATTTTATTATGTCGTTTGGGTTGATTAATGTAGTTATTTCTTAGTTTTGTAGCCATATTTGTTTGTACTACATGCGTTGGTTCCTCACTACTATTACTACATATATTTGTTTCTATTGGCAATGGTATTAATGTATGGATTGACCGTTTTTGAGTTGTTCCTGACGCTTTTTGAAGTGTCACAACTCGGGATAGGTCGTCTTTTCCCGCGTGTATTTCCTTTATTTTTGCAAGTGGCCATTTGCTGGGAGATACTTTCTCGTCTTTTATAATTACCAGAGTTCCAACTGTCACGTTTTCTTTATTCGTTTTCCATTTGTACCTTTGTTGTAGTTGGTGTAAATAATCTTTAGTCCAGCTTTTCCAGAAATCCTTTTTAATTTTTTGGATCTGTTTCCATCTGTTTATGTGATCTGTATTAGTTTCCAATAGCGGGTCTGGTACTCCTATTGCTTCTCTTCCTATTAAGAAATGACTAGGTGTTAACACGATGTTGTCGTTTATGTCTTCACTTAGTGCACATAAAGGTCTTGAGTTTAAACATGCTTCGGTTTGATGTAAAAACGTGCTCATTTCTTCATAAGTTAGTGTCTGCTCTCCTATCACTCTACGCAAATGGTGTTTCATGGATTTTACTCCTGCTTCCCAAATCCCTCCGAAGTGGGGAGACGACGGCGGAATAAAATGCCACTGTGTTCCAATGTTGGTCAACGTGTTTTGAAAGTCGTCGGACTGGGTTATGTCCAATAATTCTTTATATAAGTAATTAGCAGTGCCTACGAAATTTGTCGCGTTGTCACTATACATATGTGATACTGGACCTCTGCGTGCCATAAACCTTCGTAATGCTGCTATGAATGTTTCTGTTGATAAATCGCCTACCAGCTCCAAATGTACCGCTTTCGTGGATAGGCAGACAAATATTGCAATGTAGCCTTTGTAAGATTTATGACCCCGACCTTTCATTGTTCTTACTGGTATTGGTCCAGCATAATCCACGCCTGTGTGACTGAATGGGTACGATTCCGTTACTCTTGGTTTTGGTAAAGAACCCATTTTTTGTGAGGCGGTGGATGATCTGTATCTAGTACACTTTACACATTTTCTAATGCTACTTTTCACTGTTCGTTTTCCTCCTAGTATCCAATATTTCTGTCGTATATACGCTAAGGTCAGACTATTACTTCCATGTAGTGTAGTTAAATGAGCATCTCGAACTATAATGAACGTTACGTGATGGTCATGAGATAACAGAATTGGGTGTTTTTGTTCATATGATAAACTGGAGTTTTGAAGTCTTCCTCCTACTCGCAGTAAGCCATCATTATCAATAAACGGGTCAAGGCTTGATAACCTGTTTTTTGTCTTTAATGATTGTCCACCTTTGATGGTTTTATACTCCTCAGAAAATACTTCTTGTTGGACTAAAGAGAGGACTTTTTTAATTGTTAAGTTAATTTCCATACAGCTTAATGGTTTTTTGTTTCCTTGTTTATTTACGAATCTGTAACAGTATGACAACACTCGTATCATCCTTTGGAAGCTTGAAAATCTTATCCAAATTTCGTTCGTTGGTTGAGGTTTAATAGTTATGTGATAACACCGTTTAATCTCCTCACATATCTCTGGTACAGTTTTTGTACTAGGAATGTTATCACTTTTTAACCATTCTGGTCCATTCCACCACAGAGATACATTTTGTAATTTATTTGGGGTAATACCTCTTGTAATTAGGTCTGCTGGATTTTGTAATGTATTTACATAATTCCATTTCGCTTGTGGTAATATTCTTTGTATTTCGGATACCCGGTTAGCTACGAACGTCTTCCATCGCTCAGCTTCGCCTTTGATCCAGCCGAGAGTAATCATGGAGTCAGTCCAACAATAAATATTAGTGATTTGCATTTCCATGCCAATAATAACCTTCTCCATTAGCTTGGTTAATAATACAGCTGCACATAACTCCAATTTTGGTAATGTAGTTTTATGCTTTTTTGGCGCTACTTTTGACTTCGCTTGTAGAAGGGTTACGTTAAATATATTATTATTTTGTATCCGACAGTATATCACTGCACCGTAGGCTTTTTCCGAAGCATCACTGAACCCATACAACTCGACTTTTGAACTGTTTGAAAAATGACACCATCTTGGAATGGTTATTTTCTCAATCGTTTTTAATTGGTTTTGTAATTCAATCCATCTTGTTCTAATAGTTTCTTCTACGGGCTGATCCCACTCTGTGCCATTTGTCCATAATTCCTGAATCAAAAGCTTCATATTTATGATGACAGGTGCTAACCATCCCAGAGGATCAAATATTTTAGCGATTTCCGATAAAATGAATCGTTTTGTTGGTTTTTCACTTTGATTAATAGTAATATGAAAACAGAATTTATCCTCTGATGGTAACCATAGTACCCCTAAGGATTTTCTAGTTTCATCTAGCGGTATTTTCATCACTTGGTCATCTTTGCTTTCATTAGGTATATTTTCCATTAATTCAGTGCTGTTAGACGACCATTTTCGTAAGTTAAATCCGCCTTTTCGTAGCATATTTATTAAATTTTCTTGTAACATTTTTGCCGACTCAACACTGGTATCTCCTGACAAAATATCGTCCACGTAAAAGTCCCGGAGAGCCCTTTGGCTGGCTATTGGATAGCTTGATTTTTCATCAATAGCGAGTTGTTGCAGCGTTTTAATCGCTAGGTAAGGGGCAGCTGCAGTTCCGTACGTTACAGTTGTTAGTTCGTATTCATCGATAGTATGTTTCGGAGACTTTCTCCATACTATTCGTTGGTATGTGAAGTCTTGTTCGTTAACATTAATGTATCGATACATTTTTTCGATGTCCGCCATAAACGCTATTTTGTGTTTCCGCCAACGTAACAATATAATTGCTAAATCTTGCTGGAGTCTTGGTCCCATAAACATATTATCGTTCAAGCTTATGTTATTACTTGACTTGCTCGACGCGTCAAATACTACTCGTAGCTTAGTAGTTAGTGAGTCTTCCTTGACGACCGGTTGATGTGGTATATAGTATTTACCTTGGTAATAATCAGTACCAATAACTTTCCTCATATGACCCATTTTCAAGTACTCATCAAGAAATTCTTGGTATTTTTGTTTTAAATTTTGGTCTTTGTCGAACTTCCGTTCTAATTGTAACAGCCTTGCAATAGCTTTTTTGCGAGAATTCCCGTAATCTACGTCGCGATTTTTGAATGGGAGTTTCACCGTATATGTTCCATTAGTATTCCTTATAGTAGTTTTCTGGTAATAGTTTTCACAAGCCTGATCTTCGCTAGATAATTGGTATTTTTCAGGAATTTCTTCTAATTCCCAAAACTTGTTTAGTTGTTGAATCTCTGTGGTACGTGTCATCATACTAACAACTGTATTACTTTTGGTAGTAGCGCCGCAAATGCCGGAACAAATCCACCCAAACTCGGTATTTTGAGCGATTATTCCGTCTTGCACCTTGTGTAACCCGTTTAGTAGTAAATTACTGTATTCTTGAGCCCCCAATATTATATCTATTGGTCCTCTTTTGTAATATGTAGGATCAGCAATTAGTTTGTTTTGTAAACAGTCTAATTTTAGTTCTGGTAAAGTTTTCTCTGGTAAACAGCCAGTTAGTTTTGGTAGTATTATAAGTGTGACGGGTAACCTATATTCACTCGGAAACCTTGGTTGTAGCACGACATTGACAGAGTTCTTCGATGTTTTAGGTTTTTCGTCAGCAATCCCTATCACTTCGGTATGTATCCTAATACGTGGGTATGATAACAGTTGGGCAACCTCTTCTGTACAGAATGATGCCTCTGAACCTTGATCACACAGAACTCTTAGTACATGCGATGTCCCGTCCGACGAGTGAGTTTTTATTAAAGCCGTCGCGAGTAATGTGGTTTTTGGTATTTCAGTTTTATTAATAGTAGACATATTAGATATAGTTTTAGTCATGGATTTACTTGTAGATGGGGTTGATAAATCGTCCTTTTTTGACTCACTTTTTGCATGTCTTGTAGTCATATTATTATTGTCCTGGTGTAAATAAGAATGATGACCCCTTTTCCCACAGTATCCACAACTTTTAGTGCTGTGACATTTGACCGAGATTTCATGAGTCAAACAATTTTTGCACATTTGTTTTTCGTTCACGATCTTATTGCGATCTTGTACTGTTAATGCTTTAAAACTAGCACACTGGTAAATGCTGTGTTCGTGCTTTTGGCAAAACCAGCATGCACGTTTAACCACTTGTTTGTTTGTTGTATTAAATGACTCATGGCGTGATCTGTTACTAAAAGATTCTTCCCTCAAAGAGCTCGAAGTTTCCAGACACTTAAATCTCTTTTCCAGAAATTGCATCATTGCCGAGAATTCTTGTAACTTATTAGGCTCTTTCAATTGATGTTCGTATTTTTCATCAGTTTCCGAATCCCATATTCTACTTAGTATTCTTGTCAAAATAGGGTCCCAAGTTGAAATGTTGACATTTTGACTTTTTAGTGCTTCTATATTCTCGTTGATTGTATCATGGAGATTTCTTAAGCTCGAGGCATTACTTTTCTTTATTTTTGACATACTCAGAATGTTATCAATATGCTTAGTAATGATTATTCTTTCATTTTTGTACCGTCTTGTTAACAGATTCCACGCAGTTATGTAATTTGCGTCACAAACTGTTAAATGCTTGATCAGCTTAGCAGCATCACCTCGTATATGTGTTTTTAAATACTGCATTTTTTCCGTGTCACTTAATGATTTGTCTTCGTGTACTATTTTCAAGAATAAATCGTAAAAAGAATTCCATGACTCATAACCCCCGGTAAACGGAATGGAATTATTATTCTTGGTAACTTGACCGAGGTTTTATGGTTGTCGTGTGTCGACTTTTGACCTATTTTTGCACATAATTTTTCCATCACAAGGTCAAACTCCGTTTGTGTTTTCTCAAACATACTCTCTTGAAAATAGCTGTGTTCCAATGTACTATCCTCCATCAGAATAAGTAGATGTGTTTCTTCAATTTCTTGCCACTGTTTTTGCAAAGTATTCACTAAGGATTCTAAGTACCAAGTGCCTTTCTCCTCAGTCATCGACTGTGTCGCCGAATGTAGTTTTTTCTGCATCTGATTAACGCGAAATAGTTGAATAAACAGTTTGGTTGAACTAACGCCTTCTTCCTCTTCTGGTTTTATATCTTCTGGCTCATATAGTTGGGTTACTACTTGTAGTCTTTTCTCACACTTCAACAGGTATTCAATAGCCTGCGTATACTGCGTGTTGATAGAACCGAAGTAATTAGTAGTGATGTATTTGTGATCACACAACACATCTTGGTCTTGTAATCGTGAATGGTTTTTGGATGTTCTAGTAAATATTTCTGTGAGTCGAGTTCTTCTCTCCGTGATGTACTTTAGGGTTTTTCTTGACGCTGAATCTTTTTTGATATTGGTGAATATTTGTCTCAGTTCATTGTAATCTGCTTCCTGACTTCTTATAAGTTCGTTTATTTCTTGTACGTCCATTCTCCCTATCTGTCCTAACGACAGTTTCTACAACACTTAGATGTTTTCTTTGTCCTCGATACGGTATGTGCGACTTCTCAAAATCCCGGTGAGACCCGCTTGTGGAGAGGCCGGTTTCCGATCCGCTACCGTACGAACGACAATTAAGTGAGTCAGTCCTTCAACATACAACAAAACAAGCGCTTATTGAGTACGCAAGCCTGAAGTACGTCAAAGTGTATGTCAGTCTGTTTAAGCGTAATACAAAACGAAGAACGTTTTTTATTATCTCATAAATGTACAATGTTGTTTTAATTTTATTTCATGTTAAAGTACCGATTATACAACTACCCTGATTCCCCTAACGGCTCGAAGGACCAAAATGTACGCACCTGGACTTACAACTCAGTGCGGCCGTTATTCTAAATGCGTACAGTATGGCTAAGTTTGAGACAGCTGAGCCTGGTGCCTATCAGCTACCTAAACCTTGCTGACCACAGACCTAGCCCTCTAACAACCACCTAGTTCCCTAGCTTCCCTAACGCCCTAGCCTACCATACAAACCACACCGAACGTAGGTTACGTCGGTTTACGTACAGGAAGTCTGTTACAGGGAGACCTACGGTAACAGACGGAGGTTGGGCAGGAATAGGGGTTCGTGTACGTCGTGCAATGTACACAGGAAATGGTTTTCTCACTGCCGATCCCACAGACTCATAGGATCGATGACGGCTAAAGGTGTCTTGGCCACAGTGAGAGGAGTTACAGGAGATGAATCAAAGTCGACTCCAGCTTGATGACTAATTTATTACTGTAATTAATTCTATTATATACAAATTTTGTGATCAATACACATTGATGCCTATTTACATGTGTGTTGTGTGTGTATCGAGCCGATGCAGCACGGATCTCAGTAGGTCGCTTCTCGGTGCTGACGGTGTGCCGGTGTTGCCGGCGCGTGTAGCGAATGTGTGTCGCTCTTAATGTTGACGCTGTGATCTAGATGCTGGCGCGTGTAACACAGTTATGTTCAACCTTGAACATTCTGGCGCCTCTCAGGACCGTGATTCAAGTTGGTATAACTCAATGGTTTCGTGTTGATGTGGTAGACTGTACGTAGGTTCCGCTGGGTGGCCTGTTGTTCGTTGGATAGATGTCTCGTTGGCAGCGAACTGGTTGGTTTCTTGGTTTGGTTCTCTTGCTGGTTGGTCAGTTGGCTCGGTGCTTGTTCTTCTGGTCTTGTGCCACATTGTGACTCCAATCCATCTCAGTATAGCTGGACCGTAACAACATAAAAATAGAAAGATTAAGAACATGATTATACAAGATGTTGCATTTACTAAGTATGTGTGAGAACTAATTTGACTCCAAACAGTACTATCTAATTCAGTTTGTAAAACATTTTCTTTATTGATTAAATGCTGAAAAATCTCTCTTGAGTTATCTATGACTTCTTCTTTGGTAATGTTTAGCACAGGTTTGGTCACTATGTGCGTATTCATGGGAAATTCTATTTGTTTTGAGTATGATGTTACAATCGGTACTGAAACAGTTCTTTTGGCAGTTAATATGTTATTAGTTGTTTTGATAATGCAATTATCTGCGATTCGTATTACGCCAACATTTTGAAGTTCAATTTCTTCTCTTTGTCCATCACAAAGTATTGAAGTCGTAATGCGATCTCTTGCAATAAATAGCCAAGTGTTTGGCATGTAAAGATGTTTCCATATTATTTTATTGGATAGATAACAAGTTTTGGTTGGACATTTCGTATTTGTCTGATTTTTAAAGAGTTGATCTACAATGCAATTTTCATTTAATTGCATGTTTTTCACGGCCCCAGGAAAGCAAATAAAATGGTTGGTCCATTCTAAACAACTTTTGAACTCCTCATAGTTCATTTCAAAATATAGTTCGTTGTTATAGTCTAACCCTATGTAAGCTTTAGGTACTTCTAGACTTTGGGCAGACTTGTCAGAATTTATCTTTGGAACTGGTGTTATATACATTAAGGTATATTTAGTTATTTCTTGTATAGGAAAGTATGAATACACCTTTATATGAGTATTGTTTTCGGATATCTTGGTGTCCAGTAATTGTTGTTGAATGATTTTTAAATTTGAAGGTAATTTTTTTATTCGCTGATGATATCAGGTCACTGACGTTCTTTGGTGTCACTACACTGTATACTGTTGCCTTGCTTAAGTATATGTCTAATAATCCGTCATAATAATCCATGATTTCTTCCATGTAATTATATGCTAATTGGTAAGTTTGCATAATACGTATATTTACACTATTGTGGTCGACTGTACTGAACCAATGGTTGTAACTCTCCATGTAACCTATAACTTGGTTTAGTTTAGTTTGAAATCCTATAAGTTTTTGTGTTATTCTTTCTTCAGTTTTGTTAACTTGCGACATTGTTGATATCATGAATTTGGTTTGATGATTGGCAGCTTCGATTATTTTTTTTTGGTTTAAATTTAATGAATCTATATCTCGGTATGCCTCATCATTCACCCCGAAAATAGACGTTAGTAACTGTCCCAATATGCCCCTTTTCTTCCTATTTTGGTTCACTTCTGTCAAATATCCTTTAGTACGTTCTAATTTTGATTGTTCGTCTAACAAGTGGTGTTGTAGTTGCTTGCAAAATGCGGAATTTGTTATTTTTTCTGCATTTGTACATAGTTGACTAAATTGAGACGTCACTGTTTTTATTTTGTCAAACTCTTGCTGTAGGTGTTGTTTTCCATAGTTTATTTCTATCCTAAATATTCCTCTGTCAATGCTTGCTGTTCCTATTTGTTCGACATAAACTCCTGGTGGTACCGTCCTTAGAGAGTATGTCGTTGTAGTCGATTTTGCTGACCCTAATATTTGTAACATGATGAAAAGTACTGTGAACCATTTGGATATTTTATTATGTCGTTTGGGTTGATTAATGTAGTTATTTCTTAGTTTTGTAGCCATATTTGTTTGTACTACATGCGTTGGTTCCTCACTACTATTACTACATATATTTGTTTCTATTGGCAATGGTATTAATGTATGGATTGACCGTTTTTGAGTTGTTCCTGACGCTTTTTGAAGTGTCACAACTCGGGATAGGTCGTCTTTTCCCGCGTGTATTTCCTTTATTTTTGCAAGTGGCCATTTGCTGGGAGATACTTTCTCGTCTTTTATAATTACCAGAGTTCCAACTGTCACGTTTTCTTTATTCGTTTTCCATTTGTACCTTTGTTGTAGTTGGTGTAAATAATCTTTAGTCCAGCTTTTCCAGAAATCCTTTTTAATTTTTTGGATCTGTTTCCATCTGTTTATGTGATCTGTATTAGTTTCCAATAGCGGGTCTGGTACTCCTATTGCTTCTCTTCCTATTAAGAAATGACTAGGTGTTAACACGATGTTGTCGTTTATGTCTTCACTTAGTGCACATAAAGGTCTTGAGTTTAAACATGCTTCGGTTTGATGTAAAAACGTGCTCATTTCTTCATAAGTTAGTGTCTGCTCTCCTATCACTCTACGCAAATGGTGTTTCATGGATTTTACTCCTGCTTCCCAAATCCCTCCGAAGTGGGGAGACGACGGCGGAATAAAATGCCACTGTGTTCCAATGTTGGTCAACGTGTTTTGAAAGTCGTCGGACTGGGTTATGTCCAATAATTCTTTATATAAGTAATTAGCAGTGCCTACGAAATTTGTCGCGTTGTCACTATACATATGTGATACTGGACCTCTGCGTGCCATAAACCTTCGTAATGCTGCTATGAATGTTTCTGTTGATAAATCGCCTACCAGCTCCAAATGTACCGCTTTCGTGGATAGGCAGACAAATATTGCAATGTAGCCTTTGTAAGATTTATGACCCCGACCTTTCATTGTTCTTACTGGTATTGGTCCAGCATAATCCACGCCTGTGTGACTGAATGGGTACGATTCCGTTACTCTTGGTTTTGGTAAAGAACCCATTTTTTGTGAGGCGGTGGATGATCTGTATCTAGTACACTTTACACATTTTCTAATGCTACTTTTCACTGTTCGTTTTCCTCCTAGTATCCAATATTTCTGTCGTATATACGCTAAGGTCAGACTATTACTTCCATGTAGTGTAGTTAAATGAGCATCTCGAACTATAATGAACGTTACGTGATGGTCATGAGATAACAGAATTGGGTGTTTTTGTTCATATGATAAACTGGAGTTTTGAAGTCTTCCTCCTACTCGCAGTAAGCCATCATTATCAATAAACGGGTCAAGGCTTGATAACCTGTTTTTTGTCTTTAATGATTGTCCACCTTTGATGGTTTTATACTCCTCAGAAAATACTTCTTGTTGGACTAAAGAGAGGACTTTTTTAATTGTTAAGTTAATTTCCATACAGCTTAATGGTTTTTTGTTTCCTTGTTTATTTACGAATCTGTAACAGTATGACAACACTCGTATCATCCTTTGGAAGCTTGAAAATCTTATCCAAATTTCGTTCGTTGGTTGAGGTTTAATAGTTATGTGATAACACCGTTTAATCTCCTCACATATCTCTGGTACAGTTTTTGTACTAGGAATGTTATCACTTTTTAACCATTCTGGTCCATTCCACCACAGAGATACATTTTGTAATTTATTTGGGGTAATACCTCTTGTAATTAGGTCTGCTGGATTTTGTAATGTATTTACATAATTCCATTTCGCTTGTGGTAATATTCTTTGTATTTCGGATACCCGGTTAGCTACGAACGTCTTCCATCGCTCAGCTTCGCCTTTGATCCAGCCGAGAGTAATCATGGAGTCAGTCCAACAATAAATATTAGTGATTTGCATTTCCATGCCAATAATAACCTTCTCCATTAGCTTGGTTAATAATACAGCTGCACATAACTCCAATTTTGGTAATGTAGTTTTATGCTTTTTTGGCGCTACTTTTGACTTCGCTTGTAGAAGGGTTACGTTAAATATATTATTATTTTGTATCCGACAGTATATCACTGCACCGTAGGCTTTTTCCGAAGCATCACTGAACCCATACAACTCGACTTTTGAACTGTTTGAAAAATGACACCATCTTGGAATGGTTATTTTCTCAATCGTTTTTAATTGGTTTTGTAATTCAATCCATCTTGTTCTAATAGTTTCTTCTACGGGCTGATCCCACTCTGTGCCATTTGTCCATAATTCCTGAATCAAAAGCTTCATATTTATGATGACAGGTGCTAACCATCCCAGAGGATCAAATATTTTAGCGATTTCCGATAAAATGAATCGTTTTGTTGGTTTTTCACTTTGATCAATAGTAATATGAAAACAGAATTTATCCTCTGATGGTAACCATAGTACCCCTAAGGATTTTCTAGTTTCATCTAGCGGTATTTTCATCACTTGGTCATCTTTGCTTTCATTAGGTATATTTTCCATTAATTCAGTGCTGTTAGACGACCATTTTCGTAAGTTAAATCCGCCTTTTCGTAGCATATTTATTAAATTTTCTTGTAACATTTTTGCCGACTCAACACTGGTATCTCCTGACAAAATATCGTCCACGTAAAAGTCCCGGAGAGCCCTTTGGCTGGCTATTGGATAGCTTGATTTTTCATCAATAGCGAGTTGTTGCAGCGTTTTAATCGCTAGGTAAGGGGCAGCTGCAGTTCCGTACGTTACAGTTGTTAGTTCGTATTCATCGATAGTATGTTTCGGAGACTTTCTCCATACTATTCGTTGGTATGTGAAGTCTTGTTCGTTAACATTAATGTATCGATACATTTTTTCGATGTCCGCCATAAACGCTATTTTGTGTTTCCGCCAACGTAACAATATAATTGCTAAATCTTGCTGGAGTCTTGGTCCCATAAACATATTATCGTTCAAGCTTATGTTATTACTTGACTTGCTCGACGCGTCAAATACTACTCGTAGCTTAGTAGTTAGTGAGTCTTCCTTGACGACCGGTTGATGTGGTATATAGTATTTACCTTGGTAATAATCAGTACCAATAACTTTCCTCATATGACCCATTTTCAAGTACTCATCAAGAAATTCTTGGTATTTTTGTTTTAAATTTTGGTCTTTGTCGAACTTCCGTTCTAATTGTAACAGCCTTGCAATAGCTTTTTTGCGAGAATTCCCGTAATCTACGTCGCGATTTTTGAATGGGAGTTTCACCGTATATGTTCCATTAGTATTCCTTATAGTAGTTTTCTGGTAATAGTTTTCACAAGCCTGATCTTCGCTAGATAATTGGTATTTTTCAGGAATTTCTTCTAATTCCCAAAACTTGTTTAGTTGTTGAATCTCTGTGGTACGTGTCATCATACTAACAACTGTATTACTTTTGGTAGTAGCGCCGCAAATGCCGGAACAAATCCACCCAAACTCGGTATTTTGAGCGATTATTCCGTCTTGCACCTTGTGTAACCCGTTTAGTAGTAAATTACTGTATTCTTGAGCCCCCAATATTATATCTATTGGTCCTCTTTTGTAATATGTAGGATCAGCAATTAGTTTGTTTTGTAAACAGTCTAATTTTAGTTCTGGTAAAGTTTTCTCTGGTAAACAGCCAGTTAGTTTTGGTAGTATTATAAGTGTGACGGGTAACCTATATTCACTCGGAAACCTTGGTTGTAGCACGACATTGACAGAGTTCTTCGATGTTTTAGGTTTTTCGTCAGCAATCCCTATCACTTCGGTATGTATCCTAATACGTGGGTATGATAACAGTTGGGCAACCTCTTCTGTACAGAATGATGCCTCTGAACCTTGATCACACAGAACTCTTAGTACATGCGATGTCCCGTCCGACGAGTGAGTTTTTATTAAAGCCGTCGCGAGTAATGTGGTTTTTGGTATTTCAGTTTTATTAATAGTAGACATATTAGATATAGTTTTAGTCATGGATTTACTTGTAGATGGGGTTGATAAATCGTCCTTTTTTGACTCACTTTTTGCATGTCTTGTAGTCATATTATTATTGTCCTGGTGTAAATAAGAATGATGACCCCTTTTCCCACAGTATCCACAACTTTTAGTGCTGTGACATTTGACCGAGATTTCATGAGTCAAACAATTTTTGCACATTTGTTTTTCGTTCACGATCTTATTGCGATCTTGTACTGTTAATGCTTTAAAACTAGCACACTGGTAAATGCTGTGTTCGTGCTTTTGGCAAAACCAGCATGCACGTTTAACCACTTGTTTGTTTGTTGTATTAAATGACTCATGGCGTGATCTGTTACTAAAAGATTCTTCCCTCAAAGAGCTCGAAGTTTCCAGACACTTAAATCTCTTTTCCAGAAATTGCATCATTGCCGAGAATTCTTGTAACTTATTAGGCTCTTTCAATTGATGTTCGTATTTTTCATCAGTTTCCGAATCCCATATTCTACTTAGTATTCTTGTCAAAATAGGGTCCCAAGTTGAAATGTTGACATTTTGACTTTTTAGTGCTTCTATATTCTCGTTGATTGTATCATGGAGATTTCTTAAGCTCGAGGCATTACTTTTCTTTATTTTTGACATACTCAGAATGTTATCAATATGCTTAGTAATGATTATTCTTTCATTTTTGTACCGTCTTGTTAACAGATTCCACGCAGTTATGTAATTTGCGTCACAAACTGTTAAATGCTTGATCAGCTTAGCAGCATCACCTCGTATATGTGTTTTTAAATACTGCATTTTTTCCGTGTCACTTAATGATTTGTCTTCGTGTACTATTTTCAAGAATAAATCGTAAAAAGAATTCCATGACTCATAACCCCCGGTAAACGTTGGAATTATTATTCTTGGTAACTTGACCGAGGTTTTATGGTTGTCGTGTGTCGACTTTTGACCTATTTTTGCACATAATTTTTCCATCACAAGGTCAAACTCCGTTTGTGTTTTCTCAAACATACTCTCTTGAAAATAGCTGTGTTCCAATGTACTATCCTCCATCAGAATAAGTAGATGTCTTTCTTCAATTTCTTGCCACTGTTTTTGCAAAGTATTCACTAAGGATTCTAAGTACCAAGTGCCTTTCTCCTCAGTCATCGACTGTGTCGCCGAATGTAGTTTTTTCTGCATCTGATTAACGCGAAATAGTTGAATAAACAGTTTGGTTGAACTAACGCCTTCTTCCTCTTCTGGTTTTATATCTTCTGGCTCATATAGTTGGGTTACTACTTGTAGTCTTTTCTCACACTTCAACAGGTATTCAATAGCCTGCGTATACTGCGTGTTGATAGAACCGAAGTAATTAGTAGTGATGTATTTGTGATCACACAACACATCTTGGTCTTGTAATCGTGAATGGTTTTTGGATGTTCTAGTAAATATTTCTGTGAGTCGAGTTCTTCTCTCCGTGATGTACTTTAGGGTTTTTCTTGACGCTGAATCTTTTTTGATATTGGTGAATATTTGTCTCAGTTCATTGTAATCTGCTTCCTGACTTCTTATAAGTTCGTTTATTTCTTGTACGTCCATTCTCCCTATCTGTCCTAACGACAGTTTCTACAACACTTAGATGTTTTCTTTGTCCTCGATACGGTATGTGCGACTTCTCAAAATCCCGGTGAGACCCGCTTGTGGAGAGGCCGGTTTCCGATCCGCTACCGTACGAACGACAATTAAGTGAGTCAGTCCTTCAACATACAACAAAACAAGCGCTTATTGAGTACGCAAGCCTGAAGTACGTCAAAGTGTATGTCAGTCTGTTTAAGCGTAATACAAAACGAAGAACGTTTTTTATTATCTCATAAATGTACAATGTTGTTTTAATTTTATTTCATGTTAAAGTACCGATTATACAACTACCCTGATTCCCCTAACGGCTCGAAGGACCAAAATGTACGCACCTGGACTTACAACTCAGTGCGGCCGTTATTCTAAATGCGTACAGTATGGCTAAGTTTGAGACAGCTGAGCCTGGTGCCTATCAGCTACCTAAACCTTGCTGACCACAGACCTAGCCCTCTAACAACCACCTAGTTCCCTAGCTTCCCTAACGCCCTAGCCTACCATACAAACCACACCGAACGTAGGTTACGTCGGTTTACGTACAGGAAGTCTGTTACAGGGAGACCTACGGTAACAGACGGAGGTTGGGCAGGAATAGGGGTTCGTGTACGTCGTGCAATGTACACAGGAAATGGTTTTCTCACTGCCGATCCCACAGACTCATAGGATCGATGACGGCTAAAGGTGTCTTGGCCACAGTGAGAGGAGTTACAGGAGATGAATCAAAGTCGACTCCAGCTTGATGACTAATTTATTACTGTAATTAATTCTATTATATACAAATTTTGTGATCAATACACATTGATGCCTATTTACATGTGTGTTGTGTGTGTATCGAGCCGATGCAGCACGGATCTCAGTAGGTCGCTTCTCGGTGCTGACGGTGTGCCGGTGTTGCCGGCGCGTGTAGCGAATGTGTGTCGCTCTTAATGTTGACGCTGTGATCTAGATGCTGGCGCATGTAACACAGTTATGTTCAACCTTGAACTATTACCTACCTAAATAATAGATATTTGATTCTCGAAGTACCGAAGTAATAAGTTACATTTCCCATTTTATGGAAATAAAAGTACCCAGGCACAATAGGTTCCTACCGAAGTAGTTACCTATTAGGGGTAAGTATTATCAAAACCTAGACGACGATAATTTTATTGAGACGGCAATAATTTGAAAATTTATGTACCTACTTCATTAATTAACTTAATTTAGGTAGGTCCCTAGTTAAAAGAAAAGCCAAAGTCAATAATAAAATGTTTAATTACAATTAAATTAACAAATAAATAACACAATACGGAAATTAGCCTACCTAATAACAAAGGATCTCTTAGGAAATCAATTACATAAAAATATAAGCCCTAGTTGTCACAAACAGATGGGCTACAGTTCCCTTCGTCTACAATCGTCGGCTAACTATTTTCGCCGATCCGGTTATTGAAGTCAGTCTGTCTTCAATTCATAGTCTGAGCTTCTTCTTCCGATAGATCAAAGTTAATTCGCCTACTCCTTGGGAAGTCAACGCCTTTTAGACGACGTAACCTTGGAGTCATTCCAATAGGTTTCCCTGGTCTTTCGGGATGAGGATTGATTTGTTGAGCCGGGGTTTCAAAGTCCTCCGAATCTGGCGTTGCGGGTGCCATTTTTACATATGGCGTCGCTTTGATTTCTGGAAAGATCGATTAGGTACATTATAGAAACTAAATACTAACAATACAGTCTAGTTTTCGAATTTTACTACCAAGGATAAGATCTTCTTATCTATAGTCTTAAGTAGGTACCAATGTAGGCAGGTAATTATCGCTACAAATAATTAAATAAACTGCCTTGTATTTAGTATGTAGATACAACAATATTCTGCCCACTTATTTACATAGAATTATATTTTTCCTATAACTTATCTCACTACTATGTAATTAATAGATATCTACTTTAATAACTACCTGTTACACGCTATCAGAGTAGCTACCTTTTCGTTTCAAAATTATAGATTTTGATTTAACTAGAATATCATTACAAAAAGAAAGCAAGAAAACTAAAATATCAAATTAAAACTTTCTGAAATGAAACATCAGAAACTGTTATTCTTACTTCCAGACTTTTAAATTTCGAACATACCTAATATAAATATATTTTAACATTACATAACTAAAAGATAATTTAATATTAGAAATCGCTATAACTGTTACTCACCTCTGCGTCGCTCTCCCATTTGATTGCCGTTAACAATTTTTAGGAGTTCAACTGAAATGAAATACACAACTTCTTCCATTGTATTGTTTTTAAAATATTGTTTATTTTTTTAAGATCAAAATTAAAATTTAGTCCAAAGTAATGCAAGGTAATGCCTTGAATAGGCATGATGACTGATTTTCAAAAACTGATCTAAAATATTCTTATGTATATTACTATTACCGCAAAATATTTTTTTCTGGAATTAAAAAAGGTTTTTGATACAAAAATGCGATTTTAATTCAATGTTTTTAAATTAGCGCGAAAACGGTCCCTGGTGTCATGGCGTCTGCTTATGACGTCACTTCTATGTTTTGACATCGTATACAATAGGAGATTAAGGCCGGGTGGTACTGCAAAGCCCACATAAAACTGTTTTTTTTTTAGTAGTAAATAGTAAAATTAAGATCTGAGAAAATAAATTTATATTGTTGGGTATATATTCTAGGGAACACATACAAGGGAAACACGATTTGATAAAGTTGGCTCGATAGAATAAATTCACAAAGATACCTCTTTTTTTGTAACTTTATCTTCCATTTTCGGTTTTATTCTAAAAATAATAAAACTGAAAATGATTTGACATCATGTTTTATTTACTAAAATAAAGTTCATAAATAGCTCGAGAGATTTTACCCGATAGATTTTCTTTATTACATTAAATTTTTAATCAATTATTCAAGTAACTTACGAGGCGAGACACTGACTGAGCCTGAGCCTCGCCGAATGGATCGTAAATTACCTATCAAAGAATAATCGGTTCTTCACTCCTACGATGGACCCACATGATAAATGCAATGGCATGTTTGCAGCCTCCTTGTGAGGCAACGCAGTCATGGCATTCTACCGATATAACTTCTTTCTTTACTTCGTCAACTATTACCGTCACTGCATATAACTTCGCGTGGACCTTGTGTTCTGGGCAGATTTTTGATTTAACTAAAAGTACATAGATTTCCATCGCGTTTTAACTGAACGTAGCTAATCGCGTTGTCCCCATAAGATGGCCTGGAGGATCTAAAACAAAGAAATCGATAGGAAAGCATATTTTATAAAATCAAAACATTATTAAACTAAACATACGAAGCTGTGCTTTTTAAAAGTGATTTTTTTTTTTTATTATAGTAGGTATTATACAAATAATAATAAATAATACTTACATTGTAGTTTTAACATTTCTAAATTCTGCTGAACAGAACTCTTTGTTTAATACCAGGAACTGTCCCAGCATTAACAAATCAATTCTGTTTGCCTTGGTAAACCCTTGTTCCATTACTTAATAAGTTCTTACACAAGTTGTAGGACAAAAGCTAAGTAATATACAATTAGGAAATACATAATAAACAATTTTAAGCGCGGAGATCGTCGAAATTCGTACGAAATTTACGTGACAGCGACAGTTCAACATAGATGTGACGTAATTGAATCTGATTGGTGTTCAACTGAACATGGCGGACTAGTGTATTTTGAGTTTTATTTTATCAAATAAATTAATAATCCCGTCTTATAAATAAAAATAAATATTCTTTTCTAAACATATTAATTATATTTCAGTATATGAACATATTATTTTAGTAATTCTTGCTTACTGTCATCATGCCTATTATACTCTTTGCTTGCCACAGAAGGACTGAATGAAAATTAAAATTGAAAGTGCATTTATATAAGTAGGAACTTGGGGGAAATGTAATTAGCTAATTGTTTTCTATTAGTGAAATATAACGGGAACTAATAACGATAAAGATTTTTTCACTAATATCTGTCACTAAATTTGACTAATTAACACCCCATTTTTAATGAGGTGCCAGGAATGTAAACATGTTATTCAGAAAGTGGAGGAGAACAAAGAAGACGGTGGCTAATTGCAATGGAATTTTGGCAATTGATAATGATTAGTTTTTTGCGGCTATCTCAAGCACTGAATTAGGTCATAAAGATTATTCATAATGGTCATAAAGGTCTATTAATTTATTATAATTAGCAGTAACTAGAAATAATACTTAAAATTAATATATGGTACACCACGCATCATTGATTTAGGTCCTACACGTAATTGGGGCAAATCTAGAGCCCTAACTGTAACGGAGCTGCTACAAAATTTTCTTAAAGGTTAAATGTCTCAATAACACTGCGACAAATCGAACCCAATATGTACTGGTTTGATTATTTATGATTATTTATTATTTGCAGAAATGCCCAAATAAGGCGGTACCCACACTTTTGCACTACGTAACGGGCTCTGCCATGGTGGTGGCGAAGTCACGAACCCCATAGCCGTGACTAAAGCTCAAGGGGAGGCGAGTGCGGCTTTTAGTATATAGGAATACGAAGGACCATTTGAGATGTGACCCCAGACAATGAAATTCATAAGGATTTTTCATACAAAAAAAAAGGTTGGTAAATGAACACAAAAGAATCACAAAATGCGATTTATTCAATCTTAAAAAATATAAGCTAACAATATCGAGTGATATTTTGTCAATCACTTGCAACAGATTTAAGGCACAACATTACATATTTTTTATAGCCATAAGGGTAAATTATCTGAAAAAAAATATCCGATGCATTCTTCGCATCTAGACAGTGTAGAATGATTTTATTGACATATATCCGCAGCTTTGTAGCTTTTACACAAGATATCCGAACATAAAAATCTAATGGCAAACCAAACCTAACCAATGATACTTGACAAGTACATAGTCGTAGATTAGGCGACTACTGGTAATTAAAAAACATCCTTATCGTATTCTGATAGAGTAGAAAATAAGATAAATCAGCTTCTAATGTTCAGTTGAACAGATATCACCATGTTTTATTACTTCTTATTTTCAACTCTATATGAATAACAACAAAGTTGATATTTCAAGTTTTGTTGTTTATTATGCTCTTACCAATATAAATGCAATGCATCAAGATATACTCAGGATACTCAGAGGCTATATAAACTGCGGATATGATGGAAAATTTTGAATATGCTTATGACAAAATATTACATTAAATAAAAATATCCAAAACTACATTCATTATGCTTAATTACATTAAAAATACTTTGGTATAGTCACAGCTTTATTGAAAGGAATCAAAATAAAGACTCCATAAAAATATGGAAGACAAAATCGTTTAATTAATAATTTAAAAAAAAAATTGATTCCTTTCAACTTTACCAAAGTACAACACAATCATTAGACTTACTTATTACTAATAATTAAAAAGACAAAAATTTCATAAGAAAAAATATTTCATATAATTTTTTAAATGCAATGAAAGGCACATTTTTTATTAACTGGGAATACAATCATAATAAACGTTGATTATAATTAAAATGATACTAGAATTAAATTTTAACTACTGAATTAAATTTATAATTAAACTCCACTGATATTTATTTGAAATTGGAATTCATTTGTTGAAGGAGTTTCAATTGAAAAGGAGTATTGAATATTTTTGTATGTGATGATCTCCAAAATAGATCACAGGCAGTACCTATACAAACAATACAAGAATGAAAAGAGTTGTTTAAAAAATTGCACCTACAATCTAAATTGAGGTAAAAGTCATTAAAAATTCAGATTCCATAATTGTTTCAAACATATGCTTAGAATTGAAATTGTAAGTAGGAAGAAAGTATATCTTATCAACTAACAATCATGGAAAAAAAAAACGTGTTATTGGCAACACTGTGTTTTTCTATACTTCTTTTATTATAAGCTCCTCAAAAATTTGCAAAATCGTTCGATTGTTTTAATCTAAATAAGTGCCCCCGAAAACATTACTAACAGTATGTTAATCACAAATAAAATAATGTGTTATTAGAAATTTCGATAGAAGTATAGCTTTATAAAATACTTAATTTACTTATTGTTGATGGCGTTTTATCAGTCTTATACATATTAACAATTATAGAATCTGTTACAACAGTAGTCTAAATACTGCAACCAAACTAAGGCCACATTTCACCATGTAAGAATAGCCACTACTCTCATAAACAAATTAAAAAATGAAACAAAGTTTGTATAACATTCCCTGGTTTGTATAACATGACAGGCTTATTTGGAGTCAGCGAAATACGGCCTAAAAATTGGAATTACAAGAAATCTTTCAATTGACCTTGTACGTATTTCAAGCAAGACACTATTTCCTCACTGTCTACAATCATTCCTTGAAGTTTGTCTTGCACATCAACCAGGATATCTCTTTGCATGGTTCCTTTTTTCAGTGCCATCATACAAAAATTTGTAAGAGCCTTAAAACATTGTTTTCTCTGAGCATTGTGGGGTTGGTTGTCCCAAAGTGGAGTAGCTTTGACATAGTTCCACGCAAGAAATACATATTGGATCACAGACTCCCAATGTTGAGACTCAACCAAGACCTTACCTTGTTCGACAACACACTTTTTGAACGCAGCCAAATGCGTAGAAACTCTAGAATATGCAGGCGAATCAGTTTTAGAAGTGAGACGGGAAGTGGGGAGACTTTTAAAGATGTTACTCTTTAAGTAGCTCAGTCTCTCTTCGAGAGGTGTTAAGTCTGGAACTGGCATATCATTTCTGATCTCCTGCTCAATTTCAGGGTGCTTATATGTTATAGTTTTAATCATATGGATAAGCTGTGTGGGGCTCAAGCCTTTGAGGGCAGTATCGATAGGTCCTTTGAATTCGGAGTTCAATGTTTTTTCAAGCCTACACCTTTTCATGGGTGGTGTACTCTTGATGGGGCTGGTGATTTTGAATTTCTGTGGTGTGCTAATGTCGCTGAAGTCTATTTTTTCGGGAGTGAGTGGTATACGTTCATTGTCGAGTAATAGACGCTTTCGTGGTGTTGAACGTAAGGTGACGCCGAGCTTTAGTGGTGATAAGCGGTTGTCTTTCGGTGGAGTGCGCACGGTGGAGTGGAATGAAGAGTTCCGTTTCAGTTCTATGTCCGGCGACCAAGTAACTGGCAGACGCTTGCGGCCTGCAACAGAAATTACGCTTGAAAGTATAGTTGGGTTAGCAATACATTACTACTCAATGGTCTCATAAATCAGGCCCATTTAAGAGTTATTTCATAATATATACTCATACACGTGATAAATAAATGTATACAATTTTCAAAAATTTAATATGCACTACGCATTTTATTATATTTTGTTCTTATTGTAGCGGCATTGATTATCAGTTTATATTGTATTAATATATGTAGTATGGCTATGTTCTAAATTAGTCTATCTGGTTTATTTTACAAGTAATGTAGGTGTTAATAGGCATACTCCGAAACCTTTTTAAAGTCTCACAATTCTTACAAGTCTTACGTCAATCAAAGAAGGTCTAACAAGTAATCATCAGAGTCCAAATCAATAGCATCTTTATGCCAACGACTTACGAATTTATTTCAAATTCTAGGACAGGATCTTGGACGATCAAACGCCGAAACTACAAACGATCAAATTGGTGTTTGACAAGTCAGATCAATTTTTTTTTTTATACTATGTAAGTAATCATGTGATCGGCTTTACAAGCCCTTAACAGATTTGTTGTGGGAGTTTTTTGACAGGAGAGAACTGTTCCTCCGGTGAGGAAGCTTTCTCTTATTAGATTAAGACTTGTTAGTGAACGAAATCCCATATGTGTGAGCTATTATACGGTCTTTGTAAGCTTTTGCTCTGTGTTCGATTTCCTCCTTAACGGTTTTCATTTCCGTGTACTTGTGCAATTCACTAATTCTGATAAATAGAGGTGCATCAGTTATCATTTTGAGCGCTTTATTGTGGAACCGTTGTACGATCTCCACATTCGAATTTTTTGCTGATCCCCACAGCTCTATACCGTATGTCCAAACCGGTTTGATGATAGTTTTATAAATGAGTAACTTATTTTCCATAGGGAAGTGTGATCTTCTGCCCAGTAGCCAGTTTAGGTTTATAAGCCGTATATTCAACTCTTCGCGTTTCTTTTTAATATGAGTTTTCCATGTTTGCCGCCTATCAAGATGCATGCCTAAGTATTTTGCTGAATCTTGGTGAGGTAGAACGTCGTTCCCTAGTTTAATAGGAGGGCAGTTGTCCTTTTTCAAAGTAAAAGTGACATGCACTCATTTGTTGCAGCTGGCCTTGATGCGCCATTTTTCCATCCATTTGTTGACTTTGGTCAGGTAGTCGTGTAACTTTGAGGACGCTACACCAGCGTTTTCATGGTTCCAAAGTGCAGCAGTGTCATGAACGAATGTGGCAGATAGGACGTTATCGGTTGTACGTATATCTGCAGTGTACATAAGATATAAAGTAGGTCCTAATATGGAACCTTGCGGTACCCCGGCTTTTATATCTTGGAAGGCAGAGAAGGTTTCATTTATTTTGACTCTAAATATCCTATCTTCCAAATAAGATTTTAGGAGCAGGTAGAGGTTATGTGGTAGATGTTTCTTCATTTTGAAAAGCAGGCCTAAGTGCCAAACCTTATCGAATGCTTGTTGTACGTCGAGAAAGACAGCAGAGCAGTACTGTTTTTTCTCGAGAGCTTCTCTTATTTTATCAACAACACGATGAACTTGTTCTATGGTGGAGTTGCCAACTCTGAAACCAAACTGATGTTGGGGGATGACATCGTTTTCGTTAAGTACTCGCGTAAGCCTTCGCAAGATAATCTTCTCAAACAATTTCGATAAGGTCGGCAATAAACTAATTGGTCTGTAAGAAGACACAAGATGCGGAGGTTTTCCAGGCTTCGGAATCATAATTATCAGATATAATTATCAGATTTAAATGAGGTACAGGAATGTATCAGTTTATAAGTCTTACCTATAGGTAGGTGTATTAAAAAAATATTTCTTAATAATTGTAATGTTAATAAGAATGGACATGAAATCACCCTTCATATGTTGTGGCCTTTTGTCTAGCACAACAAGTTTGATCTTTTAAATTACAGTAACACATTTTTGAAGAAACACTTAGAATATCCTTTTTGAAATATGCAGTAAGTTCAGTACAAATCAACATTTGATAAATTTGCCTTAGTCTGTCCCAGGCAAAGTCGTAAACAAATTATTTAGCTTTTGAAGTTTGCCCAAAAATACATCAGTCAAAAGCATTTATTTTGGGGTTTGCTGAAAAGGCTTTTATCAAGCCTAGGACAAACCAGCCATCCCGAAAAGGTACTTAACGATCTTTGATAAAAAAAAGGAGGAAAAATGCAAAAAAAATAAGATACCACAAAAAAAAATTAACAAAAATAAATACCACATACCATACCATTCAAAATTTTTTACAGTTACAGTTTTAATGATAAAACTGTAACTGTGCCCTTCTCAAGTAAGGTTTTCCAAACAATTATGCAGGTACAGTCATATAAAAAAGTGTTACTGTGCAAAAATATAAAAAATGACACAAATGTTAAACATTTAGTGCACCAAATGTGTTGCACACAAGGAAGGGGGACATAATACAAAAGGAATGTAGAAATAGTACACAATGATCAAAATCCCCTCACTGTACATATGTCATCGTAAAATTGACTATTGCTTAGCTACTTACACTAAACTGAGGTAAAGTAACATTATCCCTAGGTTACTGATAGTAGAAGTCAAATAAAAAGAATTCGTTCACTGACACTTGTACTGGTTGCTGGTTACCAAAACAATAGATTTCGAATTGTCTATAACATGAGGCTTGATGTGTTAAATATTTATCTAATACATAGTTATCTGCTCCAAATGGATTCATAGGTACTAAAATATTTTATTGATTTAGAAGTATGCACTTGGAGAAAGTGGAATATATAAAATGTAAAAATGTAAAACTGTTTTTCCCTAATTAATTAATATATTTATTTATGTAATATACTGCAAAAACTACTATTGTCATACACTTGCACCAGTTTTGAATACTAAGGAGCTGAACTTTTGGAAAGACCTCATGGTGAATTTTAGATCAGCATATTATGTCCTTTTATAGCTTCTGTCCCGGTGCTACTACAGACATTTGCTTTATAAATTCCTTTGTAAGTAGTATTAATTTCATTCATCATCCTAACATGCCAGCTTTTCTGCACATTTAATTAAGCAATTCTTCTACATTATTCCATTAGAAAGTTGTGTCTCAAAATATGGAGAATGTACAATAGACTTGGTTATACCTCTCTGCTGTATAAGCAGTTCGTCAGGCGATGGCGCCGGACTCAAGTACCCAGCAGGCAGGGCTGGGGAGCGCTCTCGAATATTAGTGACAGGCTGCAGCGGGGTGACACGGAGACGATCAAGCCGCACCGGAATCTCGGCGAGCGCCGCACGGGTGCGACGCCCCCCGTCTGGTGTCACCGCGCCCTCCATTGGCGCTGGAAAAGAAGAAGTTATGGAATAGACTTTTCGATATTACTTTGACCTAGAAACATGTTTTCAATCTGGTCATCAAAGCTTGGGACAGCTTATCATTCTAGCTGTGGAATAGAACAATACCAATTCAGCTTCAAGAGGCTTTCTCAGATTGCAAAGGAAGACTTGATAAAAAGAAATAGTAAATAGAATTTGGTTTTAGAAACGAAGACTTCGAAGCTTGCACCCTTCTTTTACTAGCACGTAGCAGTAGTTAAATGGTGAAAGATGCATTAATATTTTAAAACAAATCAAATTTATTCGCGTCAAATGTGGTACAAAAGATGTTAAATTCTGGCATGTAAATATTACGTACGTATTCAATTTAATATTGCATTGAACTTCCCAACAACTTTGTAGCTTAGCGATTTTATGTCTGACTCAATTTCCAAAATTTTATGTAAAACTTGCTAACAAAAATAGCATTCACAACGACGCGCTTGCATAAACTGCAAAGAACTCATTCATAATAATCAATCACACCTAAATAAGTTGAAAAAACATTACCTCTAATTAAATAACGTTAAAATAATAGTTCCACCTGAAGTTTCACGTGCAAAATTGTACAAAACAGACCGTAAATGCAAAACAAAATAAAAATATTAGCAAAATTGGCGCAATAATTGACTTCTTGACAACTACCTACCGTTACTAGGCGTGTGTAACTCTTTACTGAGTCGACTCACTGATTCGAAACATTTAGGTGTTCCAAATGATTGGAACAATAATGTTTCAAATGTATCATTTGTATCATTAGTATCACTATCGCTTGCGGGTGAGAGAGACAGTCCAAGGCTTAAAGAATCACTGAGACACTGAGTGACAACCGTAGCAAAAAAGCGGGAAAACAATAAAATATAGTCAGGGGAGAATGAGATAGCAAATGTGATGAATTACTCTGTCCTATTTTCGATACCTATGAACGTAATAATGACACTCTATTGGCAGCTTTATGTTCAATTACGTAAGGACGTTTTTGGCATTAATATTGATAGTGTGTTTTGGCATTGATATTGATAGTTTGTTTTGGCATCAATTGTTTTTTGTTGCTTCAGTTTAAATTTCACCTAAATAAAACAGTGTGTTACTGAGACTCAGTGCTTCCAGACACACTGTTAGTACAGTAGATTTACTGTAATTTTGTTAATTACTCAAATTTCACAATCGTGAATAAGTTAATATTAATGTCGCAATTTCTACTTCTATATACCTAGAATGTGTTATCGTCGAATAATTTGCATCAAGCTATACAAACTAGTTTACGCTGGCCTCTTATTGTATGGGAAATCTATACAATGCGAGATCCACTTAAACTGGTTTTGTATAGGTTGTTCTGTTTTTTTAGAATTCTGTATTTTTATCTCTGACAAGTTTTTTAGACTCTGACACGATGTTCCAAATGACCCCGTACGATATCCCGTATCTCTGGTCTGTCTCAGTTTCTCCGCGATGATAATGTGTATTTCGTATCTTTGACTTAGTGTCCCAAATGATACAAATGAAACATATCAGTGATTCGGAACAATTTATTGTTCCAGATACAAATGATCCAATCTTGTAGATGCGACATTTCTCCCACGCCTAACCGTTAACCGTCAACAAGTGGACCGGTACTCAGTTCAGTCTAGCGATGGGCGATTATTACTAAAAACTATCGAATTATTCGATAGGGCAATGTATTCGAATGCATTCGAATAACTACTAATTTCATTCGATAGTCCGTCGATTGTAGTCAAGCGCGATAACATGCTGCGTACGAATACTACGAATCGATAGTCCAATAGTAGTATATCGCGCGTGTATTAAATGGACCGAATGAATCGAAGGCGTCCTCGATTTTTATTCGATAAAACTAGTAATACTAATAAACTAGTATTCGACGTCGAAAATGAAACGCAACTATTAGTAATTTAGTATAACGTATGTTTCGATAGTTCGATAGCACATCGCGCGGTGTAGTAAATCGACCGAATAAATTGAAGGCATCATGGATTTTTATTCAATTAAAGTAATTTAACTATTACTTGCCTATTTGGCTTCGAAACATAATAAGTATGTTACGTAATTGTTACCCAATTACGTATGTTTTTTGTAGCGTAAATCTATATGGATTTATAAACAGTAAAAAAACGACGATTAAGTACTAATATTTATTTATTATTATACTATTCTCGTAAAATAATCTAAACTTGATTTATTTTGCTTTTACATTAATGGAATATTAAGTAGGTACATAATACAATAAAAAAATGTTTAGAAATATAACAACATATGTAACGAAAAATAATATCTGTTTTATCAGACTACGTTATGATATATTTTTAATTGACTTTATTTAAAAGAAAAAAATCGAATCAAGTTCGCAACAAAGTAGTAGTAACTAGGTCGATAGTTATTCGATTGTTTAATAGTGTTAACGAATAAATTGACATTCGAATACATTCAAATACAATTGTCGATTCATTCGATAATTTTTTTAGTAGTAATCGCCCATCGCTAGTTCAGTCTAGGAATATTATGAAATAATCGATTATTAAAAAATTCGACTATCATTTCATAAAAAAACGATTTTTTATGACCAATTTTTTTTTAATGGATGATTTATTAATCGAATTTTAGGGTTCCGTAGCCAAATGGCAAAAAACGGAACCCTTATAGATTCATCATGTCTGTCTGTCCGTCCGTATGTCACAGCCACTTTTTTCCGAAACTAAGAACTATGCTGTTGAAACTTGGTAAAAAGATGTATTCTGTGAACCGCATTAAGATTTTCACACAAAAATAGAAAAAAAAAACAATAAATTTTGGGGTTCCCCATGATGGGGAACCCATACTTAGAACTAAAACTCACACTTTTTTTTTTCATCGAACCCATACTTGTGGGTTATCTATGGATAGGTCTTCAAAAATGATATTGAGCTTTCTAACTTAAAAACTTCCACTGAAAATTGGTTTGAACGAGATCTAGTAAGTAGATTTGTTAATACGTCATAAATCGTAATGGTACGGAACCCTCCGTGCGCGAGTCCGACTCGCACTTGGCCGGTTTTTTTTTATTTTAAGCGTCCGCTTTTCGGTTTTTTTTCTACTGGCACCTATTAAAAATTACAAGAAACACCACTATGACGGGGGGGGGGATGCGTTTCGTGATTATTTTAATTTTTTTCGTAGAAAACATACATTGCATGATTTTCATAAATAACTATGCAATATATAATAATCATTAAGATTTTTTTAAATGATTATTATCCCACCGTCTTTTTTACCGTAACGTCCATCCCTAGCTCAATCAAAGTCAAACTCGTCATGTCGTCATGTATCATTCATTTATTTTAATTTTTCGAATCGATTCGTTCGTTCAGTCAACGGTTTTTATTTATTTTTAGTTCCAGTTTACTTGGATATGTTTTTGAGCATTAAACTTGACAGATGTGACGGACAGACACAGACTAAAAGTTTTAAGATAAAGTTTTAGTCGTGTTTTAGTGATAAATTCCGGCTTGAGAATCTTGCCCTCCGCCGCGCGCCCCGTAACCCCAACTCATTGAGACAACGTCGAAAAACACGAATTCGTAAGCCCGAGAGTTAAAATCTGGCGTAGGTGCTTTTAAAACGTTCTCGGGTTGTTCATACAAACGATTTAAAATAATTCTTGTCTGGTTTTTCGCTTCAGTACGACTGGAAATGGTATCTGCAAAATTATTAGCAATAGTAATTTTTGACTGGCTCGTTAGTCTAGTGGTCCCAAGCGCGACTGCTACGCTAGAGGTCCTGGGTTCGTTTCCCAGGTCGAGCAAAGTGTTATTGGGTTTTTCTATGAAATTCCCAGTAGCAGCTCGGAGTCCGAATTTGTGCCCGGTTAATGGCAATAGGCTCGCTTACTATTACATGGGACCTAAACATACCGGTGAAATGTGGGTGTACATTAGTACACCTCTGCCTAACCCTTCGGGGAATACAGGCGTGATGGTATGTAGTAATTTTTGTTGCTTGAAGACGCAAGAGAAAATAAAAGGCATTCAGGGTACATCCTCTGAATGAACAAACATTATTATCTAAAAGAACAGTTTGTGACACTGTACGAACTTACAAAGAGTTGAGGCAATACCGGTAAAGTCTTTAATTATTTTTGAATGTCTATAAAAACCTTTGACCTTTGGAGTGTGTCCGACTCCGCTCTGAAAAGAGCGATCTACCGACTAAAACAAACCTCGGCGTTTCGCGTCACCACTTTAGTGCCACGGCTATGGGAGCACTGTAGCATTTGTCCGCAGACTCAGCGGTGGTGGACCACCTATGCGGCCCCATAAGCGTAAGGGGAGAGAGACGTAGACGTTCTGCGTGGTGCTCGCGGCTGCCCGTGAGCTCACTGTACGGCCCTATCTAAAAACCAGCGCTGTGGCACTTACTGTTACAGCATTATACTGAGATAAGGGTCCTTTTTTGCCTTGTGTAGGGCTTCCAACTTTTTGTTTATATCTGAGGGGTATAAAAGCAAAACCACATCAGTCCAAAATTGTCATTTTTGAACTGAGTATACCAAATTGTAGCCCTCGAAAGCAGCAGCACTATACCATAAACATAAAAGTACAAATCCATCTCAATCCAAAGTAAAAAGTAATTTGAAAGTAAGGTTCAGACGCAAAACTGATCTATCTTTTCATACAAATTCGACTTTTGATATCATCTGGTTTTTATGCATTTTTTTATTTGTTTTGACCGTAATCGAAGAATATATTCAACCTACTTATGCAGGGAAAATTTGTAAACGTACAAGAAATTAATATTAATGGCTGCGAGAGCGAGAAAAGGTAGAAAGATAATAAATAATCATCACTAATATTTTAATTAAAAAGTAAAATTTTACTTTTAAAAAAGGTTTAGTTTGTTTAAGAATTACAACAATATCTGCTTGGTAACATATTAAAAATACTGCCTGCGATTGCAAAAATAAACTTTTTGTGATGCAAAAAATTACGGTTTTTACGCTAACAAAACCAGCCCAAGATGCTGTTTGCCACGTAAATTATGTTCAACGACAGTATTATGTTTTAATAATAACAATATATCAGAAAAAAATACTAAGTTAGGATTTTTCTATTAAATCAAAATATTTATTCCGCTTCTACGAGGAGCAATTTATATTTTTTTCCAATACATTTTCCAGTTTTATTTTCAATTCAATCAGTACCTTACATCACTGCAATTTTTTGACAGTTGACGAATGAAATAGGTAGTAACATGCAAATCCGCTGCGATCCAATGCTAATAAAAGCAAACATGATTCGATCCATTGTTAAAGCGCAAAAACAACTCAGTCCTTCCTTCTAGCGATGGGCGATTACTACTAAAAAAATTATCGAATGAATCGACAATTGTATTTGAATGTATTCGAATGTCGATTTATTCGTTAACACTATAAAACAATCCTATAACTATCGTCCAAACGAATAACTATCGACCAAACGATCGTCGTTTTTTTACTGTTTATAAATCCATATAGATTTACGCTACAAAAAACATACGTAATTGGGTAATACTTATTATGTTTCGAAGCCAAATAGGCAAGTAATAGTTAAATTACTTTAATTGAATAAAAATCCATGATGCCTTCGATTTATTCGGTCGATTTACTACACCGCGCGATTTGCTATCGAACTATCGAAACATACGTTATACTAAATTACTAATAGTTGCGTTTCATTTTCGACGTCGATTATTAGTTTATTAGTATTAATAGTTTTATCAAATAAAAATCGAGGACGCCTTCGATTCATTCGGTCCATTTAATACACGCGCGATATACTACTATTGGACTATCGATTCGTAGTATTCGTACGCAGTATGTTATCGCGCTTGACTACAATCGACGGACTATCGAATGAAATTAGTAGTTATTCGAATGCATTCGAATACATTGCCCTATCGAATAATTCGATAGTTTTTAGTCATAATCGCCCATCGCTACTTCCTTCACTATTTCTGAATTATTACGAAATTTAAGGTATGAATATTGTAGTTTATTTTGTTCTACTTGATGATATTCCAATCTTAACTTGTATTTAGTGCAACGATGAAAGAATCATGCAAAAGTAACAAATATCTAGGCCACAGCAGAAAATCACAATTATCTGTTTAGCTGTTTTGTGACTGATGTGGATTTGCTTTTATACCGGGGTCATTCGTAAGAATAGCCTAGTTGAAGATACTAGCTGCGAACGAAGATAAGACAATCGATAGTAACGATAGTTGAAAAACTATCGATTAATCGATAGACTATCGACGTTTAAGCAACACTATTACGCGGTACGCCATTATTGCGTCGCGTGCGTCGTCGTTGTCAAAGAGGTCGTTATTATTGTTCAAAATTTTGAATGGTATTTATTACTTTTAAGGTTTTAAGTGATTTTACGTGAAAGTGAATTATTATCTGCCATGGACAAGTAAGTAATAAACAGTTTTTAATGTTATTGCTGCATTGTGATTTGGGTAATGGCTATAAGTGCTCAGAGGTAGCGTAGCTTTGGGGCTGTGGAGGTATTGAGCGGTGTCGGTACCCCAACGCGGACGGCAGGCGGTCAAAGTTTTCGAGGAGGACGCGGCAATGGCTCTGAATCTGACTGGCAGGAGTGACAGGCCTGGACCAGGCAATATTGAAGAGGAAACATCCTTTTGACGCCTTTTTTTACTAAATCGTATTAGTTATAATTTTTGAGTATAACAATTGAATTTTGCATTTCAGATTACCTATTTATGACATCAACGAACTGCCGGCGGGTCAGGGCTTGGAGAAACCTCTGCACCCCAGGCGAAAGCGCAAGTGGGACCCGTAAGTAGCTCTGCGTTGTATCTGGTTGTATGACACTAGCGAGAATAACTTTTAATTTAAAATTACTGCTGCTTTCAGATCTGCTTCTGCACCTCAACCAACACCACCATCACTTCCTCCGATGGTTCACATTAAGGTTGAAGACGTCCCTTCACCCAGCCCGTCACCACCACCTTTGTTCGCGATGTAAATATCTTACAGACTTCTATTTATCTTTGTTTGTTTTATTTCTTTTAAACTGGTTCTTTTTTTCAGTATTGTGGAGTCTGAGTCGGCACCATCAATGGATCATTCTCACCAAGATCAAGAAATTTACCATCAGCTCCATTATGGTAAGTTGCAGCTGATTTAAGCTTGGGATTTTAGTTAAGGGCACTGGCGTAGCATGGGTCACAAGCACCCGGTGCGGACCCCACAATTGCCGCCCTTTAATTTTTTAAATGAATAACAAAAAATTTAGGGCATGACAAAACTGAAGTAAACAAATGTTCTCACATAAAAAAAAGTAAAATTCATTGTTGATACTGTATTTTATTCCACAACTAAACAAACATAAGATACTTGGTAGCAATGGTAGCATACCATTCAAAAAAACTACAGAGAAAACAAAATACAGTAACGGTACGAGAAAAAGAAAACACTTAAATTGAACAGCTCTTTTGTAGGACTCAACGACTATCATTGCACAATCTATTTTTTTTTACCACTAATGAAATGCCGCCCCTGCCAAAGTGCCGCCCGGTGCGGACCGCACCAGCCGCCCCCCGCATGCTACGCCACTGGTTAAGGGCAAACTTCTAGTTCCCACCAGAGGTTAACCTACTTTTCATTACACAGGAAGTGAACCAGACTCTGGTGAGAGCGACGACGACGATATGGCGACTTTTAATATCTTCCCAAGGGCAAAGAGGGCAGCCTTGGAGACGCCACTGGACGTGGATGATGCTGATGACCAGGGTGCAACCGACGCACCTGCTCCTGTTCCCGCCACTGCGCCCTCGGACGCCAGCACTAGCAGCAGCATCCTAGATGTTCCCCAAATCGCAACGGACCAGCCTTGGGGTCTCTATGAATTTGATTGGAAACCGTTTCCGAATGTTCCGATTCCACCTGAATCGAGACGGGAAATGTTTTCGCACAACAATGTAGGTCCGACAGCTCCATGTGTCGACCCATATGAAATTTTCCTTAGCATATGGGATCGGCAATTTATGGAGTACATCGCCTCGGAGACGAATAGATATGCTCAGCAGGTGACAGCCAGTATGCTCGAGACAAACAACCTCCATCCCAATAGCCGAATAAATCGATGGCATGACACCAATGCAGATGAGCTGTATGTTTACTTCGGTATAGTGATTGCGATGGGGGTTGTGGTTAAGTCGCGCGTCGGGGATTACTGGAATGCCACCCCTGACGTATTCTATACTCCTGGCTTTAGGGCACATATGTCTGGCTTCCGTTTCACGATTCTTAGTAAGTGCATACACTTTGTTAATAATGAAACCATGTGTGCGCTAGAGCTGGATGCCTCCGAGGCTAAACTTTTTAAGGTGCAGCCATTGTTGTCACATCTGAACAACAAATTCCAGTCTTTGTATCGTCTGGGGCAAAATATTGCCTTGGACGAAAGTCTTCTGATGTGGAAAGGTTGGTTGGATATCAACCAAATTATTCCTAATAAAGCTGCTTCAGTGGGGATCAAGACATATGAGATTTGCGAATCTCAAACTGGCTACCTATGGCGCTTTGAGGTTCACACTTACGCAAAGTCACAAAGATCTCAACTGATGCAGTTAGAAGACCCAATGAAAGCATCCACGCCGGCAATTGTCTTAAAGCTTACACATGGTCTTGAGGGCAAGGGTCACACGTTGTGGATGGATAATTTTTATAATTCGCCATGCCTCGCTCGACGCCTCAAGGGGTTGGGCTTTGACTGTGTTGGAACCCTGCGGACCAATCGTAAGTTTGTTCCGCAGGCCCTGCACCGTCTGACCAAGGAGAACATGCGCCAAGGTCAGATAACTGGTCTCACCTCGGGAGACGTCGATGTCATGGTGTGGAGAGACAACAGTAGGGTCGCTATGATCTCGACATACCATGGCAACGCCGTTTCCCAAATCGATGATTCCACCAAACCCATCTTGATACATGACTACAATATCATGATGGGTGGGGTGGACAAAAAGGACCAGATGCTGGCCATGTATCCTATCGAGCGGAAACGAACAAAGGTCTGGTACAAAAAACTATTCAGGAGACTCTTAAACGTCTCCGTTCTCAACGCTTATATCATCCATCGCAAGTCAGTTTCTTCTTCTTCTCCTTTAACCCATCGCAACTTCCGTATCTCTCTCATCAAATCTCTTCTCTCCAAACATTGTTCTCCTACTATCCAGCCTGCAACCACACAGCCTGCAACCACACAGATTCTGCACCAGAGTTCTCAATATGACGCGCGCTCCCACCGCTTGGCCGAATATTCATTTGGATCTAAACAACGCCGGCGGCGGAAGTGCGCTAACGAGGCCTGCGGTAAACTTGTACAAACATACTGTGTTGGTTGCAGCAAAACCATGTGTATGGAACCCTGTTTCCTTGCTCTTCATTCTTAATTTCATCTACCTAAATTGTATGTATAAATATTTATTTCTTCGAATCTATTTATTGTAGGTATATTTCTTTTAAACCGCACCTTTGTTCGTTTCATTGGCGAATTGTAGGATGTTCATCTATTAGCGTGATGTGCGTTGAACATTTTTTTTTAATACAAAATAACAAATTGTAAAAAAGAAACAGATTTTCATATTAAAAATATACATATAATCCTACTCCTGTTTAAAATCGCTTCATTTTTTGTCGTTGTTCAGATTTGATGTGAATGGTTGAATCTTATATACAAAAATTGCTTGTTTTTTTCTCAGATTCTTTAATCTTAGATTTTTTTTATTAGGTTGATTTTGATGTTTTTGTTAGGCAACATGCCTTTGTGTAGTGTTTTACATAAGTCAATACCTATCATACTAGTGTAGAATGCAAAGATTATATTTAAAGTAAATGCAATAATATTTGCTCTGTGATTCAAAGTTTTAAAAGGCCTTTGTAGCGCTTTCTTTCAAGTGCTTGTATTGTTGCTCAATCATTGTAAACTAAACATTTCAAAGAGCCTAAAACTTTATCTGTTATGTTTGTGTACCAAACTAAATAATAAGATATTATCCCAAGTTATTTGGCATACAGAGTTCCCGGAATGAATGTGTAAACATACCCTTCTTTTTTTGTCCGGCGTCCGAATCAACTACCTGAGGCGTGTTTTTGTAAAGCTTGTCTTATCCAAGAAATATATTTAGATGTCTGTTCTATTTATTGATAATTGTAAAATAATGTTTTTATGTAAATAAAAAGATAAAAAAAATGCTATTATTATATAAATATTGACACAGCTCACCCTACTTTCAACTTCGAATTAACAATATATAGACTGCCTCGTTAGTCTAGTGGTCCCAAGCGCGACTGCTACGCAAGAGGTCCTGGGTTCGATTCCCAGGTCGAGCAAAGTGTTATTGGGTTTTTCTATGAAATTCCCAGTAGCAGCTCAGTCTGGATTTGTGCCCGGTTAATGGCAATAGGCTCGCCCCCTATTACATGGGACCTAAACATGCCGGCGAAATGTGGGTGTACATAAGTACACCTCTGCCTAACCCTTTAAGGAATACAGGCATGATATATAATATAGTACAAGGTAAAACTGTACTAAACCCCATATAATAATAGCTTTTTCCATAAAAAAATATGATATAGGGGTTGTAGAGCTACTATGCGTCATTCCTGAGATATCGTTATTAGTGAACGCGCACGATTTCGGCCGGGCGCAAAGTTACGGCGACGCGTAGTGGCGCAACTGAGGCGTTACATCGGAGCGGATACTATTAATTATAATTAAGAACATTATAATCATATGAATCATCATCATCAACCCATTACATTATCCCACTGCTGGGCACGGGTCTCCTCTCATTACGAGAGGGATTAGGCTATAGTCCGCCACGCTAGCCTACTGCGGGTTGGCAGACTTCACACGCCCTCAAGAAAATCTCTCAGGCATGCAGGTTTCCTCACGATGTTTTCCTTCACCGTTTAAGCGCGTGATAATTAATTATTAATACGCACATAACTTCGAAAAGTCAGAGGTGCGTGCCTTGGATTCGAACTCGAGACCTTTGACTTGGCAGTCCAATGGTCATATCACTAGGCTATCACTGCACTCATATGAATAAGTACGCTTTAATCATAATTATTATATCATATATATGCTCTTTTTGTATACTTACACGTGCTAAATTATTATCTATTGTGAAAAAATGGTTCTAATACGAAATACGTACATCTATTATTTTGTTATCCTATTGTGGAATTGATTTTGATGGCCACCATACTTATTATGTAAATATTTTCTAAAATGTGGATGAATGCACGGTCCGGCTACACGTCGAGCTTTATAAATCCAGTTGGCCTCTAGCGGCATGGAAAGCTGAGATACGAGATCAGCTTAAGAGGATAGTATCCGCTTCGCGCCCCATACAAACGTAGTTTGGCTCTTGCTTGAATTTTAAACAATGAAAGTCATTGAAATTTTGCAGTAACAATCTTATCATTAAAATACGTGTTCATGTAATATAAAATTTCATTTCAATATACGGTTAAAAAGTTACACGAGCTCAAAGATTGGCAATTTTCGTTGAAAAACAGCCCAACTTTATGCTAGTATTTCTCGACAATGTATCAATACAGAAACATTCTGATTCGAAGGAAACCCAGATAATATAGTGAATATTTTTTTACAATATTTTATTTTTACGTATTAACAATATTATAGGAGTAATCTCCAAAATTCGAAACATGAGAAATACGCGTGAAAATGTTGCAAATGTATTGTTGTTTCACCATGCGTCGCGGGAGCTGCGGCGGGTCGGGAGGTGAGACAACGTCCTTGAAACAACCGGCTCGCCGTGCATGTGAGCGACGCGATGAATCGAATGTCGTGAATCTTACTTATTCCGCCGGGTGCGACTTATCGAAAGAGATATTTAGATAGTTTGATGGACAACGAGAGCTTGCGCTCGAGAGAGGTTTTATTATTAGAATATATTATACGTACATAGACTGCCTCATTAGTCTAGTGGTCCTAAGTGCGACTGCTACGCTAGAGGTCCTGGGTTCGATTCCCAGGTCGAGCAAAGTGTTATTGGGTTTTTCTATGAAATTCCCATTAGCAGCTCGGGGTCTGGATTTGTGCCCGGTTAATGGCAATAGGCTCGCCCCCTATTACATGGGACCTAAACATACCGGCGAAATGTGGGTGTGCATTAGTACACCTCTGCCCAAACCTTCGGGGAATACCTACATAGGTAAGTAAAGATAATATACCGGCCGTAACTTACTAGACTACCTAAGGAAAAAAAATGTGTAAGATAGGTAATTTTATTGTTTTACCCGTGATAATACTATTTTATACCTAGGTATATCTTATTATTAGGTATATTGTAGGTATATAATATATTGTAAATAAGAATTACTGTTGTTTACACACCACATAGGTACCTAACTACATGTACATACGTGGGTTGATTTTATGTTACTTAGGTACTTGTCTAGTAATAATAATAATTTATTTATGGTTGCGTCGCGCGTTGGTTTTGATTTAAAAGTTACAAGAAACAGTTTGAGCCTACATCTGTAAAAAAGTTTCTTAGATTGGCAGAGGTGAAAGCAATAATGTATTGTGGGTATATTATAGATAGCATGGCAAGAAAATAAATGTATGCATGAAAATAAATGGTGAAGTGGCTAAGTAATCGGGTGCGCTATGAGTAATGTAGTATCACTAGTGGGTTCGATTCCCACACGGAGCATATATTTTTTATGGCCTAAAGGTAGTTTTCCATGTTATCTTCTTTTGTTAAAAGAGTTTGGGTTTGGTAAACGCACTAAAGATCCAGAAAAATCCTAGTGTAAATAAAAAAAATAGTGATTTTTAGGTACTTAAGTAAGTACCTACCTACGTAAAGTTTATTTAAGTCATAAGTTCTTATCCTAAGGTTTTTAGTAATATAAATGTCTAGCACAATTAGTTGTAATGTAAAGTTCACTCGTAACAAAACATTTTAATAAAAGCAGAGCCAAGTCTCATTACTCGATTACTACATGTTGCTGGTGATTCATAATATTATATGTACATGTACGCACGGCTACACATCAAGCTATACAAAACCAGTATAGGCTGCCCTTGAATTGTGCTTTAAACCTTTACAATGGGAGGTCAGTCTAAACTGGTTTTGTATAGCTTGATGTGTACATAATTTTCAGTAAAGAGGAAAAATTTCAAAGAGAATGTTGTAGCTGACTGCCAAAATATAAAAGAACGGTTTCATAAAAAGACTTCCCGAAACGAGATCAAGAATTAGGGTAGGTATGATAAAATTGATATGATTATAGCAATCATCAAGTTATAAGTAAAATTATTTGTTAGCTATACATTTTATTATGATACCCCTGAGTCTCTTTCGGTTATATCGGGTTAACACAGTCATGTAACTAATTATACAAACATACTTTACACAAAAACTCGTATGCACACAGACGCACGCGCACACACACACACACACACACTATTATTATTATTTTCTTTTCTATGTATATAGATAGTAAATAATTATTTTCTGAATACTAAAAGTGTGAATAAAGGAAATAATAATAATAATTATAATTATAATTATGTGTTACGTATCCATTTGGACTTGGACTCTCAGCATAGCTTGTGAATGTGACGAGTCAGCCATGGGCTTACATCAAGTGAGTTGGTTCTTTTCTTCTGAAGAATGTGTTTGTGAAGTGGATATCAAGAATCGCTTTACTATGGAACATGTGTCTATGATAACTGATTTTTGTAGTGGAATGTATGTTTTGTGTAGGTCTAGTTCTTTTTATGATGTGTGTAGTGATTTAGGGATGAGTCCGGTAGATGATAATACTATCAATATTATTTTAACTGTATTTTGTTGCATATTTGTCGTATTTCATCTGCTAATGATATAGAATACGACAGATTATCTCGGTGTATTTCTTTCTGAGTTAGACACAGATATATCTACTAAATTTGTTATTTGTGGTTGTTTTAAAATTAATGCTATGTATGGTCTATTGTTCCGTGTGATTTTATCTGTAATTATATCACTATCCCAGTATAATTTATCTATGTTGTTATTTACATTTTTTGGCTTATATTTATAACATTGTCTTATTGTATCTATTAAATTATATTTTTTAGCTATCTGTAGGTATATTTCTTTATAATGTCTATCTGTGTACTGTATTTGCTAAGAATGCACATCCTCTTGTCATATGATCTATATTTCTTGTTGGGAGTTACATAATCTACATCTATCTGACATTACATTCAAACAGCGTAATATAAAGATTTAATATTATTTAGTAAGAAAAGGTTTGTAATAAAGTCTACAGACTTCGTTAATGTGGGTCTAGTATTGACTTACAGCTCCTTTCATAAACCTTTCTTTACTTAGAATTGCTCTGTAATTCGTTAGTAGTTGGCTGTCATTACCCCTTTTTGATTATCAGAACGAATAAATTTAAACGAATAAACGACAAATAAATTTTAACTTACTAACGCAAACGCAATGAATTCAAACACTTTTCTTTCAACTGTAACTTCCATTGTTTTCGTATAATCAAAAAAATTAGTGCATAGCGGACCTTTTTAGTAGGTATCTTTTGAGTCGAGCATAGTGAAACTAGAGCATAGCGGTACTAACCGGTTAAAAATGCCAAATTTATAATAATAAATAATATTTAATATCTATTATTATAAATAACAAATATTATTAGTATTATTAACGAGTACTTAGTATTAGCATACTACTTGTTTATACTAATAATATTTGTTATTTATATAACTATAAGGTAGCCCTTATAGTTTCTGAAACTTTATAATGAATCAGTGAGTGAGTGATATTACGCTGTAATATAATTTTTCATTTTTGATTAAAAGGCTATATTAATCTAAACAAGATTGTCTTGTTGGTGAAATGACTTTTTTGTAAGGTTAATAATGATTCATTCGTCATCTGCTTATCAGCTTTTAATTTTTAAAGGATATTCAACATAAAAGAGAAAAGTATCTGGTGCCGCAAAATTTTACGGCGCATGCGGATTTGTTTGAGAAATAACACATAACTTGATATCTTCTAAATTACAGATATAGATTATATTACACGAGACTTGGCTCTGTTTACAAAAATATTTTTAATATGTTAAAATGACTGTTATGTGTACAATTGAGAGCTTACGAGTAGGTCATGAAGTCTTCAAATATTGTAAGTTTCTTATCTGTACTCTCCCCTGATGGGAGCATCAAGCATCTGAAAATCTTAGAGAGGCCGTTTTTTTATGATTTATGTAGTAAAAGCTTTCTATGACTTTTAGTGCATTACCCTTTCTATTCATAGCTACTTTTATTATGAAATTCAATAAAAAAATACGGATTGTTCTAGAAGTGAATAGGTAGGTACTTATTTTTATTAAATGCAATTTCCAATCGTTACGCGTCATTCTATTTTACAAATCAAAGAAAATAAGTACAATACAATAAAAAACCTTGAACGAGCGCTCAGTGTACATCACCATACGTACTTAAGTAAATACCTAAATTTTATTATGTAAGTACTTAGGTATTCTGTATTAAATGCAATTAGGAACTTTACTGCTGCTGATTGTGTCATCAATACGACGGTTTATCATAATTTTACAATGAAAATTGCATTTAGGTAGGTACTTATGTAGGGACTTACATATCCAGATTGTTTTATTCGAATAAGTCAAAATTTACAAGGTAAGTACCTACTTAGGACCAAAACAAAATATTTTGTACGAAGTCTATTGAAATGAAAAACAAATTTTCGTACAACTTATTGCTCTAATCTTGAAATCCCTTATTTATGGTACTATAGAAATAAATAGGTAGGTAGGTAGGTACTAAGTTACTTTCTCATTAGGTAGGCAATTGAATAAAAAAATAAAAAATAGATGGTATTTGCTATAATGAATCTTACAACGAAATAATTGACCTAATAATAAATTTGAACGAACGCACAAGGTACGAAAATAAAAACGCTTTCATAATTTCATTACTTTAGAATTGGACCCAACAACGAGAATAAGCGCGCGGGTGGTTGCGAGGGCGCGCGGGACAAGGGCCGCCCGCTCGCATCGCAGGCGATAGGGACAACAACACAAAAACCAATACCTAAACTGCGTGCGCGCTGTCGAGGTACACTCCTCTTAAACAAACAGGAATTGTATAGGTTGACCTGTAGCTGTGTATATATATATATATATATATATATATATATATATATATATATATGTATGTATATATATATATATATATATATATATATATATATATATGTATGTATATATATTGGGTTTTTTTTAGAGGAGAATGGAGAGAAGCTGCCTAGGCATAAAATTAAAGGATAAGGTGAAGAACCTGGACATTCGTAAGAAAACGAAAATAACTGACGCCTTAACTTTCTCGCTACAAAGGAAATGGAAGTGGGCAGGTCACGTGGCTAGATATAAAGATGATCGATGGACCATAAGAACAGTAAAATGGCCTGGACCAGGAGGCACTAGAGCGAGAGGCCGACCATGTGCCCAATGGGCGGACGAAATAGTTACGACGGCAGGGCTAGGCTGGCTATGCAAAGCTGAAAATAAAGAAAAATGGAAGTCCTTGGAGGAGGCTTTTACCCGCAGGGGGTCCACATAAATAAATAAATATCATAAATAACAATATTTTGTAATTAAGCTTGTGTGGAATTAAATAAAGCTTTTTTATTTATTATGTATATATAGGTATTTCCTGATTGAGAAAACGCGTAATGAATTATGGAAGGATGAAAATTCTTTTGAATAATAATTAGATTGGGAGCCGAAACTACACATTTCTCTCCATAGCGCCAGGCAGCTTACCAGCTGTTGGGCTTTTAGCTAAACTGGACCATTTGGCACAGCCGTGGGGCACACAATGCGTTGTTTATTATGTATTTTTTTATATACTACATAAGTTTCTTTTTATTATTTTATTGTGTGCTAAACGTGTGTCGATAAATTATTTTTTTTCTTTCTTTCTTTCTTATATTATATTTTGTTGGATTGAATGAAAGTAAAGTTTGTCGGGAATGCGGTTCTCAATCATTTTAACAAAAGCCTTCTGCAGATGCGATGGCATATTTTTAGGACGGTAGTTGCTTATGTCTGTTTTGTCACCTTTTTGATAGAGGAGAATAATCTATGACAGTAAGTGGTTAAAAAATAGGCAATGTGTGGCAGAATAACTGGTTTAACATCACAACATGATTGTCAGGGCTCTTGCTATCAGTAACGCTTTATGCACTTCCCAATCTGTAAAGGTCGGAACGGGAACTTATGTTGTCAATTTTTTATTATATTCATAGCAAATATTCAAAATTTTGCCTCGTATCATTCTGCTTGCCACCCTGAATATTTATACAATCCTTCAAGCAAGCTGTAAAACCGAGGACAGTAAAACAATCTTATATCAAATAAAAATTATTGTATTAAATAAAAAACAATGTGATGCTAGGAAATTAACAAATAATGAATAACAAATGAGCACCGGAACTTCAATCGTTTTACGATAACCAAATACATAATAACAATAACTTATCGAAATACAGAAAGGTCACAGTTATAATAACCAATAGGAAATCGTGTTGTGACACGTCTATACCCTTCTATGCCTCACAGACTGAACTCTGCAGGCGTAAAATGACAGCTGTAGACAATAGTTGACTCGACATCGACAAACCATTATTTATGCACAGAATACGTCATTTTTATCGACTCGAGGATCGAGACATAACTCATCTATCATTTTCATGCAGATAAACTTTCTTAGAATAAGCAACATACCATTGCTAATAAATAATAGGTTAAATGCTCTCAGAGATTCAACCTCTTTCTTCTATTTTGTATAAATCTCATTTATAAATAGTAATATTTTTTATGTTCATACTGAAATTCAGCCTGTAAGGCGCCTAACATTAAACCCTGGTTATTCATTCCACGTTCCACTAGGTACACTTATAAATAATATTTTATTCCTTTTAAATAACTATTCGATTATTCACGATTTTCCATATATTATGCTAAAACTAAATTCCATTCAGTTTTGTACTGTGATGCTTTTAAGTCACTGTAAATTGTGTCTGTAATAACTATTTTGTCTTATGGTCGTCAATATCTAAATATATTTATGTTATGTATATGTAAAATTGAAATGAACCTTTACTTTCACGATCAAATAAAATAAAAAAATGTCTTTTAAATTATGAATTCCAAATTGATTCAGTGAGACTTTCAAAGTATAAAAACATTCATACAAATAACAATTAAAATTCTTAAATAAAACCTACTAAGTATATAAAATCATAATTGCTCGGAGTAACAAATTTGTAATAAAATTGTTTTGTGCCGAATTGAGTCTTTATCACAATAACGTTCAAATATGGACCTTATGTTTAATCATCGATGGTGCAGATTAGGTCATCTCCTTCTAGTTTCTGTCCGTTGGTGATGGCGACTGATGATACCGTGCCTGCCTTGGGTGCTTGGACGATCATTTCCATTTTCATGGCTGAGAGGACGGCGATCGGTTGACCTTTCTCGACCTTGTCACCCTCTTTCACCTTGATTGCTGTGAAGAAACGAGACGATTAATTTATTACATGCTATAAAACAAAGTCGCAAGCCGCTTCTATCTGTTCGCGATAAACTCAAAAACTACTAAACGGATTTTCATGTGGTTTCCACCAATAGACAGAGTGATTCATGAGGAAGGCCTATGGTGTAAATTGCTTGAATTATGACTGTAGTTGTTGAAAATTTAGGACAAAGTCATGCCGCCTGGGATCTTTCAGAAATAACGTTTAGGCATAATATGCTCTACTACCCATACGAAGCCAAGGGGGTCGCTAGTATCTGTACTTCTATACTTATATTATAAAGCTGAAGTTTGTTTGTTTGCTTGAACGCGCTAATCTCAGGAACTACTCGTCCAATTTGAAAAATTATTTCAGTGTTACATAGCCCATTTATCGAGGAAGGCTATAGGCTATGTATCATCACGCTAAGACCAATAGGAGCGGAGCATAAATGAAAAATGTAGAAAAGCCGAGAAACCACGCGGGCGAAGCCGTGGGCGGAAAGCTAGTAATAATATAAATAAAATACTCACTGAGTACAGTGCCTGGCATGGGGGCTCCAACTTGGTTCTTGTCACCTTTGATCGCCTTAGGGTGGATTTTCATTTCCTGTTGTATAAAATTATTAAGTTAGTATTAATTAAATTATTAATTAGTGACAGTTTGTGATATTAACCAAATTTAAACCTATACAGGTAAGTCTACCAACCCAGCGCTTTCTATATTACTAAAAGGTATATTGGACCACTCCAAAAATAAGTTAAATGCTTGAATACTTCTCGCTTTTGATCAAATTTATCCAATGTTACCATTTATCTAGGTTTTAAGGCACAAAACCTTAAGATTTTTATTCTTTTTTTAGCTGTCTCTATCACCCAGACACGGGATGAACCTGTAGGCTATGCAAATATTTTGTGCGGGAATCGAACCCAAGGCATAGAACAGAAGAATTGATCACTAGCCACTATGTCATTCGCAGTTATTACAAAGCCGTTTTTGGGTAAAAACGGTAACCAAAGTCCAATTTATCTCTTTAACAAAATTTATCAAAATTGGTTCAGAGGTTTCGGCGTAAAAGCGTGACAAAAGAGACCGAATTACTTTTCCAAAATATTAGCATGGATTAGTTTGGACTACAGTCTAAGAGGGGGATCATTGCTCAGAGGAGACCCGTGCCCAGCAGTGGGACAATATATGGGTTGATGGTGATGATGCTGATGATGAGTTATTTGTCACCTTGCTAGCATTCTCGTCCCTGATGAAGACAGATCGTAGTTGTCCGTTGAGTTCGAAGAACACCTCGCGCTCGCCGGCCGCTGTCATCTCGTCGGAGATAGCGATCGTCTTGATGTCCAAAGTCTTTCCGCGTTCAATCTTCACTTCTAGCGTCTCACCAACCTGTGGAAGATAGTGAGATAATTCACTGATGCATGTAGTTGCCTCATGAGGGCAAAATAATAATTTGCGTTGTGTCTACAATATTGCGCTTGACGGGTCAATGATAATAATGTTTACAATGCAACTAGACAAATAAATCAAAGACAAGTTTTTTTTGAAAAAAAGAAACATAATCACTGCAATTTAGGCAATAATAGTTTTACGTCTCTCTCCGGAAAGTGTATATGTATTGGAGATCTCCACTTATTTTGAAATTTGATTAAAGGCTTTTTCCTTTCGAAAGGCATGAGAACTGTTATCTTGATTTTTTTTATATTGCTAAAAAAAATCTCGCCCCTTATTATCGGACTAAAACATACCGGCGAACTGTGGGTGTACATTGATACATCTCTGCCTAAACCTTCGGGTAATACAGGCGTGATGGTATGTAGGCTTACTCACAGTAGGTCCAACTAAGAAGGTCTTGGTATCCAAATGCTTAACGGGTCCATACTTGTCACGGATACGGAAGAAGTCATTTGCTACTTGTGGGTACATTGCCGCGGACATCACATCTTGGTCGGATACCTGGAATTATTTAGAAATCACATTTATACTTTATACAGGATTAATTAAAAAAAAGATGTAAAGACGAGATGTTCTTTTTGGTTTGCTATAAAGAATATTACAATTTTCTATCTATAGGATCGTATCACCAAACAAATAAAATATTGGACACTGAAATATTTTAAATCACAGTATCTATCTTTACAGTTCTTAAACCTATTGCTCTTTCTCTATCTCTAGCGATAGCGATAGGCTTAGGGCCCGAGCCTCAAAGCTGTTAATTTATTTTGTTAAAGTCCTCTTTAAATAACTTCAGAATTTTTGGCAGCTTTTTCTAAAAAATCTGTCAGTCCCTGTGTCTTTCGACAATCATTCTGATATAATGCGTTGCAAGGATTTTCCGAGTATTTTTAAGTAAAGATTTATTTATAATTGCAATTTCTCACCTCAGGGTAGGTTTCCATGAGATCTTTCTTAAGTTTGTCGAAGTCCAATGGAGCGAGCTCCTTGCCGGGCCTGTCAGCGATCCTTGGCATGTCCTTCAGTACTTTAGATCTGAAACCATTCATACAAATATATTAGCAAAATTTTCATCTTTTGGTTTCGTAGCAGTAGTCACGGTCGTAAACAGCTCAAATGCATTAACGGAAATTTTAAAACAGTCCAAAAATAATCAATATGATTTTCGTAAAAAAAACGGGTTTGATTCAAGTGTAGATAAAGATCGAACACTTTGCATTGCATTGCATTGTCCCACTACGGGTCTCCTCTTAGAACGACAGGGATCCGAACTGAGTTAAGACCCGTGCTAAGCAGTGGGACAATGCAATGGGTTAATGATGATGATAAGATAAAGTGTTCTAATGTATGACAATAAAACATTTTGTTACCTAAGTGGTTCAGGGAATCCTCCGTAAGGAATACCGATGGCTCCCTGCAGGTACTCCACAACAGACTTGGGGAACGACAGTTCTTCAGCCCTGGCGTTAATTTCATCTGCCGTCAGTTTGTTTTGCACCATGAACTGAGCCAGATCACCGACCACCTTAGATGATGGAGTGACCTTGATGATGTCGCCAAGGAGTAGATTAGCTTCCCTGAAAAAACAATTATAACAAAGTAAAACCACATCGAGGCACAACAAACGTAAATTTATTAAATTTTCTTTTTAAATGTACCTACATCTTGCTAAATAAGTAAAGTCCAAAAAACATACTTTTTGAGGAAGAAAATATAGATTGCCTTTTTTATCTGTACCGACGAATCACTAACTATTATAACTTCACGTTAGACTTGGTCTTATTGCTACTATTGCAATATAAAATATCATTATGAGAAGAAAAATAATTGCGATTATCATAGGTAAAACACTGTTACACCTTCAAAAGGTTCCTTTATGTATAAACTGAAAAAAAAAACAAAATCAATCTCTTAAAAAAAATAGTTAGAAAATTACCTGTATGCCTTCTTGACCTCTTCGAACTGGCTGCCTAACCCTAGCGAGAAGGCCTGGAACTGGAGGTTGGTGTACTGTCCGCCGGGGATCTCGTTGAGGTACACGTCCGCGTTGCCGGACTTCATGGTGGCCGTGGCCTCGAACGGGCCGTACAGGGTGCGAGCCTGCTCCCAGTACGCCGAGTACTCGGATACCTTCTGGAGAGTTATGTCTGGAAAACAAAGTCGATTTTACTGTTGTCTCTATTCGGGTGGAGATCACAGAGCTTGGGACATCGCTGTGAGTCGTTGGATGCAAATAGCTTGTGACAATCTATTAGGAGACCTTTGAACTGCAGTGGAAGTCCTTTGGCTGATATGGCGACCTAACACACACAGATATACTCACTAGTGTCAAGCTTGGTGCCCTGCAGCGAAGCCACAAGCGCGCCCATGCTGGGCTGGCTGGTGAGCCCCGACATGGAGTCCACGGCCACGTCCACCACGTCAGCTCCCGCCTCCGCACACGCCAGCATAGAGGCGACTCCCGCTCCCGAAGTATCGTGGGTGTGCACGTGGATCGGTACATCTGGGTGCTTTTGTCGGATAGCACCAATAAGCATCCTAGCAAAAACGGAAGAAAATATTACAACCTACGAAAGTAGCCGAAGTAACTTTCGTCTTTCCACTCGCCCAAACTTCAATAACGCAGTCAGCGACATCTATCGCGTAACATTAATTGCAGACGCATGTCAATGTCAAAATTTACGTCATTACGCAATTTACAACTGACAAACAAATGACCAACCACAAAGCGAATCCTGCATTGCGCAAGCAATTCTTACATTTGCAACGCATATATACGGGCCATGAACTGCCAGCTAGGACACTCTCCCACCTAGCCAGAGTATTCTCCTCTTGAGGGGCAACACACCTTGTCCCACCACAATATTTTTTTATACTTTGTTAATCTATTTTAGTCTAACTAGCTGAGCCCAGCGGTTTTTTCCTTTGTCTCAGATCCTAAGTGTTTAATAGCCTATATTACTTCTTAAATAATCGCCTATCTGCCAGTGAAAGGCCCTTCAAAATTCCCAGCCGTGTCGAAGATTGGTCGGAACAAAAAGACAGAGATACTTGCAGATAAAAAAAATTAACAAAACGAAAAAGTTAAGTATCTTTCAACGTAATTCAATGAAGGGAATCGACCAGAGTGTAATCTAAGGCAGAACGAAGTTTTCCGGGCCAACTAGTGGTCAATTAAACTTACTTAGCAGCCTGTGGCTTCAGTAACCCAGCCATATCCTTGATCGCTAGCACATGTGTGCCGGCCTTCACGAGCTCATCGGCCAGATTCAAGTAATACTTGAGGTCGTATTTCTTCTTGTTGGGGTCGGAGACGTCGCCGGTGTAGGAGATGGCGGCTTCTACAACACCGCCGGCTTTACCCGCCGCATCCATACCGAGGATGAGGTTAGGGAGGTAGTTGAGAGAGTCAAATACTCTGAAGATGTCCATGCCGTTTTGTACCTAAGGAATTAAACATGATTGAGGGCTTGGATCAGACGTTTGTAACTTTTGGGAGTATCGTACCATTACAATTCTTCGCTGTGGTACCTATGTATGTTTAGAGCAGCAAACATTTTTGCCAGGGGAGTTTCTAAGATCCTATGTTAAGTTCCCAAATTAAGCGTTGTTATTTGGTTTTCCTATGAAATTCTTAGCAGCATCTGGGAGTTTTGAACTTCGTATAATTGCAATAAGCTCGCCTTGTTTTTATTGTATAGTCGACCATAAAATTGCTTTATCACTTTTGACAAAAACTTACATCCAAATTTAATTCCACTAAGACTCAATATTTTTTTTTTCTACTAACGTCACACATTGATGACGACTTTATCTGTCACTTGGTCTTGTAAGCAAAAATTTACGTTTTTGTTTTGTGATATACAAACGATATTCACTCTAAGGTTGATAAAGGAATTTTATGGTTGACTATACCTAAAAACACATCGAACCGTTGATGTACTTCAGACACTTCTGGCTAATTTTGGGTGAACTACATTATAAGCGTAAAAACTCACGGCCATATCACAGAACTTGTAGACGACATTGTCTGGATAGTTTGTGTATCCGACGGCGTTGGCACCGCGAAGTAACATCTGGAACGGGATGTTGGGGATCAGCCGCCGCATGTCGCGGAGACGCTCCCAAGGACACTCGTGAAGGAACCTGCAGGGAAGACACTGTTACTGCTTACACTGAAACCGCACTCACTGACAGCGGCGTACAAATATCGCGATAATTAGGCATTCCTTGGCCTTTGATGGATTCTGGTGTTTGTAGCGGAGTCTCGCGAGTGTCACAAAACCCCATGACAATAACAGTAGGGAAAGGAAGACAAGTTTGGTTTTTACTCAATAGAACGGCAGACGGTCCAATTTCCGCACTCCAAAAATAGTCATGCCGTAGCATGCATCAGCTTAAGTTGAAGTTGAACTCAGAAAGTTCTCCCTGCCGTCATACGGATAACTTGCATCCACTTCAAGCGCCCTAGTATTAGAAGAATCAAGAATCGAACTGATTGTCATGAGAAAACTTATTCCTTAATAATAAGGTTGAAAATGACACTGAAATGCCTCGCTCACCTCAAAGCGACATCAAAAGTGGCACCACCCCAGTTCTCAAGCGAATACAGGTTGTTAAAGTTGTGGGCTACATATGGCGACACCGCCAGCAGGTCGTGAGTCCTCACTCTGGTTGCCAACAGTGACTGATGAGCGTCCCTGTACGTGGTGTCCATGAGGAGAAGTCCTTTGTTCTGTCGTACGGCCTTAGCGAAGGCTTCGGGACCTCCTTCGTTGAGGATCTGCTTGTAACCCTTTGGTGGTTGAACAGCTGTAGGGTTGAAGGTGAAAATCTATTTTGAATGAGGTGAATACATAACTGCCTTGGTAGTCTATTGGTCCCAATCGCGACTGCTACGCTAGAGGTCTTGGGTACGATCCCCAGGTCGAGCAAAGTGTTATTTGGGTTTTTCTATGAAATTCTCTGTAGCAGCTCGGAGTCTGGATTTGTGCCCGGTGAATGGCAATAGGCTCGCCCCCTATTACATGGGACCCAAACATACCGGCGAACTGTGGGTGTACATTAAGTACACCTCTGCCTAACCCTTCGGGGAATACAGGCGTGATGGTATGGTATGTTATGTGAATACATGTTCGGTTCAAGATGCTTCATATACTCTTCTTCTGTCCATAAACTCCCCTTCCCAGTCCGATCCCATGGTATTGATGCCACGATTAGGTTTGGATAGAATAATTTTTAGAATCATCTTTAAGCATTATTTGTCTTGGTGTTCTTATTACCTCAATTCATATGATTCACTCATAATTAGTAATAGTGCGAATGTTTTAATGTATGAGACTGAACAAAAACAACGTATGTATCCATCACGTTACTATTTGTTACGCTGCCCATGCAATTATTATGCGAAATCCATACAAAAATATTAATAAAAAATCGTCTACCTTAATACGTAACATACTTATCTAAACTAAACCCAACCATAAAATCGATAATTGTATAGTTTATCACAAAAAGAGACAGACTTACTTTAAAAATTGTATTTAATAAGACGGGAATGACTTAAATACGAATCCTTACTCTTGCAAATGTTTACTACATTCGATCGAAACGATCAAAGAATTGTCATGCCTTTAATATTCGATGGAACATCATCACAATCGCTATAACTCATAGTTTTGTAGAAGTACTTTCTCATAAGCAACCTAATCTAATAAAAAAGGAGTAGGTACACAACGAAATTTCCTAAAATTAAGACAAATAGAACATTACGAAATTGACATAAAAAAGCAAAATAAATAGATAAAAAAAAAGGAAATAAAGATACAATCAATATTAATCACAACGCACATTAAATTCAACAAGGAAAATCAAGCTTGTACCACAACCAAAGAATGATCGGGGTGAAGCTTGAAAAATACTTAAAAATAAAAAAAAACATTGAAGGCTCCGAAGCTATAGCTAGAACAAACAAAAAATAGGCTCACCTGTATTCTCCCCTGTTAGTTCTTGCCTTTTTATAGCCTCGGGGGATAAGTCTGAAAAACATGTTAACTGAAATAATGAATGTGCGGGAATGAGAAACGTGCAAATTTAAAAAAAATGGCTATGAATTCCAGCACAAAAAATACAACATTGATCTAAATAATTTTCTGTGAGCTCACATACAGGATTAAAACAAAATTCATGGTAGTAAAAAAATGCAAAAATAGATTTCTGTTTATTAAAATGAGTTATGAAATTTTAGTCATCATATATATAATAATAATAAGAACATAAAATATAGCTTATTAAAGTTCCGTGTTCTTAGGAAATGACATATTCCCAAATAAAATTATAATTCATAAATAAATTGACAAAGCATTGGGTTACAGTATGGCTAATATAATTATAATATCGCAAATAAGGATAAAAAGTCTATTATTAAAATCGAAACCTACCATAACCATCGCGAAAAACTGGAAGAAAATAATAATTTTAATATATTTTTATAAGAATTTCATCCTCATTACAAGGCCATTAATTTTGTAAATGTTGCCTGATGTTAATACTTAATTACCAGTTTTATTAATTGCATTTGTATGGATTATTAATATATTACTCATGCAAAAGTTAATATTTCCAATGAACGCCAGTATTTTGGGATCAAAGAAACTTTTTGTTCCGAACTCTTTCAAACGAATAAAATCCGGAAATGGAATACTTAAAAACATAAAATTATGAACATGACTCCTTTTCTATTTCCATTCTCTATTAGAACATCTGACATCCCACTATTCTATGAAACCTCAAATAAATTAGTAAGTGTAAACACATCTTTTTAAAGCATTAAAAGAATTCAACTAATCAAGGTATCTAAAATGGAGCACAGCCTACTACCAATAATGAATGATCCCCTTTAATTTAACGGACAACTTACCCAATGGTACCTCGGGAATGTAAGGTTTAACGTCGGCGGGCGGTATTTTAGTGGCCAGAGGGGTAGCGGGGCCGTTGATGATGACTTGTCCGAGGTAGTTGAGGAGTTTCTGGGCTCTGTTCTGTGAAGCCTTGAACATGAACAGCTGAGGGTTTTCGTCGATGAAGTATGTGTCCAGGACACCTGTGAAAGACAATTTAAGAACATTTTTTAATTAATTAAAAGTAAACATAATTATGATGACTAAGTGCAATGATAGCCAATTGATAAGACCATTGGACTACCAAGTCAAAGGTCTCAATTTCGAATCCAAGGCACGCACCTCTGAATTTTCGAAGTCATGTGTGTATTAATAATAAATTATCACGCGCGTAAAACGGTGAAGGAAAACATCGTGAGGAAACCTGCATGCCTGAGAGATTTTCTTGACGGCGTGCGAAGTCTGTCAACCCGCAGTAGGCTAGCGTGGCAGAATATAGTCTAATCCCTCTCGTACTGAGAGGAGACCCGTGCTCAGCCGTGAGACAATGTAATGGGTTGATGATGATGATGATTAGATGACCTAAATTTTAGTGCTTACCATTAAGGAACTTCTGGTTCTCAAGCACATTGAGCAGGAAGGGAATGTTGGTCTTGACGCCTCGTATCCGGAACTCGCGGAGGGCGCGGTTCATCTTAGCAGCTGATGATGGGAGATCGTGTGCGTGCGAGATTACCTATTAGGGAAAGATATTCGGCATAGAAGAATATAATAGAATAGAACAGAATAAACTTTATTATACACCATTAATAAGAAGCAACATTTTTAAGGAAATAATTAAGCGAAGGGTACAATGGAAGAGTTCACAGATAACGTGAAAAATCACATGAAATTCATTTTCATTTCACACCTACTACTTTTTTTCGCACCAGCCTGCTCAATGAAAAATTCAATGACATCGCATATTGTTCACGAATTGCTTAACTTTAATTTAATTTAAGTCATTATCGCGATATTTTTTTAAACATTGTTTTAGTCTTAACAGGCTTGGTTTGTATCAAGTACAGTGGGTTATAGCTGTTACCTGACCCACTTAGACGCCACCGGCCCACTTACGTACGAGCGGGCCGGTACGAGCGAAAGTTCATTGATTGAAAAACATAACTTCTGCCGACGTCAGCTCCATTTCATAAAGTAGTCCCATTGACTAAGATCCATATTTCATTGCAAGTAGCAAATGTGACATTATATCACTTTGAATTAAAATTCATTATAAATAAAAAGTACAGGCAGGCTGTGAAATTTCACATGTGAAATAATTATGACAAATAATAATGTCAAGAAATGAACATTAATCAAAAGTAGCACACTTGCATGCTTATTACCTTGACAAGAAGAGAATCGTAGTAAGGAGAGATAACTGCGCCAGCGTAAGTGGAAGCCGAGTCAAGACGGATGCCCATACCCTCACCAGACCTAAGTGGAAATTATACTCTATATATTAAGCTCTTAAAGCTTGAAATAGAATGGACAAAAACAAAAATGTAATAAAAAAACGTTGTATATATTGACTTCAGTTATTGGAGAAAGTATACAGCAGTATTTTTTGGATATTATTCCATTTAAAGTAAGACATTAATAAATATATTTACATTATAGATAAGACGGCTGACCAAGTACGCCCAAGAGCATAAATATGTGCGGTGGCCAGCACATCAAGTTACCACAAAATTTCAAATTTTCTCAGTCGATTTTGAACTCAATCAACATTTTAAGATTTAAATTCATTTGCAGATACTTGACAGTTTTGTATAACCTGATGTGCTAACGACTGCACACATGTACTAAAATTCGAAAGCGATTCTTTTTGGGAAGTAGTGACCACTATAACTTGTTCCCTCAACATATTGTTCCAATACCTACTTTAAGACCACTTTTGAATTTTGCCTAGTGTATACATATTCATGCTTATGACTAGGGATATTTTTATAATTATTTATTTATCTAAAAGCTATGGTGACTTTAGTTATTACAAATTAAGGCCAATTAAAAGTTTTCACTTATAAACATCAATAAAAAGGTTTTGTAAATACACTAAAATAATAATAATTAAGTTAACTACACAAAGAGATTTATCATATATATAAAATTATAGTAATATAAACCTTAACTCAATATAAACAAAGTTAAACTTACCTAAACACCTCAATTCTTCCTGTACTAGGCTGGAAGTTATTCGCAGGGTCCTCAGTGGTCACACGGCACTGTATGGCAGAGCCCTGGGCATGTATCTTGTCCTGGGTGAGTCCCATCTCTGGAAGAGTCATGCCTTCCGCTACTCTGATCTGAGATTGCACTAAGTCAATGCCAGTTACTTCTTCTGTGATTGTATGTTCTACTTGTAACCTAAGCAAAAAGGAATAACAAATAAAATTTGACATATTGTCATAAAGATATGAACTTTCTAGTGAAAGAAAATACGATTTTAGGCTGGAGTCGAACCTGCGTCCCTCCGTTTAAGTATACCGGACGCTTTACCTACTAAGACCACCGCCTGTGATGTCAAACTTCCACATTTTACGTTTGACGATGTCAGATATATCCATTAAGACTCCTACCTGAGATCATATTTTTCTTGTACTAAATAATTCATATCTTTGTAGATATTTCGCATTATTTAATGCTAAAATAGACTAATAAGATTGTAATTTTATAATTGAAGAATAAAAACGAACAATAATCCTTTAGCATTAGCAAACATTATGCATAACATGCCATCACGCTTGTATTCCCCAAAAGGTTAGACAGAGGTGTAATCATGTACACCCATAGCTCGTCCTAAGCACGACTTTTCTTACTCTATGGTTTTAACATTAAAGAATATATGTGATTGTTTGTTCTCACGCATCAACATTTCTTAGTTTTATTATTATTATTTAATTGGTTTTAATTATAGTCACAGTTGTAGTTATTATTATTCACTGTTTATTTTATGTATATGTGAGAACAAAATAAATATTTTTCTTCTATCCACATGTTAGGTAATTACAGTTTAAATTGCGAAGGGAAGAAAAGGCGAGTGACATATATAACTAATCCAGATTTAAAACTTCTTCTTTTCCTTTTATGTGATTTTATAATAAATAAAATACATAAGACCTAAACATACCGAAGAACAGAAGTTGTTTATTTGTACATCTCCGCCTAACCCTTGGGGAAACGTGATGGTATGTATGTACTTCATCGTACCTAGCGTTGACTTCAATGAAGTAGAAGTTGCCTTTGTCATCGAGCAAGAACTCGACGGTACCAGCGTTCTCGTAGCCCACAGCCCTGGCCAAGTGGACGGCACAATCAGTCATCTTTTTTCTTATCTAAAACAAATGGAACTGCTTTTTGACACACGAATATAAAACACAAAAATCACAGTTTTTATTTGACGAAATTTTTTGAAGATTGTAAACTGACGTAAAAATTGTGAACAGGCAAGCAAAACCTATACGTAGCATAAATTTTCGACAGTTTACAATTATAGTAGGTACCTAAATAATTAAAAAACAATGGCTATAAATCTATTGACGAATCAGAGCCCAGTATTACAACTAAACTGCTATTTTGAGATTCTATTGTTAGTAAAATTGTGAACCGTTCTTTGATATGATAATGAATAACGATCTATTATGAGCTTTGTCTAAATATGCATTCATTGCAGAGGAATTGCTCTATATGGCCTAGGTAGTTAGCCTGTCACATCATAAAGAACCAAGAAGTTGTGTTTAAACAATTATATTTTACCTCGGGGTCCAATCTGGGAGCGGGGGCGATTTCCACGACCTTCTGATGTCTTCTCTGTACGGAGCAATCACGCTCATACAGATGGACCACATTGCCAGCCTTGTCACCTAAAAGCAATTAAAATAATTAGTAGCTAAAAATAGCTAAAAGCGCTTTTAGAATTTTTGTTTGAGTGCAGATACATCGTTTTGGGGTATGGTACATATTTCTTCTTTTTAAATTTTTCAGTAATGGTTAATTCTACAGTAAGATAATAACCACGTTAACACGTATGTCGACAATTATGTATCAAGAAATAAAAACAGCAAAACGTGAACAGTATTACAATGAAACATCTAAATTCACACTGAACTATTTGTGAGTTTTATACCACATATTTACACAAAATTCTATCAAGTTTGCAAGCACGTGCATTGCCGTATTTTTAAATATAATAAGTACAAAGCATAGAAATCGTCAACATGACAGTTATTAGATAATTAAAATTCACTGTCAACATTACGTAGCACATTTTGGGGATTGGATCCAGATACATAGTTAATCATATAATACTGTAATATTATCTGCTAGGTCTCATGTCGTATCTTACCTAGTAGCTGCACTTCAATGTGTCTAGGTCTTTCAATGAACCGCTCTATAAACATGGAACCGTTGCCGAACGCTCCGAGCGCTTCCGAGGACGCTCGCTCGAAGGCGGAGGCTACTTCGCTCATTTCTTTCACCACTCGCATGCCCCTGCCACCTCCACCGTATGCAGCCTGAAGGTAAGAAGAATGATTTAGTACAGCACTATCTTCGAATCCTAACTTGCTGTTGTCTCAGCTAAAAAGGCCGCTGAAGAATCAAATACGAATCACTTTAGAAAACTAAGAAGTCTAAATATGAATTGATTCCAGAGCGATTCCTAAATTTGACCTTTCGGAACCCATAAAAACTCTTCAGTCTTGAAAGAATCTGCTAATTATGATTTAGAATAGAATACCTAGTAATATTTACTGAGAATATATTTTATGGGATCACGAAATTCAGTATTAATTGATCGAAGTAATTTTTTCACGGTAAGACTAATTTGATACCTTAAAAATAACAGGAAGACCATGTTGCTGGCAGAATTCCAAGGCCTCTTCCTTTGTAGTGACCGGGCCATCTGTGCCGGGGACGATTGGCACCTCTGAAATAAAAACAAACAAGTTGTATTCAGTTATATTTTGCATATACACATATAAACTAAACAGATGCACAATTATCATAAACAAAACTATTTGCAATCGAAATTGCAAATTGATTCTTTTGAGTTCTCCTGTATGTTTTTTTCAATTTAGTTCTGGTCCCAAGCGCGACTGCTACGCTAGAGCGGTCCTGGGTTCGATTCCCAGATCGAGCAAAGTGTTATTGAGTTTTCCTACGTGATTCTCTCTTTTATATGCGACATACCAGCGAAGTGTGGGTGCACCTCTGCCTAACCCTTCGGGGAATACAGGCGCTATAGTATGTTTAATTGTTCAAATTATTTAAATTAATAGAAAATATATTAGCAACGCTGTATCCTAGAACTGGGACCGACTGTTAAAGAAAGAAAGAAAGAACAACTATTGTAATAAAGATAAAGATTGGTACACTGTTATTAACATCTCCAAGACTTACGAGCATCAATGGCAGCTTTCCTGGCAGCGACTTTGTCTCCCATCTGCTGCACAACTTTAGGAGAGGGTCCAATGAACCGGAGACCAGCGTTGAGGATCGCCTGAGCGAAGTCTGACCTATAAAGCAATAATTCAGATAATGTTGGAGCAATGTGAAGATTTTTGTTGTTACGACTCCAACATACCTAGTTTTTTTTTTTTTTTTTTTTTTTAAAAAAGCTTTCTAGCAATGTGGGTCACACATTACTAGTATTCTTGTTAACCCCTCGTGCTAAGCTAAATGCTTGTGTTACGAGTGGGTTCACGTCGGTAGTGCAATGGGTGGGGTTCGAACCGGCAACCATATGATCGCAAGTCCGACGCCCTAGCCATTAGGCTACCGACGCTTCAGTCGCCCGCACCATCGGCGTATGATGAATAAGGAATTTTACTTATATGTTCCAATACTGTCTGTTGCTGCCAAGGGCCAGTCTTTTTGATGAGAGTCCAGCTCATCCCGCCATCTCCGTCTGGGCCAATCCCAATGGATAGAGAGAAGTGGAAGAAGAGTGGGGAGATGACCGATAACCCGATGACGGTGGTTTATTATCGCTTATATTTTTAAATGTTTTCTGTTTGTTTTTATAAGTATATTTAAAAAATGTAAAAAGTGCGCTACTATCTCAGTCATGTTTAACTTTCTTGCTGTAGTATACTTCCTAGTAGTTGTAGACGAACTTTATCTTAATAGAACAGAAAGAATGTTTACCTCTCAGACAAAAGTCCATAACCGGGGTGAACGGCGTCGACGTCATTTTCCTTGGCAACTCTGATGATTTCTGGAATGCTGAGGTACGCCTCAACTGGAGGTAGACCCTTGCCGACTATGTATGACTCATCGGCTTTTTGTCTGCAAGCAAACACAAATACAGTTTGTTCGAAATAAGTAAGCCGATCGGAAGTAGTCTGCAAGTCGCTGCGCAGTAGTAATTTTTACGACAAAATCAGTAGCGCGCATGCGTGGTAATGCCGCGATGGGCGGGGTCAGCGCCTCTTGTCTGTTTCACTCAATCCTTAGTGTTTAATGTATAATTCTGTCTCGCTCCCCCAGTGCAAGTACACAGTCAGTGCCAAAAGTGTTACGCGTTGTTTTTATTTTGACGTTATTGTTGTTTAGTTTTTGGATATTGTTTTTGTTATTTCTCATTGCTAATGTATTATTGTGGTTTGCCTTTGTTTTTTTTTTGCTGAAAAATGCCTAAACGCAACACTGTTTTGCAAATCTGTGGACTATTTAAAATTTAAATGACAATGTAATGATTTTGTAAAAAATCAAGTATGGCTTTTATCAATAAAGCAATCCAGCAATATTACACGTAGTGTTAACAAATTATTTATCTTATTTTCGAAATTATTTGAATACGTTTCCGAACGCTAACACTTTATTACGCGACTGTAACTGCGCGGCCCCAGAAAACGGCTAACTTCCGATCGGCTTACTTATTTCGAACAAACTGTATGTAGTATTAGTTTTTGAGTTATTATCGATCTATTAATTTAATAAGCAGTATTCCGCGGCTTGACCCGCTTTGCTCCGCTCCTAAGGATCGTAGCAGGATGCTAGATATCCTACAGCCTTCCTCATAAATGTGGCTATCAAATACAAAAATTGTTTTCTTATCCAACTGGAAGTTCCAGGAATTAGCGCGTTCAAACCAACAAACTCTTTAGCTTTATTGTAATGTTCGTTTTTTATGGGATTACTTGGCAAACGAGCAGGCGAGTAACCTAATAGTAAGTATTCATCGCCGCCCATGGACATCTGCAATACCAAAGGATTTTCAGATGCGTTGCCGAGCCAAGGAAAAGGGAGGGGAATGAGAAAGGAGAAGGAAGGGGACTGAGGGAGGAATTGGGCCGTAGATTATAATCTAATTAACTTTGTATTTTTTGATCCGATTCTAAGATTAACTGAACCTTCGGGTACGGCCGAAGGTGGCGCCGTAAGACGATGCATCGACTTGTTGGATACATAGCAATTGAAGGTAAGCATTCCTTCTCTGCCTTCCGTCTTACCGAAATTGAACTTTCGCCCCTAGTATGTAGCATTTAGTTTCCAATTTTCTCACCTGTGCATCTGCAGCTTATCCTGTTCGCTGTAGATGGCGACAGAGCGGATGCCCAATTCGGTACATGCTCGGAATACTCGGATAGCGATCTCTCCTCTGTTTGCTACCAGGACACTTCTGATTGGTTTATATTCCACACTCTTCGTATCCTGCAATAAAGAGACATTTATTGAATTACAAAACCTTTGGAACTATGGACCTCCTTATAATGTAAGTACGACAACACTTGTAAAACGACTCCAGTAGGTTATCCTTCAATTTTTTACATTTTTTTACCATAGATGATCAAACTACGCAATGCGACAGTCCATATTTTAAACTAAGTTATGGGCTACGTTTTCTATCTTGTCGTTTTCATGGAGTAATTTCAGTGTCTTTTGTGTACCTAACATTTTACCACATTTATTGCGTTACGAGAGGCATACCTACAAAGAAAATTTGGGAATCGAAGGATAGAATTTACGCGATATTCAATTGGATCTAGGTGTCCAAGAAGCTAGAGTACACCCCTCGTTTAGAGGTTGGGTAACGTTTGTATTTATAAGTAGGGCAAGAAAAACAGATCTCTATAAATAATAGTCTTTTCTAATACAGTAAGTACTTACAGTAAAATGTAAGCTATAAATTGCCAAATAAACATTGCTTATCAATGTACGAAAATCCGAAGGAAATTCATTATTTACGAGTGTTGTAAATATTTATAAGTGACCGCCGAAAGTATACCCCAAGATTAAGATATAGATTTAAGAGCTATAACACATAAACCGGTGCATTCTTGCTTTTGATAACGGCATGAGTGAACACTGAATGATTGTCATGGGTGCCCTCGTGTAATAAGAAGTATCGGGGAATTATGTGCATGGAAGATAACATTCCATCACGTCTATAGGTCACGCGGCACTGTATGGCAGAGCCCTGGGCATGTATCTTGTCCCGGGTGAGTCCCATCTCTGGGAAAGTCATAGGTATAGAATCTATACCTATCCCAAATGGGAGATGTATACTGATGTAGGTACCGAGACATTAAGCTCGCCGGGTATGTTTATAGGTTCCAATTTCCAGGATCCGACAAAATAGGGGTCTCAATACGACGCGTGTTTATTATATATACTATTTATTACACATAGGTATCATTGTCCCATTGCTGGGCACTAGTCTACTCTCAGAGTGAGAGGGATTAGGCTATAGTCCACCACGCTAGCCTACTGTGGGTTGACAAACAGATATTCCTGTGTTATTTATTGATTATTACAGACTAAATTAAAATCAGACTAAACTATTAATTATTAATAAGAAGGATTATGTTAAGTTCAAATTAATCTTGTCTTTAGATATGTTTTTTTATCAGCCCGGTCGATCCCACTGCTGGGCAAAGGCCTCCCTACCCTCCTTCCATTCTTCACGGTTTAAAGTTTTTACGGCCCAATCTCTTAAATAGGAGTCCATTTAGTCCCGCTATCTCCGCCTGGGGGCGTCCCGCGTCGTCTAATGCCTTGTGGGCTCCACTCTGTTGTAAGTCTAGCCCACGATAGTATTTGAAAGATACTTTTTTTTTAAACACATGCATTTCTGCATGTTGACATTACCTTTCAACCACACAAACTGCATGTACAATACGTAACGTATGGATAAGTAACGTCAAATTTACAATACTTCGCTATCGTTTAATTAAGTATCGATAGCATGTTTCCTCCTGTAATTGCTATTGATTTATTACTCTCATTTTTTGATAAGCAGTATGCTGAATTTAATTCGATTTCATTAGTTTTACATAACAATGCGATAATAGGATTTAAATACTTTGGACTAAAACATTAAATGAATTCTCATTGCTATCAGTTTAATAGTTTTTGAAATTACTCTCGCATACGGAGACAAATTGGCAGATCTTTTAATATCATTTGGATAAGATATTATCTAGTTAAGGGTACGATATGAAGAACATAAAAATTTATAACTCTGTAATCTCATTAAAGACAACATAAGACTATTATTTATTCTCTGACATAAATATAACAGAAGTTTTTATGTTTTTAATAGTTCAATCTTCATCAGCATTTATAACTAGGTACTACTACAAATAATGAATATTTGACAGACATTGTACCTACGCAGACTTAGTTTTAAAAAAATACCACGTAGTTAATATTAAATAAATAAAATTATAACTGGACGATGTCTTTACAAGGTCAATAGAAGCCGAAACAATTAGTTATTCTTAGAATTTTTGTTTTCTGTACGTGCATAACGCAAAATGTACTGCACGAAATTGGATGCCGTTTTCACAGTTTTATTGATGGATGCCGTGGAGGTATAATTTAATAAAATTCTAAGATATGAGCATTTGGTGGAGTTACAAAGAGAATGCTCTGTCCCTTATAGATATAGATATATGATATTGTAGGTCAAGCTAGGACGATTACCTATATTAGGTAGATAATTTTGTTTCCTGACAAAAATCAATAGGTATAAGTAATTTGTAGTTTAAAGTACGCTGATGTAATCAGTAGATATTTATGAGGTCATAACGATTTAAGCCGTCAATATATTTCGTCACAAACTGATTAAGTATCTATGCTATTTATTTTATTATGTCGAATACTTATTTCATCTTGTGTAAACATGACTTCTGATTATGTTTTTCTTTTTATTCATATAGGTAATTGTAATAGTAATAGGTAAAAAAGGATATACATACAACTTGGCTTCCAGATCGCGTGTTAACATGAAACATGCACCAGATTTTAAGTTAAACCTAGAGCAATGCAACTGTGAAAACCTTATCCATGTTCGTGCAGTAGTTTTTGCGTGATGCGTGTAATAAACATCAACCGAACAAAAATTTCCAAAAATGCTCTGGCTTTTGATGCTCTATTAAAAACTCCATATTAGTCGATCTTCAATATCTCTAATGAACAGTCGCCAGCAGGTCAAGGTATACAAAACTGTCAAATTTCTCCAAACGAATTTAAACCTTAAATTGTTGAAGATAAAGTTCAAAATCAACTGAGAAAATTTGTCATTTTGTGGTAACTTGATGTGCTGGCCACCGTACAGTTTGTTCGAAATAAGTAAGCCGATCGGAAGTTAGCCGTTCCGAACTACCGCGGTGATAAAATCGTTTAATTGTTTTAATACATAAATATCGAAATTAGTAAACAAAATAATTAGAAATGTGAAACATATTCGACTCTAATTATCTTTACAGCGACTCTTTCTATTAAAATTTACCACTTCTAAACCACTTGCAGACAACTTCCGATCGGCTTACTTATTTCGAACAAACTGTACAGACAACAATCTGTTTTACTAAACAACTATTTTATTATATGTGTAGTTAACTAGATGAAAAATCAAGGCATTTCCTGAAAGGACGTTGTAATAGTCTATAAATAGTTCCCATGATAATAGTAAACATCTTTTAAAAAGACTTAAAAAAACAATCTACCCTTAAGTACAAATTCAAATATTTTGTATAGGGAATTAATATAGCATTTATATTTACGGAAGTGAATGTTGGGTATGGCAGAAGAAACATGAAAGTAGAATTAATGCTGTGGAGATGCGTTCCTTGCGAAGTATGTGCGGTGTAACTGATAGATTGAGAAATAGTGTGATAAGGGAGCGTTGCGGTTAAAAAGATGATATAGTGACACGCATTGAAAGGGGTATGCTGAGATGGTTTGGACATGTCGAGAGAATGGATGAAAGGCGATTAACGAAAGGGATTTATAAAGCGAATGTCAGTGGAGTCGCCAGGAGGGGACGCCCTAGAAAGACATACCACGACTTTATTGGTGAGATCCTTCAGAAAGGCCAGGTGCGTAGTACCCGCAACTGGCGCATGTGTATGACAAGATATATGAATGTGGACGAAGCAAAAGAAGTATGCAAGAATCGTAGCAGATGGCATTCTGTAGTTTCTGCCTAGCCCTATGGGAAAAAGGCGTGAGTGTATGTATGTATGTATATTTAGGTATATGTCAACATTATATATAGTTCAACTAGTTCCTACCGACACAATAGATGAAGAAGAACCTACTAAGTAGTTTATTGAATGTCTATAAAGCACATCATCTATTTTGATAACACACGATATTGTTGTGACACTCACAGGACATTTTCATTGCGAACCGATGGACTTTGACTTGTGGCTGTTCATAATTATATCATGGTCAAAAGTATAAAGTCTTATTGTGAATTAGTAACGCAGAACAGCATAAAGCTGAGCACCGCCCTTTTTCCTTGCGGTGGATGAGACACATAATCGGCAAATATTATTATTATTATTTTTAATCGTGTTTAAATATATCTTTTTTTTTAAGTTTTGTAACAGTCTTGTAATTAAGTCTCATCTTGTTTTGCAGGAAATAATAAGTTTTTATTTCTTCTTTCTTTCAATTACTAAGTTATTCTTAATCTAATCAAACAAACCGTTTTCCTGCTAATTGATTAGTTACAGTAAAGGTAGTGGTTTATTAACCCTTGCCCAGTTTTCCCCATACCATTAAAGAGTACGACTATTGTCTAATAAGGTTTTTTTTTTATAGTAACTATGGAAATTCCTCATGGATCTTCTACCACCTGTGGAGGCGACAGGGTATATCAGGCTTGTATCTATTGCAGAAACCTTTAGTCACGACCAAGGGATATTACGGAGTGTTTTGTGTCTTCAGGGGCGTATTACCACGTATTAATGCCATCATTTTTAGGTTGTGAGAGAGGGATGCCGCTCTACAGGTTAAATAGTGGCGTCCCTCTTTCACAACGTAAAAATTATGGCATTAATACGTGGTAATACGGCCCCTGGAAAGGCTGTGTGTTTTTATATCTGTCAAAATACGACTATTTTTTATAGAAATCTTGGAGCGTAGCATAGTTGAGGCGGCAGGGGCAACCCGGCCCGGGCGGCATTTTTAGGGAGCAAAATTTTACAATAAATTATATGCAGGTTTTGGGTCTACATGTAGTTTCTCTTAGTGAAAATTATAAATTAAAACTTACCGAAGAAGCTGAGCGTCCTTTAGCGGTACTCCATGCTTGAAACTGTGAAGCAGTCGCTCTCAGAGCGAAACGTGCTTTTAAGATCTGCATATTTTTACTTAAGTATAACAAAACTAACTACAAAATAAAATAAGTACAAGCTTAAACTATTAATTACAAAATCAGCGGATTATTTCATTTTTGTAAAAAGTTTGACTAGATATTTTTTTCGTTTCGAGTCGTGCCTTCGGCTTCGTCGTGTTTCGGTTTCAAATCTGGAACAAAGGGAAAGAATATTAATGACTTAGTATTTAGAAATTCATCCATCTGGTAAATTATGTTGTTTTTTAATTGTCACTCTTAGTAAGTTTTGATTTGTGCGATATGAGGCTCACAAAATTATAAATGGAGGAAGTTCTAAAATAATCACAGAGTATTTGTTAGTTCCTAGACTGCATGACGACGTAGTATAAATAGAAGTACATAACATAAATTATTTTGCCTCTCTATAAATACTACATAAGTATTTATATTCTGTCAACTTGTACAACGAGAGTTAATTGGCTTCAAACGCTATAAATTTACACGTCACATACACGTGGAGATACATTGTACTGTGCACCTATTTCCGTGTCTACTAATGTATTGAAATACAAGATGTATTCCTACTTTCAATCTTAGCACGTTTAGTTATCTTTTTTTATGGCATAACTCGACAAAAGAGCAGGTGAGCCACCTGATTGTAAGTAAGTAATCGTCGACGCCAATGGACATCTGCAATACCAAAGGAGTTGCAGATGCGTGGTAGAGCCTATTTAAGGGAAAGGGAGGGGAAGAAGGGAATAATTGGGCCTCCGGCGCTCCACACTCACAACGGTATGCAAACTACTAGTCGTCGATATTCTGTGGTAGGGTTATCTCGGCCAAGCATGAGCGGCATTCTAGAATTTCGTTTGTGTCCAAAAGGCGAAGGAATTTCGCACATCCAACAACAATAATGGTAGATATTTTGTAAATATACTATCCCACACAAGAGTATTATATATAAGAAGGTATTTACTGATTTCTGGAACGAAAACATAAAACATTAAAATAAGTACTTAGAACTAATTGTTACACGATGTCCATGAAGTTTTATTTTCGAATCTAATATTTTTCAGTCAGTAATATCAGTACCTAGCCGCCACTTAATTCTCACTTAACTCTCCATGCCTAGATGAAGTTCAATGGGCTAGTTGACAGATTTTTTTATGGCGCCATAAACAAATTAAACTTATATAGAGCCAAACAGCAAAGAAAAAATTAAAATCGATGCGAAAATAAGGCCGTTATAAGCATTTTCATGTTATGCTAGACAGATACGCGCTTTAGTACAATGTGACGACACACCATGCGTTCGCAATACAAATTCTATACTGACACTACATTTTGTGGGAAAGTGACAAAGTAAGCCCTCTCGATCAAAAACTTTAAGACCGTACATCTTGGAACTTTAAAGTCGACTTCAATTATATTTCAGTATACGATTATTTTTAATAATATTGTTCGATAGGACTGTTATTTTCAATTAATCTAAGACAGTCATCTACTCTTCAAATAGAAGAATAATATATAAGAATTCGTTTTTACATAAGGCGATCCCCGCCTCTTCACTAACAGAGCTTGCCGTGTAAGCGAATGTTTACACTGAACAAGTAAATACTTACTGCGTAGATACTTTGATCAGGTAAGTAATAAGCGAGTAATATTGGCTTTGTTTGCGATACACACCTCTTTTCGCAATTCTGATTGCTCACTAGTTTTGTGAGGGGATTTTGTTTGGAAAGACGAACGGTTAAATGAGTGATTCCTCTACGAAATATTATTTACAAATTAGTTTTTTGATAAATGGGAGTCGGAATATGATAACATAGAATTTAAGATTAGTTTTCCATTTAGGGTTTCAGTTAGTATCTCAAAATCCTATAGATTACCTCATTGGTTCAGTGAGTGTTAACACGACCTAACCGCTAAGCGTGAGGTCCAAGATTTGATTCATAGGTCGCGCATTGTTATTGGGTTTTTTCATTAGAAATTACTCGTGGCTCGGAATTCGGATCTGTGTCCAGAGATTCGTCCCTCATCAAATGGGATCAATAGATAATAGTACTGAAGCTAAAACATACCGTGAAACAGGAATGAATGAAGGATTAAGCGGAGATGCCGCTTAATCCTTCAGAAAAAGCTAGTACTTATATTAAATGCGGCCTTTCCAAACAAGCCAACAATATGTATCTTAACACTATTCGACGGTAGGACATAACAAACAATTTTATTGGTCATTTTCAAACAAAAGGATTTTTAAACTAAACACTTACGTTATTTTTCCTTCATTAAAATGACTTTGCATGGAAAATGCCTAAAAAATACATAAACACTTACGCTTAAAATACTCAATAATTAAGCTTATATTAACTTATTGCCTACACATGTTTCGTCTATTGGTGATACAAATGACCGAAACGACCTGAATGACATTGCTATATGGAAGTTGCCTTTGGATAACGTTCTGTTCAGTTTATTTTATTTTATTAAGTATAAACAAGTTGATCATGGAGACTAGATAGAAATAAATGATTACTCTAATTCTAGTATTTTCGCAGATCTCCATTAAATATCTAAATTTGAAAGTACGCTTCATTTAACCTTTTCGCATAACATCCATTTTCGAAATATCAATTTTCCGAAATATGCCTCGTGTAGAAGTTGTATTATAGATACAGGACCAAATACATCTCGAAGACAAGTGCTGGAAGTACTTTGGACTAGTAGAATACATGTTAGTATTGAACTCAATAGGACCTCGTTTATCAGGTAGTCCATTAAAAAAAATGCAGCAATGTTGACCATTTGGACGGGGCACGTCATGGGCCTTTTGCAACCAAGCATTACTCAGATCGAGGTTTAAAAGGTCGGGGTTATAAGCAGAGACGGGGATTGTTCGCTGACGAACTGTGAGATAACACGCGAAATGCATTAAACTTGTGACCTATTTCCTGGGCTACTTATTCCACATCCACCCCGAAATCAGGAAAATCTCAAAAGTACATACTTCTCCCCTAGTTTAGGAGGCAGGGTTTTAATTATTTAAGCTACCTTTATCTATCTGAACTTGTAACCTAATTGTAAAACAAAGAGTTTTCTGGGTCAATAAAGTTATTTATTTACTTTACTAATAGGATATTGCAAACTTCCGTTTGCTTCCTGTATTAATGTAATACATTTTTGATACTTTCGATAGTTTAAAATGCAAAACCATGTATTCAAGACAAGATAAGACTACATACTTGCTTGATAGACAGCTCCAAAAAGCTAAGTAGCGTTTTTAATATCCCGCAGGTTTGGGTAAAGTTAAATACTTCATTGAACGACAAATCACTAAAGATCCGGATGAGTTGTGAACTTGTAACGATGCTGTAATGTAATCCTAGTACCACAATGATGAGTAAATAATTAAGTACACAATTAATTAATTAAACACAACACACAATCTAACTGTAATTAGGTGAGCAATTAAGATTTTTATCGGCCGTTCCATGGTAAGATAATATAGATAAATATATAGGTACAAATATCTATGTAATTTAAAGGTCTATGAACTTATCTATGATTTACACAAAGATCCGATAAGAAGGTAAGTATTTTAAAAATTCGGAATATTCTAAACCATGGATATAAGAGACTATTTCAGTTGCTCTGTGCGCATTTTCAATTTATCCTCATTTTACGAGATCCTGTTCAATCTAAAAATATACATAAGTATTTATCATGGCCTTAACCAACAAGATATAAATAAGGATAAAATTATACAGTGTCGTATTGGGTGCATCATGCTTCGAGTAACACGGGTTGCTCGAAGGCATCATGCGTAGAAAAGTTGCAACACACGCATTTATTAAATTTTCCCGCGAAATTATGTAAAGGTTTATTAATAAGTGAATGTTATCACACCACCTATTGCATAGTGACTTCTAACGGACTGGTTCGATATAGCGATTAGCGTGGTCTGGACGCAAAACATGCTGTTGTGTTGCTAGTACAAACTAAGAACCAAATTATTAATTTAAAAAAAAAAATGGGCATATGTCCACAGATTAAATAATTCTAACTTCTAATAATAACAGATTGATATACAATCACCTTTGTGTGAGCGCTTAGTTTTTGTAAAGCTAACATCCTATTTGTCTGACAACACAATATTTTTATTTTATTCTTATAAAATCTGCTTCTATCGAACAATCTAATCATATTATTAGTTGAGCAAAACGTGATGAAAATTGAGCAGATTACCATCTTCTAATGCTGGTATAATATAAGTGGCCTTCAATATGGATGTTACACTTGTACAATAAGCAAAGTATCAACCTATTGAACATTGTTTCAGTACCTACCTAAATGTAAATAGTAGATGTGATGATTATAAAATGTTACAGAGGTTAACTTCGGGCAGGCACAGTTATTTCCAGGGAATTGCGCCTATGTATAAAAGTTTATACATATCAACATGACCGTTTACATCGTATTTACTTATTTAAATCACGTTTACATTGTCCGCTGCAAGCGAATACGTAATGTTTTTGTATGAGCGCGTAATTATGGAAACACAAACATGTCGTGAGACAACCAATACTAGTATTACATGGTTGTATAGGATTTTCTATGGTGCGCCGAGCGGCGCGTTCTTCAGTTTTTAACTTTTTTATTCGCATGTGACGTAGGCAAATTTATTAGTAAATTCTGATTATGAGGGGTTCACCAGCAAAAGGACTGCCTTTGCTGGTCATAGGCCATAAAATATCCTGTCTCTACACATACAACTTCACTGGGTGTTTTGGCTCAGTAGCTACAATCCTATTTTGGCCGATGTGGGTGCGTTTACAAATACAAATTCCACATAGGTACGTAAACAGAAGCCGAAATAACTATGCGAAAAACAAATATTAGTGGGTGCGGGGATCCAACCCGCGCCCCATGACGTAATATCCTATTGCTCGGATACTGCGCCAATAGAGCTTTCAATCATTTTCAGTCAGTGCAACTGAACAATTTAACTTGATAAACATCACATGACTGCAATTTATGAATTGCCGGATGTCCAATGTGTGATCAAAATGATTACGAATGATACGTGGTCATTGGAAGGGTAAGTACAGCCAAAATGGCCAAATTTTACCAATTATTTGCTGGTTTACCCCTAAAAAAGTTAAGTGCAGGTAAACAACAAGAATAAAGATATGATTATGATTTATCTGTGTTAAGACCTGTTTCAAGGTTTGTGAACATTACGTAATGAGATAAAACTTTTTACCGTTACTGGCTAATGTTGTTAATTGTTAAATAGTTTATTCCAAATTCAAACAAACCGGTAGGTTCGTTCTCAACGGGTTTAGCGTCTTTCGTACTCCTTTTATTTTATTTTTAAAATACGACGCAAAACTTGATAATTAAAATAAAATGGAGGAGCACGAGAAATTAGCGCTTTTATGCGCTTGGTAGGTAGCTGTTTTTGTTTTTATATGTATTTTTGTTTGAATTATCCTACACGTGCTTCTACAGCACGATGCTTAACTAAGTTTTTAGTTACTAGTTTGATTCCCACCAAATATATAACAGTTTTAAAATGTAAAGAAATTATAAAATCGGAACTCTACTCGTTATTATATACTTACTTATTTACGAGGAAGAAAACAAATGATTGGGCAATTTTATTTCTTTAAATGCTGAATGACGAACAAAAATCAATAACAAGTTTGTACATAAATTCTAGTTTGATATGTCACGGTTAGTATGTGATTTATCTTATATTATTCCCAATTGTAGTCAAATTTAAATAAATAACTAGGGCATTGATAAAGAAGCAACTCACGCAAAATATGCAATTTGACCCATCACAATCTTAGCTATCATTAGTTGCTTACGTCATCTTGGCATTTTTGTACCAACAGAAAGATTGGGTCTTTTGTGTATTTGACAATCACATCTCCGTACTTGTAATTGTGTATGAGTCTATAAACTTATCAGATAATACTAAAAAGTAATATTATCTATCAACAGATAAGCACCATAATCGCTTGTTTATTAGCTAATATTAGATAGGTGAATTTAAATATATCAGTTCTTATCTACTAAAGTCCAATAAACTCGACATAAATCGATATTCGGAGATATAAATCATATTATCCATCATGGTTTTATGACTTCGAGCTGACCCGACAGACGTTATCCTATCTTACCAAACGTTCCCACTGACGACAAAACATGTTGCAAACAGCTACCTATCCCACCCACTCTTTGACAGTTAGATACATGTTTGCAACATGTTTTGTTCTCAGTGGAAACGCGGGGTTAGCTATAGAAAATTCAATTCGAACTGGAATAAAATAGTCATTAAGTTTCCGAATAATGTGTAATTTGCTGCGCAATTTTCTTAATTTTTCTTTCCGTGAGAACGTACAAATTAATTAAAAAACTTTAAAGAGTCGTTCTTAAGTTATGGCGTGACCAAGGGAAACAGGAATTGATTTTTAAATGTAGGTAAGTATATGTATAAAGAAGAATACTATGTGAAGTGCTGCAGCATTGTTCAGGCTTCCTACAATTGTTTCAGCGGCCAAACAAATCAATCATTGTTACAATGATTGTTTTGCTTGTTTTAATTTGATCCATTCCATAATATAAGACTATCGAATAAGATGGTATTGCCGACGATAAAAATTTGAAGTCTAGGCTCGATCTGTCAAATAATATCTATCTCTATAGTATAAATCGAAAATCGCCGATAAATGACGAAATAGTAGTAAATAAGATCCGGTTTAATGAAAAGGAGACATTTTTTTCTGTGTGCAGACATAAATTTATTAATGTATTGAAAATAATTTATTAGCAATATACTCAAGTCAAGTAAAGGACCTTAATCCGCTTCAAAATTTTTTTGAGCCCGTTGCGTCTGTTCTTTCTGGAAACGCCACTGGGAATTTTCGTAAATAATCTAATCCGGTGGAAAATTGAGAATGCCTTGCCTATACAATATTTCCACAGGCGCACGACTACACCGGTGACTTTATTTCTCAGAGATAACTATTATGATTGTGTGTAACAAAGTGAGCAACCAAGAGCGATGACCGATAATGTAAAATCTTTAGATCTGTTTCCGTGTTGTCTGTCCTAACGCATGAGTTGACACTAATCGCGTAGATTACAGATTACATTATTTTATGACAAATTCTTAAAAGATAACCTATCTAAGTAAAATACAAATTTAGGTCAACATTTTCTGACGCAATCTCATAATAAATATTTGGGTAAAACTACGCCCCGTAGGAACGCCCATAGGCAAAGCATGTACACAAATCTTGACCGATTTATCACGACGGACAACAAAACTGTCAGTTCAATCAATAACTAGCTTATGTCATACTATAGGTTAATCTCTTCAGATTATAGACCCTGTCTGTCTAGACATAAGCCGTTATATGAAGGACTTCTAGAAACCCTAAAAATATTACATGTTACTAGGCTTAGATGGATTAATCTAATTAGTAAAGGATTTGTTTGAAATTTTGGACGTACCTAATTAACATTTTCTAGTGCTATACGTACATGTGACTTGTGAGGGACAACAGATGGAGAAGGGCAACGACTAAATGGTGGCCGAGGGATGCAGTCGGAAGCCAGCAGCAAGATGGGTCGACGACATAATTCAAGTCGCTGCGCATACTTAGATAAGAGCAGTGCTGTTCTGGGACCTTGGTGGCCGGCATTGTGGATTAGAGTAGAGAAGATAAAGGAGGCCTATACCCAGCAGGGGGTGAAGTCTGGCTGTAGCGGACAACGAGTCGAAGAATTAAAATCAATATTGTTACAGAGTTATGTGAGCCACAACTTGTACCCCTCAACGGGGCAACATAAGCGAAGCCATTTCGCTGGTACCTAGCGATCATTCCGGAGGCACCACTAGAAGATAAAGGGAAGCAAGAAGGGACCCTGAAGAACAGAACCAGCGGTGAAGACTTGAAGACCGAAGAAGAAGAAGAACGAAGAACGTTACGGAGTGATTCGCTAATGTTTTATCTGAATAAATACGGCAAGTGCCTTTCAACGTTAATGTGGTTTTCATCAGTCTCCACTCTCACCACTTCACTGGCTATGGATGATGGTGATATGAACATGCATAAGGTTTTGATAATGCAATATACAAAATATACAGGTAAGTGCTCCAGTGAATGAACACTTAAGGAATTCTCGAACTTCAAAAAATAATTACGATATGTTGCCTCTAAAGGATTCGAACCAAAGCTATATTTTAGTATTAAGATTTTATTCAAAAATCATTTTTATGTTCGTTTTATAACATAAGCTGTATACTTTCATACATATTTAGCAATAAAGTACAAAATACCCTAAAACCCCAGTGAATGAACGGAAATTTCTAGTAAATGAACAAAATAAAACCAGTAAATGAACACCATTTTTCTTTATTTAAAATTCTAAAAAAGGCGTGTTTTTGTAACAATTGCAGTCCAACAAATAACTAAATTAACGAAAATAAATCCTAGAAACCTTTAAATCTGATACAAATAATGTAATATGATATTATAATATTATTTCCCGTATAAATCCTTCGGTGCCGCTGTAGGTGCCGCTACAGTTTCTTCGACTTCAATTTCATCATTTAGCTTAGCCTTTTTATCTGAACTTTTTATATTTCGATTATTATCAGTGTTTTCTTCGTGGTATTTAATATTATGCTTTGTTCTCTTTTCCTTCTTTTTTCTTTTGCCTCGAATTTTCGGTTTTTCCATTCTTTTTTCTTCTATTTTCCTGTGTCATCATTTTGATATGTTCTTTATACTATTGACCGGTTAATCCAAATGGCATGGGATTTGATTTCTTTGTACATAGGTACTGGTTTCTGACACTTACGCGAATATGAGACATTGAAATAAAATTATTATTAACGGAGTTTATCGTGTTATATCGATATTCTTTGATTCCAGACGTTTCAGATCCTTTACAACATCCATGGTCACGGATGAACTGAGGACTGACTTACTCGTTCTTATGTCAAAATTACTAACAGCTAACCTACATTTTGGTAAATTATTTTTATTTAATCCGGTCACGCAAAAACGAGCTCACCGTATTCTTCGGGCTCGTAGTATTGTGCTTAGATTCAGATTATACCAATTTACCAAGAATTCGGAAATTATATATTATAAATGGAGGAACATCTTTTCCATCAGCAGCAAAAGTACAAAGTATTATTATCGATTCTTATTCTTTCCACTGGCGATTTCGCACGTAATGTATAATATTCTTAAGTCCTAATAATAGCCACTTTTTTACTTACTCTATTGTTAGTTGTCAAAAAAAATTTAACAGTATCAAATACTTCCTAAGGATGCATAGGAAAATGTAATTTTGCTCTATTTATTATCCGATTCGGCAATCTAAGCATCTTCATGCGTAGCTAGTTCTGATGGTGGACGCATTTTTCGTTTCAAGGGAACTTTATTATCTATAGGGACAGTTATACATAAAATTATTATTAATAGTAAAAAGGGATGGTTTTAGATTAAATCCAGTTGGAAAGGATCCAGTTAGTAAAATGGGGTTATCTCAACAAAACGGCTACAGGGTGCGGATGTGGAGCTGTGTCGCAAACTATGGCTCACCTCTTATCCTGTCCTCTATGCCCTGAAACCTGTAATATAGACGACCTCTGCGCTGCCACTGATAATGCTTTAAAGGTGGCTAAGTTTAAGGCAAAGAGTATTTAACGTACCCTCGACACGAAGAAGTTGAAAAGGATGTGTTCATTTATTGGACACATTTACATGACGAAAACTAATATTTGAACATGACGAAAATGTTAGTTCATTCACTAGATTTTATGAGCCAGTAAATGAACACACCTGTTCCAATACTGGCCATAAGATAAGAAATCATTTTTTAAATGTACTCCCAAAACATGAATCTTATGGTGTAAAAATAAGTAACATTTTTTAATAAAAATATGAAATCGAAGGTTTCCCATTTTAATTAATTTTTGGTTCCTATGCTGGAACACCTAATAATTTCCTTAAAACTGACTAAAACGACAAGGGAATTAATTTGAGACGTATAGTATAACTATCTTTTAATCAAATTAATAAGCAACTTATCACAATTACTTCAATTTCGGCTACAATGCCCAATCAAAAAAGTTGTATCCTACCCGAGTCCTAAACTCTGGCCCGAACAAATATAAAAATACACCACACCGACAACTTTAAACGCTCGCCCTTTTGAAACGAATAGTGTTATAAAAAATGACTGTTGTCACTAAAATAGAAAATTATGTTTCAATCACGAAAAAAAATACTGTGTTGGGTAGAAATATCCTTATTTCTTATTTTTTGGAAAGAACTGAGATTTGTTCATTCACTGGGGGGTGTTCATTCACTGGAGCACTTACCCTACATGATCGTAACAAGTACTCAAATTGTTTACGACGCATAAAAATAAACAGCATTAATTATTTATTTCATCAGTTCCACACCTTCAATGAAAAAACAATGTGTTATTCTGCCTACAGTCCATGACTAGATAAGAAAATGTAAAACAAATATGTATTAAACAAGTAAACAACAAACAAAAAAGTAAAACAAGTAGTATTCAGGTAAGTTTGACTGTTTTACAATCCGTTTGTTGTGATTTAGGGCAAATATTGGGTAAGCGCGTGCTTTTAACTCAATAAGACATAAGTATACTACTTTATCGTACTTAATAATATAAATGCGAAAGCAATAATTGTCTGGCTGCTTGGTTGTTTGTTACGTTCACGTTCACGCTTAGATAAACCGCTAAAACAATTTTAATGAATTTAAGTATAGAGTGGACCTTGCGTATGTCCTTCTGCAAGGCTCCTTAGTCTGTAAAAGTCCATTCGGATACAAGAGAAATCGCGGGAACAGTTAGTTCGCTAGTGCTACCCAATCCTTATCTGCAGCCTTGAGCACTTCATATAACCTCCGCAAATGCCTCGCTGATCTGTTATCTTCGTGCGAATGGTCATTGATCTCCCTAACAGTTGAGCTATTATGATAACTGATGCATGTCGCATACGTAACCCATAGTAATATTATAAATGGGTAACTGAGTAACTCTTTTTATCTGTTTCCTTTTCCCGCCTAAACTGCTGAACAGAATTAGATTCTTCGATTCTCTGTTGAGTCACTGGCAAACCCCTTGATGTTAACAATTTCTATCAGAATTAGATAAAATTTGGCAAGGAAATAAATTGCATCTTAAGTAAGGACATACGACTACTAATGATACCGCGAGCAATAGCTAGTTTCTATAGGTACTATAAATGGGTCTTTAAGGCAATCGATTTCATAAATTGCCCTACATTATTACCTTCTCACCTATTTTGATATTTGGACTTTAAAAAGATAACGTAATTCTTAAGTTTGTTTTGGCTTTTCAGATATCGTCCGATAGGCAGTTCTATTTAAATCTGAATTTTAAAAGAGTTCTATAAACATACATAGAAAATACCCTACTTCCTCCTTTTCGAAATTTCTAAAGTCGGTTAAAAATACCATCATCGTCTGTCATCCAAAAGCTCCGATTTGATGGAGATACAGAAAAGTGACCTATTGACGTTACAGCAACATTATTGTCTAATTTATTTACGTCACCGTACATTTTAATAAAGTTTTAATCAGCCAGCTGCGAAGATAATAATGAGCGCTCTGTGATTGTTAAATCAACTTAGTGTCCGTTGCCTCCGAGGTTGTTAGCCTACAGAGTAACAGCATGATTTATGTACTGTTAACTTTTATATTCCTATTTCTTGAAAAAAATAAAGACTGCCACTGCTTCTACCAGTCCCGTAAAACTAGGTACCTGTCCAAAAATATCTTCACAATTTTCATTAACTTATCACGAAGAACTTCATTGAAATTTGGTTGGTAACTAGGTACAGAGTTCTAGGGTTGTAAGCAAAGGCAAGAAAATACTAAAAGCGAGGGAAACACCACGGTTCAATCGTTATACAGCACAACTCATTTCGTAAAGTACCATTGAATGCAGTAACTAAGCGGAATATTTTATAATTAAACCGTTAATTTCAGCAAACTAAGTCATTTTTTTATTGCCACCAGAATTTTATTATATCTTTTGGTTGACACAATCTTTACCCAGAACGTGCGGTGGTTTCTTGTTTGGCAACACACACTAGTGCCAATGTCGGCCATTGAACCCATACATGTTTGTTGATGTTATGCAAATAAAGAAGATTTAAAAACAAGTCACATTACTGTTCATAATGTTCTATGTAGACTTTTATACAAGATCTTTTTTGTTATGGTTTTTTTTTTTATTTTGACCTACGATTTTTGTCAGCTTTTTAACAAGTAGGTTCTGTGAGCTAACCAATTAGTACCCAATTATTTTTTTTAAGTCACGTCTACATTAAACTGCTGTGTTCATTTCAGATAAATCAATGGTAAAATCGATATCACCACATATCATTTTATATTCACAAACAACGATTTCATTGTAATCTTACATAACGTTTGGGGTTAATATTCATATAGTTATTAATTTATTCCGTCAAAACCGCAATTTCTCTGAAAACCAGTTTGGCATAAAATACCGGTTAATCGGACTTTGACCCCTAAAGTATAGGCTACACGAGGGCTAATCAAAAGAGCGTTCTTCTTCTTCTTCGTATCGAAGGTACGTATTTTTTTAAATTTTAATTTGGTTCTATACTCTTTGCCTAAAACTTAGTCACCTCTAAAGCATTGTCAGTGGCAGCGCAGAGGTCGTCTATAATACAGATTTCAGGGCATAGAGGACAGGATAGGAGGTGTGCCATAGTTTGCGACACAGCTCCACATCCGCAAAAGAGCGATAAAATTAAAACACGGCCAATAATCTCGATTTAAGTGTTTACTGAAAAAGTTTAAGGAATAATTCTATTAGTTAGGTAAATAAATAAGTAAAACTATGACCCCTGCGAATTGTCCGGTAGTTTTAAGAGAAGCTATCTTAGCTATCAGATAATACTAGATAGGTATATGACTATGTCGACATTTTTAATCGGAAGACCTTCTCGTATTGTAAACAACATGATTTATGTCATGAAGTCTTATTATGAAAATCTTCAATTACGTAAGTAAATAATAGATATTACTTATAACTATATTCTATTTTATGGGATGTCATTGTTAACACAATAAGCTATCTACTTAACACTGGTCAAACGTAGAATTTAGTTTCTAACGTAATTTTCTTTATCAATCGCATTATTTTCTGCATTGGAGTTATTGCGAAAATAAACCTTGACAGTTTCATTTAAGTATACTTTCTAATTAGATTTTCAGTATAATTTACACTAGAATCCCTACAATGATACATATAATTAGAGGAGCAATTACTACGTCTCGACTCTCGTGTATAAGATAACTTTGAAAGATAAACGTTACTAATGAGCGAAGGTCATTAATAAACACTGTATATTTGTAACTTTTAATTTATTTTTTAAAGTTAAAATTGGTAACAAGATATACCCATGACATAATAAAATAAAAAATATTGTTACCTTTAAAAACTCGCAACGGAATATAATCAAAGATGGCGAAAACAAAACACGTCCACACGGTCGGGGTGCCGGCACGCAACTGTTGATTTGTGTGTGGGGTTTTGTGAAACTATACACTATGCAGGTCACAGCGACCTCTAATGAGGCTTATCAGCGAGGTTCAATGGCAATAAACGTCTAGCTTTATCTATTACGTAATCAGTGGTACCTTCAATGGAAACATGATCACGCTGTAGTTATCATTTCCAAATTTCGAGTACCTATTAGTTCAATAAACCGCATGGGGTTCTATTCTCTACAGCTACAGATGTACATTCAAACAGAGTTGTTGTTGTTCTCCCTCTGCAATTAAGCCAGCCGATGGAGAGTTTCTTAAGCTCTGATCCATAGCATCTGTAGACTACAAAATTAAATGGAAATTTACAAAACTTCTTTAATTGTGCTTATTTTGTTGTGTCTAGAGGCTGAGACTTTGTGCGCTGATACGAGTTATTAATACAATTATTACAGTGCGTTTCTTATTCGTCTTTTTTATATCAAGAAGTTTGGGACCTTCGTATTGCCCCAATTTTTAGAACTGACAGATAACGATTCCATTTAGAATGGTGAAATTTAAAATTTCTATGGCGCCGATTAAAGTCAATGACAAATATAAAAATAAACGTAAGTAACTTTAAAGTAACACGAAAGTGTATTTGAGACATGAATTCTACAAAAAACTACAGGAGTATTTGAAGCAAAACAATAAGCTTGATTTTAAAGAGTATCACTATCACGACTTATGATAAAACAAAGTCCTCCGCCGCGTCTGTCAGGCTGTCTGTTCGAGATAAACTCAAATACCACTGCACCGATTTTCATGCTGTTTGTAGCGTGGTTCTCGAGGATGGTATATATGTTTATTACATATACACGAGAAACCACGCGGGCGAAGACGTGGGCAGAAAGCTAGTTTATTATATTATAATTTGTACTTTAAAAGAATTTCATTCAGAAAATCATAGGGACCATTAAAAGAATATTATACTTACTAGAAGACAGTGCCAAGAGAATGTTGTACAGAAATAGCATAACGTATACGTAGTGGAGTCATGGGAATGCACGAGTATATTTTTGTTGGGTCAAACGTTGGCACTGGAGCTTTCTTCTACTGCTTTATTAGTTAAATAAATACAAACATTACAATATAACATTTATTTTGTGCCAATATTGAAATATCTAGAGCGTTTATTCCGTGTAAAGTTTTAAAAAATATACAAAAATATATTTCTGTCATAACGCCACACTTGAGTGTTCTTGGATTTCTGTTTTATCACACCATTGAAGATGAAAACAATAAGATGAAAATATGGAAATAAACTAGTATAAAATTGTTTGAGTGTAGAGATCAGAGCTAGGATATTATTTTATCAGTTGGAATAATTTTAAGTTGCACATTAGGAAGATGCAAAGCTAAAACGACCTTAGACGATCAGACACTGTGAGAAACTGGAATACAGTTGACTTGCAATCTGGAATGGAATTTCTGTATTTTGGTGCTGTACTTAGAAAACTTTAAGCAGCTTAATATGTAAAATACATGCTATCCGAAAGCAAATAATTCGATTGCTCGTAAGCTGAAGGACGATTTTTTCCGCAACCTCCATTCTTCGTACGCACGGCTACACATCAAGCTATACATAACCAGTTTAGGCTGGCGTCTTATTGTTTGGGAAGCCTTTATAATGCGAGATCAGCTTAAACTGGATTTGTATAGGTAGTACCTGTAGCTGTGTGTACATAGTTAATATAGATATAATGATCGAGAACTTTATTTTTGGCGAGAGTAGTTGGGCTTTTGTAATTTTGCTGGAAACATTTGAAAATATTAGGAGTTATTTTAGGAGCAATGCAATGTAAAAAATGCGCCAATTTTTAGTTGCCGGCAAATAACTTGGAACTAAAATGGCGGATGCGTAGTAGTCGATTTTTAGTAAATTTTGCACGCAAGTGCACTGCGCAAACTTTCCCCCTCTGTGTAAGTTTTAGTCCAGCTTACGTATTTGTGCTTGAGTATTACGCGCTAATTTACTTGTACGGTTGTACTTACTGTTAAGTTTGCAGATATTCTGCTGCAACCTGCATGCATAATCTTGCTTTGCGTTCTCTATGTGCACGATCGATGTCAGTGCATTATCAGACTTTTACCCGGTTATGGCGTTTAAAACTGCGATATTAGTCCAGTGATCCTTACCGCGATTGTTACGCTTTAAGGCCTGGATTCGATTCCCACGTCGAACATTGGGACAACGAAATGGGACCAAATATAGCGGCGAATTGTGGGTGTTCTTATTTACACCTTTGCCCTTCGGGGAATACAGACTATATGGGGAAAAGGTGAAGGAATTTGGATTGCGATCATGTGGTTGCCGGTTAGGAACCCACCCATTGCACTACCGACGTGAACCCACTCGTAATATAAGCACCTTTGTATGAGGGGTTAACAAGTTTACTAGTAATGTGCAACACACATTACTGGTAAGATTTTACAAAAAAGAAAAAATGTGTCCCTGTAGGCATAAATATACTGAATGTACACATAAATGATTAATAAAAAAAATACACCTCCGCTCCAACAGTCACAGAATACAGGTGTGCGCTTGCATAACTAAACATTTCTATCTGCATTGAATCATTTTACATTACAGGAAATCCCAGCGCAAAAAACTGAGTCATGATAATAACACTTCATATACCTATTTTAATTTATATACCTATGTATGTATGTATGTACAAATAAGGAACTGTTAAAATTATAGCCTTTACTAATAGGTAATTTTATAAGTAGTTAGTGTAAATGGTTGTAATGGTAAATTATATCTACCTAAGAATCAAGCTTCAAAAAGACCTTACATACAGTAAAAGGTATATGGCATAAACCCAGCATGTGAAACTTACAAACCTTGATCTACTTACAAAGTATTAAATACACACATACCTACTAGGTACACATACAGTCATGTGCACTCACTTTTTATAGGTAGGTTCTTAATTAATCTTCATTCAAACTATAAATCTTTTGATTATTGTGGTTTGATCAGTGCATTTTAATGTATATATGACACAACCACAAAAATGATATGTACTAATATTGCCTACCTGTGTTAGAATTGAAAAGGTTTATTTTCAAGGATACTAAGGCCACTTGGTTTTGAATAGGGTATTCTTGATCTCTATAACATTTAAAGTAGGTACCTGCAAACTCTCTTTTACAACTACCTATGATAAAAATGATCAGCATAAACCTACGCATAAATTAAATAAAAAAACTTTATTTACATAAATAAGTAGGCTAATGAAAAAACACTGCAATAAAATAATGGTACGTATATATAATTAAATAGGTAATGAATTAATAAAAAAATATTAGGCTATAATAAAACGTCCGATCTATAGATCGGACGTTTTATTATAGATAGATCAAAAGAAAATTAACTTGTACTTACATTATGTAGTAAGTTTAATCTTGGCGAAAATAAATTTCTTGGGAATTATTAAAATTTTATAATTAACTTCAGGAATATTTATTGAACCAGATTCTAAACTATGAAGCTCATTGATGAAATAATTATAAAATTTTCAGATATTACAAATTCACACAAAAATTACAAGTAGCAGACGTACTTACTTGAAGCAAAAGAAAAAATAACTTACCGGTATTTATGCAAGACAGCGTAGTAATAAAAATCTATTCTAAAAATTATGCACGCGTAAATTTTAAAATGATTACACAAGATAACTTTATAGATATTGACGAAATCGCGAAATGTCAAACGATGAAACGACAGACATGAGACAGAACACAGAGGAAACGAGATAGCCGTCTGTCAGTGTCAAGTGTCAGACTAATCACAGTTGTCAGTTTGTCAAAGACCGCGTTCCACTTGGCGATCACAACGATCAAAACGCTCCTCTAGCAGTTCCACATGGCGACCGCGGCGGTCGTTGTGGTCGTGGCGAAAACGTCACTCATGACGTCATGGCTTACGCCCACGCGACGCCCACAACGACCCATCAAAAAAGGTGAGTCGAAGTGATCGTTGCGAAAATCCTAAACTCCGTTCCACTTGGGTTTGTTTACGACAGTAACGCTCACAAGCAAGTGGAACGGCAAAAACCTACGAATAAATAATACTCAGGAAATGTAACTGCGTTAAGAAAATGACCCAACAAAAGTTGTGTCCAAGTAGGCGGGGCTTCAAAATTGTGTCCAGCGCGCCATCAGTCGGACATTTTCCTTGCAAGCGAGCATATGTCAAACGTTTTAGCTTAATATCATTGTGAATCATTATGCCATAATGTGTTGTGAAGTGGTGCAGGAGACATACAAGATTAAATGTCCAGAGATCACTTTTCACTTGTAAGTAGTAGCTTAATTATAATTATATTCAAAATTGTTCAAATACGTTATCAAAACGAGATGGTTTAGATTATGCAAAATGAAGTCAGTCAATTTTTTACCTAATTTAGAAAGTATTTTTTCTAGATGAAATATTGAAAAGTAAATCGATAAAATTTAGATATTTTTATAAGACTAATGTATTTTGTTTTTTTTTTTAGTTTCTCTGCCATTCCCATTCGGCAAAATAAGTGGATAGCTGCAGTGCAATTAGAAAGACGAGAGTATGACTGAATGCCTGTCAAAACTAGCAGAGTATGCTCCATGCATTTTGATGAAAAATATTTTTACAAATCATTAAAGGGATATACCATGTTACACAAAACTGCAGTACCAGTTTGTACAAATATCCACACACAACTGAAGTACCAGGTCAATAGAAACCTTAAAGGAACCTGGTGACCTATTGCCAAGGTTATGATCAGACCAAACAAAAGACCCAATTGAATACACTAACACTATTTCAACGCTCCAACAATAGATGAAGTCGCAATTCTTGTTGGCAAACCATCGGCTTTGTTCGTTTTAGCACCATACAACAAAACGAAAAAGTACCCAATCTAAGCATTTTTAGTCATCATCATCAGCCTATACTAGTCCACTGCTGGACGTAGGCCTCCCCTAGTGTGCGCCATTTTTAGTAACCGACGAAAAATATCTACGCGGGGGTGGGGGTCCAGAATCATGTACTGAATTCATGGTAAGCGGCTGTGCGTCGATGTCCCTTCCACACTGTATTAATATAGTATAATTTAAAAAAAAATCACAATAGTATAAAATATTTAATATAATTATAATATTGACTTCGTCTAGACTTGGTCCGGTCTACTTATTGCATAATATCGTCCACGCCATTTTGACTTTGATGTCATAACAGACATTACAGCACGCGCGCGAACCAATCCCTGTTTTCTCTCTGAATTTAAACCAATTACCAAGCATGTCTATTTGAAACATCGTAAGCCTATCAGTGATAAAAAAAAAGAAAAAAAAAAGTGATTCGAATTTTGAATCGTCATCATTTGGTTTGAAGTTGGTCCACTTTTTGAGCGGAATTTGTTCCGAGTTACGCTTCCTGAGTATTATTTATTCGTAGGCAAAAACTGCGTGAGCGTGATCGTTGTGATCGCCAAGTGGAAACCGGCTAAAATGTGCCTTCGGTCATCTGTCAGAATCAGAAACACTTGGTTACACCGTGGTTACACCCTGGTAGAGTCCGTTTTTTTATAATTTTTTAAGACGGTTTTACAATCTCGCAAGATAGTCTTTAATCAATTTTACGGTGACATGCTCAGACTAATAATCCTATTGCCTGAGGTGACATGAGTAAGAGTATGTTACACAGCTACACGTCAAGCTTTACAAATCCAGTTTAGACTGATCTCCCATTGTAAATGTTTTAAATGAGTGGAATGTGCGGCTGTGGCTAGTGTTGCCAACTATTTTTACTAGAAATACTGTATATTCAGGTCTATGAAGAATATTAAACAGTATTTTAGAAAAAGGGGTAGTATTTTATTTCTTTGTGGCTGCACTGCACTGAGCAGTGAACGCCCTCTGACTAAATAAATGTAAACAGTATTTTGTATACTTTATTTTTGTTCGACAGTAAAAAGTATAATTTAGTGAAAAACAGTATAATACTGTTCAAAACAGTTAGGTTAGCATCCCTAGCTGTGGCATTCATTTGATTCATTATTTCATTCTCATCATTCAAATCTTTGTCATCATTCATTACATACCTAACGTCGAATTCTCGATGGATGTTCGTGGTATTTATAATTTTTTGTCAAAATCATGCAAACTGAGAATTCGAATAGAAAGTGGATGTATAAATTCTAATTGATTGATATTTTATATCGCCTACATCCTACATGTGACTCGGGTGTATTAATGACCGTGTTTAACAGTTACAAACATTCCGACATTCGGGAAAAACTTGTAAATGTATAATTTTGAAGTGGTCCCGTGTCATAAATTGCTGTTGTGATTGTAATAATTAGTATTTTGAATTACTAAAGTGATTTAATCTTAGAATTAGTGAAAGGGCAAGTGAGAAGTAGGTCAAATAAGTCAAGGTGGCGTAAACAAAGTGAGCCGGTGGATCGTATGTTCTAGATTTTAGTTGCACGATATGGGCTTGCTTGAGGGACATTAGGGACGATGGAGAGGTTGTCTCATGACCTGAACCTCGCTCTGGAGGAGAGTAACTGCGGCCGCCAGGAGCGGAGGAAACTCGGCCTCCGCAGGCGCACCAGATCTGCCGGAAATCTACGTTAGTATAAACTTACTTCCAATTTATATTCAAGGTTTTATTGTTTTGGTTGTAAACAGTGTTGCACGCGTTATTTTCGGCATTTGGTTTTATGGTCACTTGGTAAAGCACGAATTTGCATGGATGGATATTAGAAACTGAAAAAATTGTTGGTGTAACCAATATTAAACAAACTGACCCATAAAAAAATACGAAACTTATAAAGAGGGCTCAAGTCTATAAGGCTATCTTTTGGTTAATTTCTGAATTGGTAAACCATTGCTTACCTCTATGTGAAAGGAAAGTGCAAGTTATCTCCATGCTATTAATGAGACTCCTTGTGAATTTTGCAGAATATTTGTTTAATTACCGATCCATTAGTCTAGTGGTCCCAAGCGCCACTCCAACCCAGGACCTCTAGCATAGCAGTTATGCTTAGGAGAGCTTAGAAAAACCAAAAAGTACACTTAATAACCATTTTGCTTAAGCAAATAAGCAAAATGCTATTTAGTTTTTCTATGAAATTCTCATTAGCAACTCGCAGTCTGGGAGACCCTATTACATGGGACCTAAACAAACCTATGAAATGAGGATGGACATTAGTACACCTCTGCCTAACCCTTTGGGGAATACAGGCGTAATGGCATGTTGTTACTTATTCATTTATTATCATCATCATTCATTATAACTAGCTGACACATCATCCTGTTCAAATTTCAATAAATCATACAAAATGAATTAACTAAGTAATTTTCCCTGGAACTTTCCAATTTCCTTAAATTGTCTTTATTATCAAACAATCATTATTTAAAGAATTAATAATACACATGCCAATGGTTATATACCTAGTTGACATCAAATAAGTTGACACAAGAGTAACGGAAAAAGAACTATTTGTATATTATGAATATTGAAAAAAGAACATGATTGTCGTAATATCATCCATGCCATTCTCAACAGTATTTACTGCCAGTGAATCCCGCCAAAAACATTCCAGCTGTTTTAGAGTCTATAGGGATATATTATATATATATTGGTTTTTGTATATGTATTCGATTTAAGATTACCAATGGGAGCCTGCTGAGAGAATGAAAGAATACTGACTGACTGTTGACTATTTCTTAAGACTCATTTTGCGGTCTTAAACACTAGGGTCGGTAGGCAAACAAAAAATAAGATTACACTCTATACACATAATACATTTATATCCACAAAAGTAATATATGATCCTAAACATAATCTTATGTTGTTAACATTGGTATTGTAATTTTTTATGGGGTTTCTGGATTTGACTATGGGTACCAATATTGAGTCTGATGGTAGGTGATGATTAAGAATTGAAAAGTACTTGAAGTTCATACACATTGCATTGTTAATACATTAAATTTAAAAATAAGGAAAATGCGTCCTGAAAAATAAATATGTACCTAAAACCTTATTTATGGTTGTTTAGCATTGCCCCTGAAATTAAAACAATACTATTGATGAAAATACAATTTAATTTTTATGAAAGCCACCTAATCTGCTTTCGTATAAATATTATTGTTTCCTATAATATTTATCCTATTAATACTAGATACCTAAATAAAGAACATTCAGCCACTTCCAAGAACAGCTCTAGACAAGCTCAGTCAACTCAGTCCTTAGATCCAAAAATTATTTACAGCAGCTGCAGTTACAGTGAGCCTGGTTGAAGATGGCAGCTCCAGCAGTCCACCTCAGGCCCCCCTCATTACCCAGCCATTATCAGACTCTGATGACCCCCATCTTAGCTTGCACAAATCCAGCCTTAAATCTAGGCATTACTGTCAAATTGGCAACTTTGAGTCTGATTCCTTTAATGAGAACTTCTCGCCAACTAGACCGGCGAATGCAAGGAGGAAACGGAAGTATAAGAAGATGCCTGTAGAGTATACAGATGGGAAGCGGTCTCCGCCTGTTGAGATTCTGAGTGTGACTACAGAGGTATGTGTTGGCAAAATATTCTCTATCTTTCTCTCTTCTGATTAATTTGTTTCGGTCAGCCAAAAGAAAACTTAATGAGGAAACAAAGTGTATCTCAGCTAGATTTGCTTGATGGAATTTTAGTTCGCCCCTTGAAGGGGTCAAGGGGGGTTTAACTTCACACGCTCTCCGTGTAGAGTTATGAGTTATCGGTCCTAGTTTAGCTCAGTTACACATTATGTTACAAAAACTTAGAAAAATCTTTATTGGGAGGGCACATCAGAAGTATGAAAAACCTGAAAACAAACAGATTATTCATCTGTTTTCGAGGCAATGGGGTTGCCATTCATGTAAATGATTAAAACTGAACTGTATCACATTAAACTCAAACCCTGACAGTTAGGGTAACCTAACTACAAATCTAATTGGTGCAAATTTTTCAGCCAAATGCATTGCCTGCTACGATAATTCTTCAGAGCCAAGTGTTGTCTCCTACGCTTCATGTTAATAAACACAAAACACTGACTAAACCTGAAAGGTTGGTATACTTTTGCTCTTTAGAAATCAACTTTAAATGTCTTCTCTTAAGTATTAGGGTTGGTATGCAGAATTAGGAACATGCATGCGTTTTTTTTATTTTTTTTTATTAATTCTATACATCATAACAACATGGGCCGCGATCATCGCACGAAGTGTTTGTTTATTACAGGTGTTTTGGTTAATTCTTAAAGATTTTACCATGGAAGAAGCTAAAAACCCTTTCTATCGGTATTGCATAGTACCAAAATGAAAAAATACTATCAGAACTACTCCCGATAAAGTATTTTTTTCTTCTTTCGGTCATCGTATATAGTCTCTCCACTGACGAAAATCGCTCAAGACACACAAATTAAATTATATTTCCAAGATAATTCCTCTTCTAGCAGCTTTCGACTATGTGATTAAATTCAATGTCGTGGCCCGTGACGTTTCATTTCGTTCGACCAATGACAGCGCGTTTTGTAAATTTGAATTTCGCTCGCATAATTAGCACTTTTTAATTATTATTTTATATAAATAAATAACAATTATGTAACAAAATGTTGTTACAATAATACTTTATGTATGTTTAAGATTCCGGAAAAAATATATTAGGCAAATTTAAACTTCATGCATATTCCTAATTGTTACTTTGTGTAATCACCACACATTTCATAATTTAATTCTGTTCCTTTGCTTAGTCATAGACTATTTCTTGAGCAACTTCCGGTAGAAAGTGCTGAAATCGTATCAGCTTGGCAATTGCATACAATGTAACATGTTCTTTGTCTTTATTTGAGAAATGTAAATTTTGTTCCCAGTATTGAATAACTTTTGGAATACCATGCTCTTTATATTGCTATGCATAAGTTATATTAATATTATGATTATGTTATACATAACTAATTTTTTTTTGTTTTTTTTTTCAGAAACGCGTTTTGCGGCAAAAGGAAATGGTCGCATCGAGACAAGGGGGATGTTTGCGAAATGAGAGAGAGGTCATTCAGTGGTGGATGCTCATCCAAGTCCGCATATTTCTCTAAAAATGACTTTAAAGCAAGGAAATATGACACAGATATACCTAAGAAAGACCCAGTATTGCAGCCCGGCAAAATCATACTCAAATCACAGAATGCAGAAGGCTCAAAACCGTCTACAATCACAAATACACCATCATTACCAGGTAGCTCGAGTTTCAACTTTGTTTATAAGAATTCTTCTAAAAATGGGACGCCGACGCTTTCTAAACTGACAGGGTACAAAATAGCGACGGACCTCCCGCCATTCTTCAATCCCACAACGAGCTCAGGAAAGAACAGTTTCGACGGCAAATATCACAGAAAATTTAAAATGTTGAACAAAACGCATCCTCCTAACTCTTTGAGAAATCCTTTAATGTTTGATGATTCCAACAGCGGTATGGATTTTGCGGGTAACGAATCAAGTTCCTTAAGCAGCAGTGATTCAGACGGCGTAGTTACGAATGACAGTGATAGAGAAGGGGATGACGAACTCACAGACTGGCCCGGCATCGAGGAACTTAAAGTCTTCAACAAAAGCCTTACGTTTAAGTCGTCCAAAACGGTCAACAATAATTCCCCTAAATCTACCAGCAACATGCCTCCACCAAAACGTTTGAAAAAGGAAAAGTTACTCGTCAAAAGCGGATGGGCTAGTTGCAAAAATCGGTTCAAAAAGAAACGCGCCAAAGTCGACTCGGGGAATGATGACGATGCAATGATGTCCGATTCCAAAACGGTAGTCGATTTAGAGGATGAGGCTATTTCTAAAGAAAATAGGGACATACTCCAACCGCATTCTTCTTTCAGCAGTTTTAGTGATATAAAAAACGCTGGTGTTTCCGGTCAAAATGCGAACGAGTCGTTTTTTCAGTCCTTTCAGGCCTTTCAAGAGAAATCAGGGCAGCAGGGTGAATCGTTTAATCAGACGCCACGCACGAATTTTTCGCTACAGAAGACATCATCGAGCGACTTGAATTTGAGTGAAAAGTCGCCACAAAGCGACCATTATTATAGTGAACATTCTATGGGGAATGCTGTGGTGACAGAAGTCAGAGAAATAAGGGCTGGCTGTCGCAGAATAAGGGACGAACGACCTGGTTTCCTTATTCTGAGTGCTGCAAATGAACAGCTTTCTAAATTCCTCCAAGATTCTTGCCAAAATGAATTGAAGTTGCCATGTTTTCATGATCCCGAAGAAAAGGAGAAATTAGAGTCATTAGCTAAGTTATACTCCTTGGAACTTCAAGTCGAGATGGGGAGACCGGTTCTAAGAAAAACCAGGTGACTATAATTCGTCTGTTTGTAAAAAAGGTAACAGTTAACTTTATATGTATATTTAGATGCATAACACAAGTTCTTGTTTGCTTTGTGAATAACTTGACTAATTTTGTTTAATCCCCATCATAATAAATGGATCATAAACTCGTTAAAGTTTTGGCATAATCAATTTGAAAATTGCATTAGCAGATATTTTATCGAAATCGGTCAATTTGACGTAGGTCAAAGCCAATTTCACCTTCAATTATTCTGTACAAACAGCGAAAGTACCAATTTTTATTTCGAGGATAAAGAAATTACAAACTCAGACTAATATTATTATTATTTTTTATCAGCTGTGAACGTCCCACATCAGGGCAAAGGCATTATTATTATTTTTATATACTTTATTGTACACCAAAACAAAATACAAAAATACAGGATACAAATGAGATCCAGGACATCCCTTTCCTTCTTCCATTCTTCCCACTCAAACTCTTACATATAGTAATTGTCTGTTACAGCAACACAATGCAAGCGATTCGCGTTGAACATTCCTACCATAACTTTCCGTCGGACCACAAGCGTCGTTGCTATGGCGACGACACTGACACCAGCCTCTCACTTAGCGACCAAAACTCCGTGAACTCCATCAATGACCTTGAGGATACTCAGGACATACCACAGAGACTGGCTGACATGACCCCACAGGATTTGGTAGATACATTCTCACATACTTTAGTTGACAAGTCACTGTTGCATCCAGGCGAGATCGATTGATTTTACGCAGAATATCTAGGAATTTTGCCCTATTAAAAATCAACATTCAGAACCGATTTTTACGCTAATATAATGAAGCTTTGCGATTTTATGTATAATGCACATGCACAATTGATTTCGCAATTAAGTTCGTTTGGTTTTTGACATATTGATGTATAATTTTGAATCAATTACGTAGCTATTTCTCGTTTTTCCGACCAATTTACGTAGCTATTTCTCGTTTTTCCGACCAAAGAAATTTGGTCAAATTTCCATTAATTCCATCTCTAGCGGGGTTAAATCATTGAATTTTGTTTGCAAATGGCTATCACATTATTCAAAACCCTCGGTTGAAATAATAACTTAATTATAATAAAGAAGAAATGTTGCCTTCAACATTTTTGTTTATCAAAGGCACGTGTCTAAAAGTTGCCACGATTCTTATTTCTGTAAGTCTGCCGTCGCCTTTCACGCGCCCCTTGGTCACGTTGGTGATTCAACGTGACGAAAAAGGTTAAAAGTAACTTACGTCTATAGAAAAAACTTTCTGTAGACTTTTATAGGACTTCGAAACCATTTCTTCACTTCAAAATTGTTAGTTATATTTTTGTGACATATCTTCATAATTGCTCATTCCTTTTTCTATAATAATTAGGTTGTATGGCTTTAATGTTTCGTTCGATTTTTATTATGTAGATTTTTTTTCTTCGGACTTATAGATTTAAATTTTAGTTTTAGAAACCAACGCGATGAGTATTGTTGGTATTTTATCATAAAAAACTATATCAATCAACATGCTTTAGTACTGAAGCCAGGTGTTCACGATACATTAAAATAAGGGTGGATCTCGCAAAGCAAGATCAATCAGTGTTTTTTTGTAATTAGACATGTACGTAGAAATTACAGTACTTATAATTAAGTAAGATATATTCTCGCCCTATTATTGCTTTACCGTGGACGAATAAGTCTTGATAATTATCAAGCTATACAGTTTCTGAATAAGCTTAAACTGGAAATGTAAGGCAGAATTAAAATGGAAATGTGTAGCCGTGTACACTTGTACAGTCGCTAGCAGGTCAAGGTATACAAAACTGTCAAATTTCTACAAATGATTTTAAACCTTAACTTGTTGAAGATAAAGATCAAAATCAACTGAGAAAATTTGACATTTTGTGGTACCTTGATGTGCTCGCCCCCGTACATTCAGTACAAAATTTTTTATTGCTTAGATTGACTTGATATATACAATATATACATGCCGATTAGAGATTGATCTGTTGTGTTACCGCGACTTTTAAGTTATGAGACAGAGGGATAAATAATAAACATTAAATTATTATTTAGTAGGTAAAAGTAGTTAAAAAGGTATGCGCGCTATTACCAATTTCATAAAATGAAATATATATATTTTGTAATTTTGATTACGTGTTTCCATATTTCCGTGTAAAAAGGTATTATTGATTTGATGATTTGTATTTCAAAATTCCCCGCTGGCCCGGGTTGCTGGAGCGATTATTTAGAAATTAGTATTTAGTGTAGGTTTCTCAATAAGTACGGTTTGTTTCAACTGCGGTGGAGCTAAAAATATTTGTGATTTTTTTAGAGAGATGGCACTTCGTACAGCGCTATCTCTTTCTAATACATCCATGTTGTATTTCCTTCAGTGGAAATGTATCATAAAAAAATGCTAAAATGTTAATACTTGCTTGTTGGTCATCCGATTTGTAATCAATCATAGTTTTTATATTGCACATTGTTAATGTGCTAAGTCTTATAAATATAATCTTCAGAGTTTATTCTATGTATCGTTATTAAAACCGACACCACAACATTGGCATGTAATCAGGAATACAGAAGCAAAGACGCCTTATCCCGCGTTTCGTGACGACAAAACATGTTGCAAACATAATATATCTAACTCTATCTAGCTCTCAAAGAGTGAGTGAGATAGGTAGCTGTTTGTATGTTTTGTTGTCAGTGGAAACGCAGGGTAAGGTGGGAGTCTAAAAATGTAAACACATAATAGTCGATATGCATATACAATTATACATAGTAGGTATATAAAGTTGATCAACAAAGAGTAGACTATAGCCCGACCGTTTAACTCGCGTATCGCCTGCGCGGTAAGAAGGGAGCGGGGGCTGGTAACGCTACACACGGAGTCAATAATCCAAAGATTTATCTCGAGATAGACATTGTTGGTAAAGAATAAAATAATAAGTATCTTTTTTAAGTATTTATTTTTGCGCCCCCGCTCCCTTCTTACCGCGCAGGCGATACGCAAGTTAAACGGTCGGCCTATAGGGTAGTATTGCATTAACTACTCTGTAAATACAAATCAGTGCTCCATCTAAAATGAATAAAAGGCAACATTGGTCCTATTTTATTTCAATTGTATTTAGAGAGTCGTTATGCAAGCTGCACAAATTTAAAACGATGATAGGTAACTAAATTATAAATATGTATTACATTGTTATCGCGAAGAAGATTTTGTAGTATTATTAAAAGTTGATTAATATAATTGTTAAACACATTATTACCTTTATGATACTGTATTTAGACGAGATTTTCTGATAACATAATATTCTTAGTCAATCACATAGATGTATTTATATGATTCAGTGATACTGGCATTTGTGAAGTTTACCTGCATGAGTTTAAAACACTAGAGTTCGTTTGAAATAACTGCGTGTCCAAATCTGTCCGGAAATTTGCGTAGTGTTAAATTTTAATGTAAAGACAATTAGGTTCTTCAATTCTTCGCATTTGTGATTATTTTTCTGATTGATAGTCCATACATATATGGACAAAAATATTAAAAAATTTACCTTTAGTCACTCACAGTTATTTCGAAGAGCTTTATTCTTATTATTGCAATATACCATTCATTGAGGCTTGAGACAATCTAGCAACACTTACCAAAAATGGTAAATAAGCTACGTTAATGAAGTGGATGACTTTATCTATGTGTCTAACAACATCATACATACCATCACGCCTGTATTCCCCGAAGGGTTAGGCAGAGGTGCACTTAATGTACACCCACAGTTCGCCGGTATGTTTGGGTCCCATGTAATAGGGGGCGAGCCTATTGCCATTCACCGGGCACAAATCCAGACTCCGAGCTGCTACTGAGAATTTCATAGAAAAACTCAATAACACTTTGCTCGACCTGGGGATCGAACCCAAGACCTCTAGCGTAGCAGTCGCGATTGGGACCACTAGACCAACGAGGCACTCTTACAACATACGTTTTAGATAAAGTATTCGATCTCTGCCCCTTCTCCAAATTCTGAAATTGAATGTAGATGAAGCGAAAGTAGTGTGCCAGGATCGTAGCAAGTGGAAATCTATAGTCTCTGCCTACCCCCATGGTAGACTGGCGTGACAATATGTATGTATGTATGTAAATTAAACAGCGCGAAATTCGTGTTTATATCAACGTTTTTATTCTGTTCTTAAAAAAATAAGACATCATGCATGATGTGTATTGCTGTGCTCTACAGGACGTAGAAATGAATATATACACAATAAAAAGATTTCATAAGTGCTCAGGTTTAGCTCTAATTTAGAATATTTTTTTTTAGTTTTATGTTGCATAAATGAGAATCTGTACTAACTGAATCTAATCGGATGCCAAATACGGTATTATATACATAATGAATGTATAATATATATGTATATGTATAATATACATAATTATTATGTATTTTATGCAACTGATATGTTGATGCCATAGTGTTTATTATATTTACGATTTTGTGACGAAATAATTTGATTTTCCATGATGTGTGTATATAAGATTTGTTTGGGAAGATATTCGGAGTGAAAGAGAGAGATGGTCATATATTGACTATGAAAATACGTTTGAAAAACAAGCGATTTTATGATGTATATATTTTTTTCCTTTTCTATAATTGGCTCTTAATTACCGGAGATCAATAAGAACACAAATACGCACGGATTCTAGATGCTAAGGAAACGATGGTATGTCAAGGATATTATTATCGATATAATTTATTGTATTATGACAAAATAATGCATGGTATCGATAATTATTGTTATTTGCCCTTGGTTCTTTCGTCTGTATATAATTGATCTGTTTGTATATTGAAGGCGCTTCGATCGCCCCAAATGTAATATAATCGAAGTTTGAAGACTATTTAGTTGTAAACTTATTTTTTGTCTTAATTGTTTAAAACAAGTCGTATACATTGGTTTACACTAACATTGTATGTATCGGGTATTTGTAGTTTGTATATGAATCAATGTTATGATTGGGATGAAAATATTGTATTATTGAATGAATACAGAAATATACTTTTGAATTATATTTTGGTGTTTTTACCTACTTTCATTGCGTAACCTTAGGTCGTACTAAGTGTTATCGCGATTATTTGTAGGTTGTGAGAGCAGGACGGCGTTATAAAGACCTGAAGAGCGGCATCTTTCTCACTACCTCGAATGATTGCACTCTGTGGTACGGCCTCGAGGAGTTTAGTATAGGAACTTTTTTGTAGCAGAATTTAAAAAATCAGACAAGCTTAGCGTAAACTTTATTAGGTTTCTACACAGTTGCGACAGTTGTGTTCGTACTCACCTTTATTCGAGGTCATTTCATTACCTCGAATAAAGGTGAGTACGAACACAACTGTAAAACTGAGGACCATAAAACAGTTTTAACGTAACATACCATCACGCCTGTATTCTTCGAAAGTTTAGGCAGAGGTGTACTTATTGTATATAGGTCACCGATATGTTTAGGTCCCATGTAAGGGGGGCGAGCCTATTGCCATTCACCGAGCACATATCCAAACAGCTACTGCTGCTATTGGAAAAACCCAAGACCTCTAGTGTAGCAGTCGCGCTTAGGACCGCTATACTAGTAGTATATTTCAATCTTTATCATCATCATCATCAACCCATTACATTGTCCCACTGCTGGGCACGGGTCTCCTCTCAATACGAGAGGGATTAGGCAATAGTCCGCCACGCTAGCCTACTGCGGGTTGGCAGACTTCACATGCTCTCAAGAAAATCTCTAAGGCATGCAGGTTTCCTCACGATGTTTTCCTTCACCGTTTAAGCGCGTAATAATTAATGGTTAATGCGCACATGACTTCGAAAAGACAGAGGTGCGTGCCCTGGATTCGAACTTGAGACTGACTTGGCAGTCCAAAGGTCATATCACAAGGCTACCACTTCTTTTTTTATTAATTTATTTTACGGCCCTGGAGGCTATCACTTCAATCTTTATGTGTTGCTTTAGTTACATTCCAAAAAAGACATTAACCAACGTTAAAAAAATATTATGTATGTATTTAAATTCATAATTTAAACTAATAATAAAATTATTAGTTCGCAAAAAAAGGGTTGTATTTTTAGTCATTGCTTTTATTTTTCTAGGTATATTTGATTTGTGCATCTTTCGATATATTATTGTTGTTTATACATTGTCCGTGGGTAAAGGCCTCCTACGAAAATGTGTCTATCTCTGTTGGCCTTCTTGTATTCAATGTGATCTTTGTTATAGAATAATAAATAAAAACTATGACATCCTCCCATCGCGAGTAAGAAGTTGAGTAACTTCATATTATGTCCTATCTATATTATCTGTAGTGATTTTGGTATGTTTTTTTTTTCACCATTTGCGTTCCAAATCTTTCTGGCACGGAGGTACCTAGTTATTTTATTTTGAGTTTTATGGGTAAAATTCTACGTATGTCTGTCGTACGATATGCATGGGAAAATACAATATTTTATAATTTTCCTTTTTTTTAACTCTAATGTTGCTTTTTGTTGTTGTTTTATTACTCTATTGTTGTAGCCCCAAACTTGTCCCATGTGTTGTATTTTAGGCCTCTAGCTCCTAATTTTCTTTGTCAAAACGATTTATTTTTCGAGATATATATACTGTTCCCCTATTAGTTAGTAGTATATTAGTTAGTTAATTCATCTACAGCTATTTGTCATGATTTTCGTTTTAGATAGCCTACAAGACCTCGTCTGATTACTGCGTGAAAAGAGATTCCATTACATAATTGTCAGTTGCCTTTTATTTCAGATAGTAAAACCAGATCGTATGCGAATCTATTTGACTCAGGTATTTTAACCTGATACATAAACTACATTTCTTCCAATCCGGTTTGCTTGATATTCAAATACGGCAATCAAGATTTTTGTACAACTTCTTAAGCCTTTCTTTGCCTAATTTTGTTGTATACATTTATTACTTGAATGTGTTCTTTATTGGGATTTTAAAATATGTATATGTTACTGTTAGGGAGGCCTTAATAAAGGGAGGGGGATAAAAAAAAAAATGTTACTGGCCAAACCAGATTTCAGGACAAACTAGTTTCGCCTAGGCCAAACTGGTTCTTCCTATACGCGATAGGATTAACTAGTATGGCCTAGTTCAAACTAATGTGGCCTAAGCCCGATAGGATAAACCAGTTTAGTCTAGTCCAAACTGATTTTTTCCTAAGCCCGTTAGGATAAACCAGTTTAGGCTAGGCCGAACTAGTTGATCCTGATACAAATACGCACACTCTAGGATAAACTGGTATGCCTAGTCTAAACCAATTTAGCAGAGTCGGAAGTAATTGAGCAAAAATTTCAGGAGTTGTACATGCGGGGCGTTCCCAAATCACGCCTTGAGCGCCCCGCGCCGCACATCGCTCGCCATTCGACGCGTCGTTTTAAATGCATTTTGCGTCTATGTAGTTGCCAGCCGTACGTTAATAATTTTAATAATTTAGATAAGATTATTGCTTCTATTAAAAACCCGGCCACGGAGGGTTCCGTACCATTACGATTTCTGACGTATTACAAAAATCTACTTACTATACTCCATTTGGTTAGGTACTTAACTAAAGGTAAACAATAAAAATGGCGGCGTTCAGAGCTGTTCAACCTTTTATTAACAATGGTATCATATCAATTGGGAGTGAAATTACTAACAACACAACCAACAATCAATAAAACCAACGAACAAACAGAACAATAGCTAATTAACACCATTTGCGGCAAAAGAAACACAAAAACGAACGAAAGTAAAGTAAACACAAACTGTCACGTATGGCGTCTGGTTACCCGACTAAGTATAATATCGGTTAATTATTTCGCTCCGCTTCCTCGCAGTACTTCTTCTCAATTTTTTCGAGTTATCTAAAGTCTACTACGCAGAAAAATGTTTTGAATATCTGTATTTTTAGATTCGTTTTAGTAGGCACATTGCAATACTTTTTGACATAATTATAAATTTTAATTTAATTATTTTTTTGCAAGCTTAAGAATAATAGTAACTATTTAATATCAAGCAAAGTAGTAAGATATGCTAGTATAAAAGGAGAATGTGATTTTGAGTTATTGAATAATTTATTTTGGTGACGTTTTATTTCAAAATGAAAAATGGCCCTATAAAAGAACCTTTTTTATGATTTGTTTACCTTTAGTTAAGTACCTAACCAATGGAGTATAGATCTCGTTCAAACCAATTTTCGATGGAAGTTTATGCGGTAATGTACATCATAATTATTTTTTTAGTTTTATCATTCTCTTATTTTAGAAGTAACAGCCCTCCTGTTACTGAAAATGTGTCCCCTCACACATTTTACCACTTTAGAAGTGTCTTGCGCAAACTATTCAGTTTAAAAAAAAATGGTATTAGAAACCTCCTTTTTGAAGACCTATCCAAAGATAGCCCACACGTAGGGGTCGGATGAAAAAAAATTTTTAGTTTCAGTTCTAAGTAGATATGGGGCACCCCCAAAATTTATTGTTTTTTTTTTCATTTTTGTGTGAAAATCTTAATGCGGTTCGCAGAATAAATCTACTTACCAAGTTTCAACAGGCTACGGAACCCCAAAAAACACTTATTATTTGTAATAGTATGATTGTTTGTATTATCAATTATCCATAACTTTTAACGACGAATAATTATGGTTTTAATATAAAATGAATATTCTTCCAATTAAGTACGGAGTATTTTATTCAGTTTATCTATTTATTTTGACTTTCTATATATACATTAATGTTTAGACTAGGCCATACCAGTTTATCCTAGAGTGTGCGTATTTGTATCAGGATCAACTAGTTCGGCCTAGCCGGTAAACTGGTATATCCTAACGGGCTTAGGACAAATCAGTTTGGACTAGACTAAACTGGTTTATCCTATCGGGCTTAGGCTAAATTAGTTATGACTAAGTAAGGCCCTGGATTCCCTGGACTCCTGCCCTGGCCAAACTAGTTCTTCCTATACGCGTATAGGAAGAACTAGTTTGGCCAGGGCGAAACTAGTTTATCCTGAAATCGGGTTTGGCCGGTAACATATATACATATTATATATATATTTATATAGAGCGGTCTCTGAATGTCCTGATATAGTTAGATGACAAGTTCCAGGGTATGTACAGTCGCCGTCAGATATATTGTGGCAGTTAAGGTGACCAAATACTTCTGAACAATTTAAAATGTCATTAAGTTCCATACACTACAAGGTACCATTAATATCTGAACATTCATTACTCCATTAATATCTGAGCAAACGCTTGTCAATATCTTTTAACCACATAACTTACCAAAAATATCTGAACACATAACGTCAAGGGTATCTACGCAGATAACACTTGCTTATTATACTGTGTAATAATATAAGATGATGTACACCGATGTACGAACCAAACACTATGACACTATTTGTGGTATAAATACGATGAAAAGGGAATAAAAATTGTATTCAAAATCATTTGTATAGGATACAACTGATAATGTCGAACTATCGAAGGAAATAGATTTAGGATTTGTAATGAAAATAAAAATTATTGTGAATATATTTTTATTTGTGACAACATAAATTAAAGATTAGTATTTTGTGTGACCTCCTTCTACATTTAATACGTCGTGTAACCGTTTTCGCATGGAACCAACAATCTTCTCGCAAAAATGTCTTCCTCTGAAAGTTTCCCAAACGTTATTTGCATGTCGTCGTCTTAAATTCTTAATGCTTCCTTTGTTCGACATTGATTTCCATCCCACTCTTGCACCATTTTACCCCATAAGTTTTCAATGGGATTGAGGTCTGGACTTTTTGGCGGTAGTTTGATTAAAGTAAGCTCTCTCTGTTCATTAATCCACTCTTGTACAGTACGAGCATTGTGCACTGAGCTGTCTTGAATGAATGTTATTTGTTCATCTTGATAAAATACTTTAGCAGTTGGAAGAAAAGTATTTTCAAGAAGTTCCTTATTAAATAATTCATTGAATTCATTCATACATGTGTGCATGTAATTTTGTGTTGTACACGGCAAGGCGTAGTTTTAGCCGGCCCCACTTCTTTGTTCGCAAAGTTCCATCTTAACTTTTTATTTGATCTGAGCCTACATTAAATTGAAATTATAATCCAATACCCTTATTACGTTCGTTGCTCGTCTGAATTTAGTCCCATGACATACTTAACATGACAGTAATGACAAGACTGAAAACTACAAAACTGCCTGAGTTACCTTAATATTTAAATTAACGAAAGAGTCTCTATTTAAAATTGTATTTATAGTGAATTTGCAAGGCACTTCCTCCTGCAATTTTTCTTCAACTACTCAGATATTAAATCAATGGTGCATCCACACATGCCGCCTGCTTTCACATTGACATGGCGCTAACTTTGTGTCGGGCTCAATTTCGTACCACAAGCGAACTGCCACCGGTATCTAAAATAGACACACTTGACGTAAAGTGTTCAGATATTTTTGGTTGTTTATATGTATAGAAATTATTGACAAGCGTTTGCTTAGATATTAATGGAGTAATGAATGTTCAGATATTAATGGTACCTGTAGTGTATCGAACTAATTGACATTTTAAATTGTTCAGAAGTATTTGGTCACCTTATCTGCCACAATATATCTGATGGCGACTGTATGTGCTACAAAAGTTGGTTAAAAAAAGATTATGTTTCTTATAAAATTTATTAGCCTTTTCCGTTAAAAAAAATACCATACAAAATCACAATTGCTCAGAGGAACAAATTTATGTAGTATAATTTGTTTTGTTCCGAATTAAGTCTAACACAATGTCATTCAAACATGGACCTTATTTTTTATCTACGATAGTACAGATTAGGTCACCACCTTCTATTTTCTGTTGGACGGTGATTGCGATTGATGTTACTGTGCCTGACTTGGGTGCTTGGACGACCATTTCCATTTTCATGGCTGAGAGGACGGCGATCGGTTTACCTTTCTCGATCTTGTCACCTTGTTTCACCTTGATTGCTGTGAAGAAACGAGACGATTAATTTCTTGCATAATTTGAGCACAGGCTAAAAATAAACATATTTTAAAACTTACTTAAATATTTCATGAGTATGATATTTATTTTGGACTTATTAGACTGCCTCATTAGTCTAGTGGTCCTAAGCGCGATTGCTACGCTAGAGGTCGTGGGTTCGATCCCCAGGTCGAGCAAAGTGTTATTGGGTTTTTCTATGAAATTCTCAGTAGCAGCTCGGCTGCTACTGAGAACTTTGAAAAGTCTGGATTTGTGCCCGGTGAATGCCAATAGGCTCGCCCCTTATTACACGGGACTTAAACATACCGGCGAAATGTGGGTGTACATTAGTACACCTCTGCCTAACCCTTCGGGGAATACAGGCGTGATGATGTTATGATAAATTATATTGTATGTGTAATATAATTATATACAAGGTGTTGTCCGCGGATTCACTCGTGTTTCTAAATGATAAACTTACTGGACGTAACTAAGCAATAACGCATTAACCACCTACCAAAAAAAAGTGTTTAAAACATTATTGCGTATATGCCTCCAACTGGGCTTCTAGGAAGCGTATAAAGATATACGGAGAGAAAAAACAAACATTCTAAAGATAACTGTTTGGTCTTCTATAACTCGTTTAGAAACCACTCTTAAAAGGTTTTCTTAAATATATCCTATGCAGACACGGCTACATTTAGAGCCACACAAATCCAGTTTATGGTGACCTCTTACTGTAAGGAACGCCCTTACAATGCGACATCAACTTAAACTGGAAATGTATAGCTGTAGCCTTGTGTATAGTCGACTTAAAATTGCTAAAAATTGTTATAAACTAATGCCACGCATTGATGATAACGTTATCTGTCACTTAGTGTTATAAGCAATTTTATGGTCGACTACATACATTTGCCAGTTACAATTTTGACTATTGTAACGGATGTGACGTCAGCTAACGCGCCATCCAACCAAAGCCAAGCCCGCCATATTGACACTCCCCTCCTGCCAAGCCAATATGTCAGCTAATGGTGGGGATGTGTCAATAAAAGCCATAGCCAGCCATTATTGTGTTGATTTTTGTTAGAACGATTAAAGCGTATAGACGAAACTCTGCTCGTTTTATTTTAGCTGTTTCACTATTGTATTTGAGGAAGATCGGGCCGCTAAAACTTTAAATAGGTCGTTTGGAAACAGGGAAGGGAGGCCTTTGCCCAGCAGTACGACGAAATGGGCTAGAAAAAATGTCAATACACTTACAGATTACAGTTCCTGGCATGGGCGCTCCAACTTCGTTCGGGTCACCTGGTTTCGCCTTAGGGTGAACTTTCATTATCTGTTGAATGAAATAATTGATTTAGGGGCGATTTTTCAATAATCAAAAAGTTTCAATCAAGTATTTGTATAGAGAATCTATCAAAACGTCACAATTCGCCGGATTTGTTTTAGATCAGACCTAAGTTTTTTTTATGGGATAGACTCGGCAAACGAACATGCGAGCTACCTGATGGTAAGTTGTCATCGCCGCCCATGGACATCTGCAATACTAAAGGAGTTGCAGAAGCGTTACCGAGCCAAGGAAAAGGGAGAGGAAGGAGAGAAGGACTGAGAGAGGAATTGGGCCTCCTGCGCTCCACACTCGCCGTACGAAACTCAACAGTATGCATACTGCTACTTGACGTCAATATTCTGTGGGAGGGTAGTACTTCCCCGGTCGTGCTGACCCATTCATACTGGCACTTAGACATGCCAGCGGGACACTAATACTACAAGTGATTGCAAGTATATTTTCCGAACTAAATTTAGACCCAAAGTTTTGATTTGATTTGACTAAGTATAAGGCCTGAATGGTCCTCGCTTTTTAAAAAAATGCTTCAATAAAAAAATTTAAACTCGAATTAAAAGTCAAAACATTTGTTGCTTTAAATAGGTACATACATAATACTTGTTGCCTTTTTCAAGCATGCAATATTAGGTAATAACAATTAATTGGAAATATAAGGCTTATTTCTTAGTCACTAGCTGTGCCCCGCAGTTTCACCCGCTTTGCCCTGCTCCTAAGGATGGTAGCGTGATGCTAGATAGCCTTTCCCATGAATGTGGCTATAATAAACAAAAAGATTTTTTCAAACTTTTAGTTCAAACAATTCATCTTTATTATATTAGTATAAATATTAGTATTTTCCAAGGGTCATTGCAGCGACTGCCCCATTCAAAAACATTGGGTGAGGGTAGTGAATGGATTTTTATAATAATATACATGCAGATATGTACTAACAATACTAACATAATTATAATGTATCTAACATATTAACAAGATATGGTTTTATAATTATCTGAAATAAATTATTCTATTCTATTCTAAGCAAGGGGTTCTTCAAAAATGGTGTGAAAAGATTTTTATAGGGTCGGCAACGCGCGAATGATGATACCCTTGGTGGTGTTGCAAGCATCCATAGGATACGTCCTATGGATGCTTGCAACAATCAAATCATAATCAAAAATCAAAGCAAGCAATCAAGCGGTTACCATAGTAACCGGTTGCCTTCAGGCGGCTTTTCATGATGTCAATACGCTTACTTGCCACTTTAGCGGTATAAAAAAAATAGAGGTATATATAGATTGGTCACCTTGCTAGCTTTCCTGTCCACGACAAAGACAGATCGGTGCTGCCCGTTGAGTTCGAAGAACACCTCACGCTCGCCTTTTTTCGTTATGTCGTCAGATATGGCGATCGTCTTGATGTCCAGAGTCTTACCGCGAGCGATCTGCACTTCCAGCGAATCGCTAAGCTGTTGAGGGTGCATGCATATTGACGACCAAGTTGACATAGAAAGGGAACGTAGGGCATTGGCGGTCAGAACCTGTGGTACAGGTATACGCAGGGGCCGCTCAATGCCCAACGTGTCCAATACAACAATGGATTTAGGATGTTGTTGGGGCTACCCCGCTTTTGTAGTGCCTCCGGTATGTTTGCGGAGGCCAGGGTAGACGGCTTCCATGCCATCATGCGCAAGCGGCTCGCATCCTTACTAAGCAGAGTCCGGGCTAGCACTAACAGCATCCTACAGGTCATTGCAAGCAAACAGGACTCAAATATCCTGAAAACATTTATTCGGGCACAATTTTTATAAGCGTTTTGTTAATCTTTTAATAAGTATGGACTTGTAACTTGGTCTGAAATAAAGATTTATTTATTTATTATAATCGGCCTATAATATTCCCACTGTTGGGACACGGGCTTCCTCTCGGTGAGAGGGAGTGGGCCGTAATCCATCACGCGGGTCCAGTGCGGGTTGGTAGATGTACCTTGTCTTCGAATTTTTGGGTCTAGGACACGCCGATTTCATCACGATGTTTTGCTTCACCGTTTTTGGGGCCTGTCTGGGTTCAAAAACTGCGACTTACGAATCGTAAGTCGGCCCTGACCACTGGGTCAACGGTCTGTTGTAATGAGCTTAATTTTTACAATACGAAATTAAATCTGAATCTGAAGACAAGAACATCAAATTACTGCAATTTAGGTAATAATTTCGCGTCTCTCAGGTGGCGATTTGCCTCCGTATCACGATCACGGTTTTGGCTCAAATTATCTGGCTGTAAGAGCCATCATCGACATAGGAAGAATGAGGTGAATAAGTTGAAGACTGCACTAGAAAAACCGACAAGGCTTTATCCGCTAGGGTAGACTTGTTTGTTATCGAGAGGAGACCGCCTCGTCATGGTAACCGTAGTATAGTGGGTTATAGATGTTACTTGACCCACCCTAGGTGGGCCGGTGGAGTCTAAGTGGGTCAGGTAACAGCTATAACCCACTGTACACTACGTTTATCGATTGATATCCGTAGGTACATTATATAGGTATGGGGGTCTATATTATAGAACAACAGAAGCCAAACAAATTTTTTTAGAGTTGTTGCCTATTTGTATGTTTGCAGACGCATCACGCAAAAACTGTAGCATGGAATTGGATTTGGTTTTCACGGTTCTATTGCTGTGGGTCTAAATATTAATCTGCATCTTGATAAAGCGTCGATAAGCCGAGTTACATTAAGTAAGTATGTAGTTACTAGTTAAACGTATCCTTTTGGGCTGCAAGTTCAACCGCTAGCAACGGTTTATCCTGTCGAAAGGCAAAATAGGAACTAGTGTTGTACTTACAGTAGGTCCAATGAAAAAAGTTTTGGTATCCAAAACATGAACAGGTCCGTACACGTCGCGGAAGCGGAAATAGTCTTTCGCTACATTTGGGTACATGGCTGCAGACATCACGTCTACGTCAGATACCTGAAAATATTTAGAAATCACTTTAAATAGGTAACGAAATTATACGAAACACTTGTCTAGTATTTTTAGATAAAGAATCTATGTTCAAAATTTCAAAACTGTATCGTGAAAAATGTCGAAGATATAAGCTTGTTATGTTATCTGGTTATCTGTCAAATCAATCTGTGGCATCGACTTCGACTGAAGGGGTTGGGTTACCTCCCACACAATGTGCGCCCGCGCCTAGTGCCGCTATGACCGGCATATATACTTATATAGGTATAGGTACTTAATTTTTTTGGGAAATATCACATGCTGTAAAAATTATTGGAATCGATTCAGTTATTCCTAACAAACTATTTCTGGTTTCGCATATATGTACTAAAAATAAGTTTGTATACTTTTATAGGATTGTTCATTAGTCTAGTGGTCCCAAGCTTGATGCTACGCTAGAGGTCCTATGTTCGATTCTCAGTAGGAGCTAGGAGTTTGGATATATACCCCATCAATGGCAATAGGCATGATGGTATTTAAAAAAAGACAACACGTCATTTTTGTTTTTTTTGGATTTGTTTTATTAGCCCCCGACCCAAAACGACAGGGTGTTATAAGTTTGATGTGTCTGTCTGTGGCATGGCATCGTAGCTCGCTAACCGATTTTGACTGTTTTTTTTGTTTGAAACGGTTTTTTTTTTGTTTTTTTTTTGTGAATTAGTCGGGAGTGTGCTTAGCTATGTTTGATGAAAATCGGTCGATATAGTGCAATTGTCGGTTTTTGTAATTTTTGTTTTAGTAGTTATTCAATTGCTTACGTTAGGGAAGGCTTTCTGGAGGTCAGTTTTCAGTTTTTCTAAGTTCAATGGAGGCAATTGCTTGCCGGGCCTGTCAGTGATCTTTGGCAAGTCCTTCAGTACTTTAGATCTAAAACCAAGAATCTTAGTTCAGCCAAAATGCATATCAACTAGTTTCGTTACAGGAATGCCACATTACTCTGGTAGTCCTAAGCGCGACTGCTACGCTAGAGGTCCTGGGTTCGATCCCCAGGTCGAGCAAAGTGTTATTGATTGGGTTTTTCTATAAAATTCTTAGTAGCAGCTCGGACACTGAATTTGTGCCCGGATGATAGCAATAGGATAAAAATAACTACATCCAGCATTGGATGGCAACAGGTTGAAGAAGAGAAGAGAATAACAATAGGCTCGCCCCCTATGTCATGTGACCTAAACATACCAGCGAAATGTGGGTGTACATCAGTACACCTCTGCCTAACCTTTCGAGGACTCCAGGCGTGATGGTATGTTTGTTTATACTTATGTCTTCTTTTCCCCGTCACAAAATGTAGGAATGAATTTAGTATGAAAATAAAGTTCTTCAACATAACTTACCTAAGTGGTTCAGGGAATCCTCCGTAAGGAATACCGATGGCTCCCTGCAGGTACTCCACGACAGACTTGGGGAACGACAGCTCTCCAGCTTTATCGTTAATATCTTTAGACGTCAGTTTGTTTTGCACCATGAACTGAGCCAGATCACCGACAACCTTAGATGATGGAGTGACCTTGATGATGTCGCCTAGAATCATGTTAGCTTCCCTGAAAAGATATATTTTATTAATTCCAATAAAGCCACATCGAGGTGAATGAATGAATGAATGAATAATCTTTATTGTACACCATAATATAACTACATTTATAAGGACATAATTAAACTAAGGGTACAATGGCGGTCTTATCGCTATAAGCGATATCTTCCAGACAACCTTTGGATGGACAGAGAAAATATGATATAAATAATAATAGGGGGTAGTCCGTGGTGTACTTAAAAACTAACTTTGATAACCAAAATAAATACGATATTTATGTAAACGTACTTATATACTATATCTATATATACTATATCTATATATATATATATATATATATATATATATAAATACTTGTATAATATATACGCAATATTATAAATAAATTATCTTAAATTATTGTACAGGTAAGATAATAATAATATAGCAGCGTAGGTAGTCAGAAATACAGCATAAGCAGCAATGTTCATTCATCCGTGCAGACACAAGAATGATTATGGAAGAAACAGAATTTTAGGTTTGCCTTTTTTTTTTGATGGATTTATAGGAGGAAGAAGTTACGTTAAAGTGACAGGAAATGGTCATGTACTAGTTTTTTGAAATTAGCTAGTGTCTGGGCACGTCGTATGGACACAGGCAATGCATTCCACAGCCGCACAGCCTGTACAGTAAAGGATTTGTCATAGAATATTGTGGAATGCATTGTCATTTCAAGCCTCAAATTTTCCGATGATCTCAAGTATCTTGTATGTGTGTCATGAAGGAACTTAAAACGTTCTTTGAGGTAAGAGGGGGTAGCGGGATTAAATAAAATACTATACAGTAAAGATAGAATATGAGCATTCCGACGAAGGCGAATTGGAAGCCACTTGAGTTTAGCGCGATATTCGGAGATGTGATCATATTTGCGTAAACCAAATATAAATCTGATGCAAAAGTTTTGAAGACGCTCAAGTTTGTCTAATTGTGCTTCAGTAAGGTAAGTAAGGGGTAGCTGGCATCGGCATAGTCGAGGATAGGAAGAAGAAGAGAATTAGCAAGCTCAGTTTTGGTGGAAGTTGGTAGGAAATTTCGTATTCTTCTCAAGGACCCACCTGCAGCAAACAGTTTACGACTTAATTCCTTTAGCTGCGGCCCCCATGTGAGATTTTTGTCAATAAAAATCCCCAGATTCTTGACGGAATTACTAAAAGGAATCGACGTACCATCGAAGACAATCTGAGGAACTCTTGAAAAATCTATCCTAGATGTCATCCTGGGGCTGCCGACAACAATGACTTGCGTCTTTATGGGATTAACTTTTAATCCATAAGCTGCACTCCATTCAGATATCCGTGTTAAATCAGTATTAACCATTTTAACCGCCTCCGACAATTCTTCTATTGGTGCCTGAGAATATATTTGCAAGTCATCTGCATAAAGGTGGTAGGATGAAAGAAGTTGATTAGAGATAGAATTAATAAAAATTGCAAAAAGAAGAGGAGAGGAAAATACGCCCCCCTGCGGTACACCAGCCGAAGTATCACACCAAGAGGAAACAGACCCCTCGATGCAAATACGTTGGCGGCGGCCACACAGGTAACTACGAAACCAATCATTTGCTGTTGGAGATATGTTAAGAGAGCTGAGTATGCCAATTAATATATCGAAATCGACGGTGTTAAATGCGTTGCTAAAATCAAGCAGGGAGAGGACCGTCAGATTTCCATTTTCCATACCCATTCTAATGTCATCCGTTATGTTGATGAGGGCTGTGACAGTACTGTGTCCAGGACGAAACCCGGATTGGAGAGGATTCAGGAGGTTATTTTTACGAAGGAAAATGCTAAGCTGGTTATGGACCAGGCGTTCCAGGACTTTAGACAGGAAAGGCAGTATGGAAATAGGACGATATTCGGAAAAAGACTTAGGATTTGACTTTTTGGGTAGAGGAGTGATTTGGGCATCTTTCCACATAGTTGGAAAGACGCCACAGGATACGGAATAGTTTAAGATATGGCAAATCACAGGGAGGATCTCGTCAAGGATAGGAAGTACCATCTTACGGCTCAGCGAATCACTCCCGACAGCATTAGATGTAATTGATAATATGCTACTCTTAACATCACAAGCAGAAAAATGATTAAAGAGAAATGGTGAATAATCGGGAGTTGGAAGAGATGAAAGACTGTTAATTGTATTAGCTTTTGTGGCCCCATTGCATTGGGACGAAGAAGAGAAATGTTGATTCAGTAAATCAATGTTAATGTCCTTAGGAATAGAGTTCTGATGCGATTTTCCAACTCCCATAGATTTAAGGAATTTCCAAACCTTAGCTGGATCCCCGTTTTGAACGGAATTATGAATGTGGCGGCGTTGAGCATTCCTACACACCTTATTGCAGTGATTGCGGATGGCGACATATTTATCCTTATTTGCCGAGTTAGACTTGCATTTGTACCGACATTTTGCGGCAACTTTTTTCTGTATTAAGGATTTTATTTCCTGCGTTAGCCACGGTGCCGGAAGATGTTTTATTTTAACAGGCCGTACTGGAGCATGAATATCATACAGCTGGACTAATTTTGTTGTAAACAAATTCACTTTGCGGTGCTTATTTATTTAAATTTAGCGAAGAATAGAACTCGTCGAAATTCAATATTAAAATCGAATAAAGCAAGCTAGATAAAATGGATAAAAATACTGATGGTGTATGAGTGCAATCAGTAACGCAACGACTCGACTCGACTCGACTCACGACTCAGCCTATCCATTGGGTATACAGGCGTGACGCTTGAATTTAAATATGTTTATGTTTTTATGAAAGTCTAATGATTAGTTGACTGGTGAAAACACGGAAGAGATAAATAAGGTTGGAATGGCCATGTGGGCGGGGCAGGCGCGCCACAGTTATGATTAGACAATCATAACTCGACCGAATCATACATGCGCCGCGTTTAGTGTGCTTAGGACTATTTCAGAGAACAGAGCTCCGCTTTAAAATGCCGTGTTGTGTTATTCTTACGTGATAGACAAAAAGTCAGACCTCCAGTATATAGCGAGGAGGTATATCTTTCCATCTGTAAGTCAAAAATAGCATTTATTTTCACAATAATTGATAAAAACATAAAAATATACTGATCACTATGAAATTCCAAACATCATTCATATTATTGCAACAAGTTACAAATAAAATACATTGCCCGTTATGTTCTCGTTTAATCAACGCGATGACCTAGTCCGCTTGCAATGTACTGCATGCATTGCGTTCTCTACACCTCAAACATGGCCGTTATTCGTCGTTGGCCGGGGTTGGCCGTGAGTGGTGTACGGCGTACATCTATCGATATCGAGGTGACCGTGAAGTTAAATAAAAGCATCGATAGAATTCTCAACTATATTTACGTTTAACAAAAATTATTTATGAAATATTATATATTTAATTGATGAGAGTATATTTTTAGTTAGATGTATTTTATTATATGAATGATTGAATGAATGAAGATAAAACGGCATGTAGACCATTTTATTTTACTTAGATTTTAATACTGAATCGATACAATATAGTCTAGTCAAATCTAAGTCAAATACTATACCTATCTATTTTATATATATATATTAATATTTGATTCTATTCGACATATTATGCAATTAATTATAATAATGTTATGTTATGGTTATAACTCTATTATGTTATGTTAGGTTTCCCCCAATTGCTTAATGATTACGTTTTGTTCCAAAGACAGTAATTCTTTTAAATTAATTAATATTAAATGAAAATAGTTCTTGATTTTTATGTTCCCCTTTTCCCCATTCAATATAAAAATACATAACAGACTGAGAATTTATCGATAAAAATATCGATAAATTCTCAGTCGGCTTTTCAAGCACTAGCGTATGCTTGTTGCGTGTGTGTCTAATGCCTACGGGAGCTTGGTGCTGGTGTGTGAACAAATTGCTGCCCACAGATTTATGTGTGTGTGATTTGATTGTGTGCGAAAAACTTGTAAAGATAATGTTGCGTATGTTTGAGAATTGAAATAGTGGGAGTAAAGCGGCGACACTGGTCTTAGTACAAAATAGCAGCGAGGGCCATTCCAACCTTATTTATCTCTTCCGTGGGTGAAAACCAGCGTTAGGCCTTAGTACTAGTATTGATACCTAACAAAATGCTGAGCTGATGGCCCTTTTGGCACTAACGAATTTATATTGTTATTTTTATCGTCGACTTTGTAAGGGTTTTTGTCAATAAATACATCTTTATTTCTTTCTTTCTGGTGTTAAATTTATTGAACCAGCTTTCCCATGGCTTCGCTCGCGGGGTTTCTGGGCTTTATGTGTCCATGTGATCTTGCATGCGATTACGCTTACGGTAAGCAAACAAAGTTTATAAAATTATTATTTTTGTGTTGTAATTGATTTTAGGGAAACAATTATGAGAAGAAACATGAAAGTAGAATTAATGCTGTGGAGATGCGTTCAAGTACATATGTGCGGTGTAAGTCGGAATGATAGATTGAGAAATAGTTTGTTACGGGAGCGAAATGATATAGTGACACGCATTGAAAGGGGTTTGCTGAGATGGTTTGGACATGTCGAGTGAATGGATGAAAGAATGGATTTATAAAGCGAATGTCAGTGGAGTCGCCGGGAGGGGACGCCCTAGAAAGACATACCACGAACTTATCGGTGCGATCCTTCAGAAAGGTCAGGTGTGTAGTACCTACAATCGGCGCATGTGTATGACAACATGTATGAATGTGGACGAAGCAAAAGAAGTATGCAAGAATTGTAGCAGATGGCGTTCTGTAGTTTCTGCCTACCCCTATGGGAAAAAGGCGTGAGTGTATGTATGTATAATTATGAGAAATAAGACGATCAATGTATTAATAAATTTAATATTAAATATTCTACGTCCCGTCACGTCCCCGCCATCACTAGACTGCTGACACGGTCTAGTGATGGACCTACAGGGTTTTTTATCCTTGTAGGTCGTTCCCCCTGGGCAATGTTATAGTCATTCGATGTAGAGGTTTGCACACAACCTACCCCGTGTCTATAAAAGCTAAGTATGAAGGGCGAAGGCGAGTAAAAGTCGGAAAATCCCTTCCTGAGCCCTTCATGGCTCAGGATGTCCCGCAGATGCTGGGGGGGGGGGGCAAAGTTTTGCAACATAAGGAAACAAAGAAGACTGACACAACAAGTGTTTTACCCAGGCCTATTTAATAGGTCACATTCATCATCCCACGGTGAAGTCGAAGTAAAATCTAGGGAAAAGAATCTCGGAAACCTACCATCCGCAGAAACTTACCTTAGTAATAACAGTAATCGTACTGAGACGGCACCCCATCATATAGTTAATCCATCCCCATGGCAAAGGATACCAAAGGTTAGATTAACAAAAAAAGGAAAATCCCAGACTCTCCAGAGTCCATAGAAATCTCCAATAGATTTAGTCAACTGCCCATAGATTTGACAGACACAGTGTGCAACCCAAAGTAAGGCACCCAAGCAAATCACTACCCATAATCCTGTATGGCATTGACGATATCTTAAAACTCACAGAGCTCCTAGAGACTACTATTGAGAAGTCATTGTTTACATTCAAAATTGTCAACAGAAATCAACTTAGAATTAGCATCGATAATGTTGAAGCATACAAGAAACTCATCAATGTAGTTAGAGACAATGGCCTAATTGGACATACCTTCAATAGGAAAGATCAGCGATGTTGTAGAATAGTCGTTAAAAACCTACACCATACCACACCACTATCTGCTATAAAAGAAGCCATAGAAACATCAGGCAACACAGTAACCGCGGAAATCATCAACGCCAAATATGGACCAGACAAAATACCGACCTAAACATTCTTTATTAATCTAGAACCAGGACCAAATAATAAAGCTGCCAAGGATATAAAAATCATTTACAATCAAGAAGTTATCATTGAAGACCCCAAAAAGAGGAACTCGGTAGTACAGTGCCAACGTTGCCAGCAATATGGCTACACTAAGAACTACTGCCTTAAACCATTCCGCTGTGTTAAATGTGGGCTATCGTACAAAACGTCAGAATGTATGAAAATCGACCACAATACCCCAGCAGTATGTGCATTGTGCCTTGGCCCGCACCCGGCTAACTATTAGGGATGTCAAGTATACAAAGAGATACTAGCAAGAAAAACAGGGAAACCACAACCACAGATAAAAAGAGGCAATATACCTCGAGAAAATAATCCAGCCAGCGTAAACTCCCTAAGACACAATCCGGAACATAGAACAGCCTTGAACACAGAAAGCAGACTGACATATGCTGATGCAACCAAATCACCAAATAGGAACTACATACGAACAAAATAGCTCTATCTCACCCACCACAAATAGCCACTCTTTGGAATATTTACTTGCAAAACAATCGGAAAAATTTGATATTCTACCCTAAATTCTAACCCTAAAGCCGATATGGACATACGGAATCCAACTCTGGGGCTCCGCCTGTGACTCTAGTATAACGAAAATCCAAAGAGCTGAAGACTCCATCCTTAAACAAATAGCTAACTTCCCATGGTACATAAAAAATACAGAAGTTCATGAAAATCTGAAGATTAGCACTGTGAAGGAAGAAATAATCTCCTTCTCAAATAACTACAAAAAGCGACTACTACATCACCCAAATGAGCTGGCTGTATAACGTACTGTTCCAAGAACCCTAAGAAGATTAAAAAGGCGTGAAATATTGGAATTGCACACAAGTCCCTCTCAATAAAGAGACAGTCCCAATGGGGTTCTGTAACTTAGCTGCACCTACCTTGCCGCTCCCCAACACATCTGCTCATAGTCATGTGACTGATTGCAAGATATATATATTATATAAAAAAAAAATCTACGTCATAAAAATTATCACAATATTCGATATCGCTGCCACTACTGGATTTATCTACAATAATAACAAATTCAAAGTCGTAATCAAATTTGACATGCTGACAGTACTTCGTGTCTGTCAGCGTCGCAGCAACAATCACGGACAGTAGTGACATGAGCAGTGAAAAAATATATTTATGGGACCATACAAAAATTTGCCAAGTAGCCTATTATTAAGTCAAAGAACAAAAGTTGTTGTTGCTGATGTTAATAATATAGCCCTGAGAGACGTCTCCGTATTAAAAGATAATTATCAATAATTTGATAGATGAATAATACTGACCTGTATGCCTTCTTGACCTCTTCGAACTTGCTGCCCAACCCTAGCGAGAAGGCCTGGAACTGGAGGTTGGTGTACTGTCCGCCGGGGATCTCGTTGAGGTACACGTCCGCGTTGCCGGACTTCATGGTGGCCGTGGCCTCGAACGGGCCGTACAGGGTGCGAGCCTGCTCCCAGTACGCCGAGTACTCTGATACCTTCGGGAGACTGATGTCTATAAAAGAAAGTTAATTTTATAGTATTTTTGCTGTAGCGGTTTTATTAGAGCAGAGTAATCTCAGTTTATTTTGAGAATACCGAAAAAATCATTTAACGCAACGTAGGACGTCGCTGTGTATCGTTGGATGCAAGTAGCATACGTGGGTGACACTGAAAGTTTTTACAAAATAAAAATCGGAATAATGTAAAAGCCTGTTAACATTTTTATTGCTTTTCGAAGTAACCCCCGTCCCTTTCTAAGTTACTTTCCATCGCATGCGAACCATTGTCTGAAGCGGTGGGCTCAATCCTCTTCCAGGATTTCTTCCAAGCCTTTTACAATGCCACGTCATCTTCAGGGTTCAAAAAAAGGTTTTCTCAAAGTTCATCTTTTATTTTTGGAAAGAAATAAAAGTCACAAGGTGCCAGGTCGGGACTGTAAGGTTGATGGCTCTCTCACTAACTTCTCTGCTACGTCTGTAGACAAATATTCGATAGTCCGTCTGGCGGAGTGAGCTGGAGCGTTGTCGTAGTGGAGGAGGGTCCTTCTAGGCCATTATTGGTAAATGAAACATTAATCCAAAGAATGAGGCAATGATCTATTTCCATTGACTTCTGCCCTTCTTTACTTTTGCCTTACTTCTTTTCTTACATCCATTGCGCAGATTTTCTTTTTGGTTTCTTCTTCGTAATGATATATCGTTTCTTCACCTATGACGACGTCATATACAGCATTCGAGTTACGTCTGAAATACTTTTTAAGCATTGAGCGGCACTAATCGAAACGACGGCATTTTTTAATTTCCGTTTAATTATGTGTTATGAATCTGGTACAAATCTTTCTGACGCCTAAATGTTCATGTAAGACTTTTTGTAATTGACTCCAAACCTAAAGCGGTCGGAATCTGTTGACCTGACAACAAATTTGCCATCGATTGCTTTTCTTACTGGCCTTCTAAATACTTTCATATAATTATATATATAGATTGTGCTGAATTAATGATTTTTCTCTATTTCTTATTGGCCAATTCTTAAAACTTTCAATGTGTCCATGCATAATCGCTCCTTGTCAAAATCTAAGGGGAGGCCTCTGATCAGCAGTGGAAGCTGCTTTGGCTGATACGATAACCTAACACACACACAGGTATACTCACTAGTGTCGTACTTGGTGCCCTGCAGCGAGGCTACGATCGCGCCCATGCTGGGCTGGCTGGTGAGCCCCGACATGGAGTCCACGGCCACGTCCACCACGTCAGCTCCCGCCTCTGCACTCGCCAGCATAGCGGCCACGCCAGCTCCCGACGTATCGTGGGTGTGTACGTGGATCGGTACGTCTGGGTGCTTTTGTCGAATACCACTAACGAGCATCCTAGAAAAAACGGAAGAAAATATTGAAGCCTACAAAAATTACCTCAAAGTAGGTAATTTTCGTAGGCTTTAATATTTTCTTAACAGCGTGTACGCACGGCTACACGTCGAGCTTTACAAATCTATTTTACGCTTGACTCTTATCGTATAGAAACCGTATATAATGCGAGATCAGCTGCAACTGGTTTTGGTTAGCTTGATCTGTCGCTGTGTGAACTCCGCGTATATTTTATTTCTTTCTCTTTCTATCGTCCATATTGCTATCACTACTAGGTGGTGTGCGGGTTGGATGTTGTGGGGCGAGGGGATGGTCGATTCAGATAAGAAGAGAAGAGATCTAGAAGGCAATTATATCAATCCTGGAAATTTGAGAAAACATTGATATCAATTCCCGAACCCCGGATTAAAAGGCATATCCATGTTTAGATTTCGTAGGTCATTCTACATTATTTGGTACTTAAAAACTAGAACAATTCCGACAAGTTTTTTTTAAAAAAAAAGCTTACTAGCACTGTGGGTCGCACATTACCAGTATCGGTTATCTTGTTAACCCCTCGTACTAAGCCAAAAGCTTGTATCACGAGTGGGTTCACGTCGGTAGTGCAATGGGTGAGTTTCGAACCGGCAACCACATGATCGCAAGTCCGACGCCCTAGCCATTAGGTTTATTAATCTTATAAAATCTATGTTGCTTTCAAGACTGAGGAGTGAACATTTCTTTCAAACATATTTATTATGACGACTAATTGGTCAAAATTACTTACTTAGCAGCCTCTGGCTTCAGTAACCCAGCCATATCTTTGATTGCTAACACATGTGTGCCGGCCTTCACGAGCTCATCGGCCAGATTCAAATAATACTTGAGGTCGTGTTTCTTCTTGGTGGGGTCGGAGACGTCGCCGGTGTAGGAGATGGCGGCTTCTACAACACCGCCGGCTTTACCCACCGCTTCCATACCGATCATGAGGTTAGGGAGGTAGTTGAGAGAGTCGAAAACTCTGAAGACGTCCATGCCATTCTTTACCTATATGGAATTCAGAGTTTGAGGACTTGGGAGCTGACTTTTGTCTGTTCGTTAATTCTTGGAATATCGCGCACTGTGGTAAAATTTTGAAAGATTTCGACACAAACATAAGACGCAGAAACTACAGAACGTTGCTTGTTTATAATAGAAAAAAATCTCAAGAGTTCACAAAGAGGATTTACAATATTAAACGGCTTGTACATAAGTTTAATAATAAAAAACCGGCAAACCGTGGATGTACTTTAGTGCACCTATGCTGCATCCCTATGAAGAACAGGTGTAAAAAAGGACCTACTTGGGGACCATTTTGAGTAAACTTATTATTATAGGCGTACAAACTCACAGACTGCCTCGTTGGTCTAGTGGTCCCAATCGTGACTGCTACGCTAGAGGTCTTGGGTTCGATCCCCAGGTCGAGCAAAGTGTTATTGGGGTTTTCTATGAAATTCTCAGTAGCAGCTCGGAGTCTGGATTTGTGCCCGGTGAATGGCAATAGGCTCGCCCCCTATTACATGGGACCTAAACATACCGGCGAACTGTGGGTGTACATTAAGTACACCTCTGCCTAGCCCTTCGGGGAATACAGGCGTGATGGTATGTATGTACAAACTCACAGCCATTTCGCAGAACTTGAAGACAACATTATCTGGATAGCTGGTGTATCCGACGGCGTTGGCACCGCGGAGTAACATCTGGAACGGGATGTTGGGGATCAGCCGCCGCATGTCGCGGAGACGCTCCCAAGGACATTCGTGAAGGAACCTGCAGGGGAGACACTGTTACTGCTCACACTGAAGTCGCACTCACTACAGATATCGCGATTGTTAGTCATGCCTTGGCCCCTGACAAAGTCTGGTCTTTGTACCGGACAACAGCCTGTTATGGTCGAGGCGAATGTCATGAATCCATGACTGTAGGGCAAGGGAAGACAAGTGTAGTTTTGAGTTAGTACGACTCCCACAAACTCTGCAGCTTCCCTGGTTCTAACCAATCGATGTTGTTTTCCGCACTACAAAAATAAAGCCATGCCTTAGCGTCTTTAACCTGAATAGGAAGTCGAAGTTCATACCGTCGTACCGTATGCGCTCCAGTATTAAATGAATAAGGATTATTCACGCAAAAAAGATTTTCAAAAATGTCAATTTTGTTGAAAACGGTCAACAAATGTCACTCAAATGTCTGGATTACCTCAAAGCGACATCAAAAGTGGCTCCACCCCAGTTCTCCATTGAGTACAGGTTGCTAAAGTTGTGAGCTACATATGGCGCCACCACCAGCAGGTCCTTAGTTCTCACTCTGGTCGCCAAGAGCGACTGATGAGCATCCCTAAACGTAGTGTCCATGAGAAGTAGTTGTTTACTCTGTCGCACGGCCTTAGCGAAGGCTTGCGGTCCCCCTTCGTTGAGGATCTGCTTTAAACCCTTTGGTGGTGGATTACCTGTTATGTTGAATGTGAAAATCAGTAATGAATGAGGTGATAAGATGTGCGGTTCAAGATGCTTCATTCACTCATCTTTGGTTCATAGACTCTCCGTCCCCCGGGAGGTTAATATTTTAATAAATTTATTTGTTGTTTACAAGGAACAAACTCAAGGATAGATACATTATCACAGGAGTGTAATACAAAAACAAATCTAGTAAACGGGTGAAGCTCTGTACTCCTATATAGGCTACTGCGTAACCTGTGTTTAGGAGAGACAGGACAGATCCCGATTATACATTATGGGTGTATTTTATAGCACACGACGTGTTACATTATAATGCTTAGGTATGATATCCTAGTAACAATAATATGACATGCAAATATAAAAAACAATACAAAAACATCAAGAAGAAATGAAATCATTAGGAATAGAACTTTCTTTTTTGTAGTGTAATGGCGTGTGTATGTAAGCCATGACACAGCCTGTCATGGTCGTGGAATGTCACGAATCTCATGGCCATATTATAACGCAAATGAAGACAAGTGCGGTTTTTAATTGCTACGAGACCGACATACCCTGCCACCTCTCTAGATGACAGACGATCAGTGTGGATTTCCGCACCCCGAAAGGTTAGCATTTGAGTTTTATCTAACCCGGTGTTTACATTAGCCTAAATTATAGTATTACCTTATGAATAGTAAGTAATTTAATTTTGTGAAATTGAACAAACAGATAAAATAGGATATTATGTGAATATACATTTCTTTAGGCATTACTATACAAACAACTTCACTTATCAAGGTACCGAAAATGGAGGACCTCCTGCTACGAGTAATCAATGTTCTTTCTTTAATCAACCACTTACCCGCTGGGACCTCGGGAATGTAAGGTTGAATGTTGGCAGGCGGTATTTTAGTGCCCAGAGGAGTAGAGGGGCCGTTAACGATGACATCTCCTAGGTATTTGAGGAGTTTCTGCGCTCTGTTAGGTGAAACCGAGAACACGAACAGCTGGGGATGCTCATCGATGTAGCTTGTGTCTACGCCACCTGTGGGCAATAATTATATTGTTTTAAGTAATTTTAACTGCTTAATCTAAACTTACCACTGCTCATAGTCTAGGGACCAGTCTTCCTAAACCTAAACGCAACTGAATTCTCAACGCGACTGTTACGCTATAAACATATTCATTTATTTATTTATTTTGTACTTTGATGTGACCTTGTCATATTATTCCAATATTGTTGATGGGTACGTTATTTTTTATTTTTATTTTTGCTTTGCAATGAACATAATTATTAAGGAACTGGTTTCACGTCCGTGCGTGATTAGGACCTGGTTGAAAACCAGCGTCAGGCAAATTTGTCTGGCATATGCTGAACCATATCCCTTTCAGCGCTATTTGGGCATAGTACTTAATGCGTTATTACTATATATTTTTTTGTTATTATAGCTTATGTACTTGCTAATGTACTTGTCTTTACTGCGACTGAATAAACTGTTTCTTTCTTCTTTCTTTCTTTCTTTCTAGAGGGTTAGATCCCCAAGTGGAGCAAAGTGTTATTGAATTTTTTCTATGAAATCTTCAGTAGCAGCTCGGAATTTGAATTTGTGCCCAGTTAATGACAATAGGTTCTCCTATTACATGAGACCTTCAACATCAACCCATACATTGTCTCACTGCTGGGCACGAGTCTCCTCTCAGAATGAGAGGGAATAGGCTATAGTCCACCACGCTAGCCTACTGTGGGTTGGCAGACTTTACACGCCGTCAAGAAAATATTTCAGGCATGCAGGTTTCCTCACGATGTTTTCCTTCACCGTTTAAGTACGTGATAAATAATTATTAATACGCACGACTTTGAAAAGTCAGAGGTACGTGCCTTGGTTTCGAACTCGAGACCTTTGACTTGGCGTTCCACTGGTCATGTCACTAGGCTATCACAACACATTAGACCTAAACATAATTATGCAAACTGTGTGTGTAACGCTCGGCAGCTGCTCTTACGGCCAATAAATTGACAAGGCATTTTTAGAATTAAGAAGTTGTCTTCAGTTTAAGATTATGAATCCAGAAAATTTTAAGGTAGAGGCTTATTAGAAAAACGTAGGATGATAAGGCTGATCGTCTCGCCTTTGGCGACAAATAAAAATTTTCTTTGGATTTAAACTAGATGACAAGACAAGACTAAATGTGATGTCCTTACCTTTAAGGAACTTTTCGTCCTTAAGCACGTTGAGCAGGAAGGGGATGTTAGTCGTGACTCCTCGTATACGGAACTCACAGAGGGCGCGGTGCATCTTAGCGGCGGCCGACGGCAGATCCCGCGCGTGCGAGATTACCTGCAAGGGAAATACTAGTGTATCAATAGATGTTGCTGACGGCATCTTAAGGCTGCCAACTTGAAAGAAACCTACTTATAAATAAAAATAAATTGCTAAATAGCTGTCTTTAGCGCGACTTCTATGCTAAAGGTCTTGGGCTCGACTGTCGAGCAGTACCTATTATAGGGTTTTTTTTATGAAATTCTCAGTAGCAGTTAGGGAGTCTGGATTTGTGCCCGGTTAACGGCAATAAGCTCGCCTACTGTTAAATGAGATCTAAAAATACCGGTCAACTGTGGGTGTACAATTGTACATTATTACACCTCAGCCCAGGTCATTGGGGAATAGACGCGTAATGGTAAAAATGAATTCTACATTTAATCTGGTCTTAAGAAATATTAAAGAAATATTTTATGTTGTAACTTCGTCGTCTTTTGCGGTTCGAAATGGAGTCCGACACAAAGTTTCCTGTCCAATACCGCTGCGCTGCATATTATAAGTGCGATTCCCAACCGCGGCAAATTTTCGTGTGTTATATGGATATTTGTTCCGACTCTGGGTGACTGTGTCTATTGGTATCTTTAAGAAGGCCCCGCGATACAGGGCGTGATCACTAACGGGAGGATTGTAAAAAAATAAATATATATTACCTTGACAAGAAGTGAGTCGTAGTAAGGAGATATGACGGCGCCAGGGTAAGGGGCAGCTGAATCCAGACGGATGCCCATTCCCTCACCAGGCCTAAGAGGAAATTATTTATATAAAGATACCGCTATTAAAACATCGAACAAACTACGGGGGAAAAATATATTCGAAGGTACCAATATATGTTACCTAAACACATAAAAGAAGCAAACACATCATTTTAAAAAGTTGTTAAAACTGTACATTTTTCGTATAACACTACTTTGGATTCTGAGATTCTTAATTTTTTTCATACGAAGGGGAGTAAAAAACTGTCAAAAATGTCTCACGAAACAAATTAATGGCGCCTTACTTAACATCTAATTTTAATTAGTCCCAAAGTCCATACTTACCTAAACACTTTAAGTTTCCCTGAGGCAGGCTGGAAGTTGTTGACGGGATCCTCAGTGGTCACACGGCACTGTATCGAGTAGCCGTTGACCTGTATTTTATCCTGGATCAGCCCTAATTCCGGAAGTGTCCTACCTTCTGCGACCCTGATCTGGGATTGCACTAAGTCCACCCCAGTTATTTCTTCTGTAACCGTGTGTTCTACTTGCAACCTGGGTACGAACGGATGACAGTAAGAATTTTTCCATTTCAGTATTGATCCATAACATACCATCACGCCTGGGAATACAGGGTAAGGCAAGTGTACTAATGTACACCCACACTTCGCCGGTATGTTTAGGTCCCATGTAATAGGGGGCGAGCTTATTGCTGCTACTGAGAATTTCATAGAAAAACCCAATAACACTGCTCAAACGTAGCAGTCGCGATTAGAACAACTACACCAATGAGGCAGTCAGCCAGTATACATATGTATATACATAAATACATACATACAGTCACGCCTTTTTCCCAAAGGGGTATGCAGAAACTATAGACCGCCACATGCTACGATTCTTGCATACCTCTTCCGATTCTTTCACATTCATACATTTTTTCATACACGGTTGCGAGTAATATGTACGCCAGCACTTCAAGTTACCACAAAATGTCAAATTTTCTCAGTCGATTTTGAACTTAATCTTAAACACTGTAAGGTTTAAATTCATTTGAAGAAATTTAACAGTTTTGTATAACCTGATGTTCTGGCGACTGTACCATTGATTTGATGAATAAAAAAGTTTTCAGTAATAAAAACAACATACCATCAAGCCTGAATTCCCCGAAGGGTTCGACAGAGGTGTGCACCCACTGTGCTACCGGCGAACTGTGGGGGTATATTTGTACACATCTGCCTATCTCTTGGGGAATATACATGCGTGATGGTGTGTATGTAATTCAACATACCTAGCGTTGACCTCAATGAAGAAGAAGTTGCCTTTGCTATCGAGCAGGAACTCAACAGTACCAGCGTTATCGTAGCCAACAAACTTGGCCAATCGAACAGCATTGTCTGTTAAATTGTTTCTCATCTAGAAACAAATGAGACTGATTATAGACACTTACACGAATTAAAAAAACACTGAAACGAGACTATTTTTTTTTGCGGTATTTTTTTATGGGATAACTCGGCAAACGAGCAGGCGAGCTACCTGATGGAAAGTAGTCGTTGTCCCATGGACATCTGCAATACCAAAGGAGTTACAGATGCGTTGCCGAGCCTATTCAAGGAAAGGAAGGGTAAAGGCGAAAAGGAGAAGGAAGCAGACTGAGGGAGGAATTGGGCCTCCGGCGCTCCACACTCACCGTAGGAAGCACAACAGTATGCATACTTGACGTCGATATTCCCTGGTCGTACGACCCATTCATGCTGGCATGTAGACATGCCAGCGAGGCACTACTACTAATCATTTTTTTTTTATTATTAAAGTGAAATAAAAAAAAAACAGTGGTATACAGAAGCCCAGGATAAACAATCCTGGAAGAAGTTAGGGGAGGCCTTTGCCCTGCAGTGGGACACGAAAGAGGCTACATAAAAAAAAAACTTTGTCTTTTTGTTGTTTATCTTTCACGGCAGTAAAATAAAACTAAAACACTGAACAGGTTTCGATAGAATTTGACAAGATGGTTTTCATAGATTGCTAAGTTTTATCTAATGTAGGCTAGGAATCTGAATATTAATTGATTGCAGAGGAATTGCTGAATATGACCTATAAAACCGGACGTATGGTCAAGTATCTTACCTTGGGGTCCAGTCTGGGTGCGGGGGCGAGTTCCACGACTTTCTGATGTCTTCTCTGTACGGAGCAATCACGCTCATACAGATGGACCACATTGCCAGCCTTGTCACCTAAAAGCAATTCAAATATTGTAATAAGTAGCTAAAAAAAACGGCTAAAAGACCCTTTAGAAACTAAAAATTAAAAAAACCCCCGACTATTGCATTATATCTCGACCGATTTTCATCAAACATAGCTAAGAACACTCCCGACTGTTCACCCTTCGGGACATACGATGCCACAGACAGACAGACAGACAGACAGACACACTCAGCCACGTCAAACTTGTCTGCATGTGTGTGTGTGTCTGACTAACGTATAACACGCCGTCGTTTTTTCGTCGCGGGTTAATTAAAAATTGATGCGTTTTAAATTAAAACGTGAAATGTATGTATTTTGTTTTCAATAAACTTTTAACAAAATCTTTAAACATAACTACGGTCGCCAGCACATGAGGTTACGATAAAATGTCAAATTTTCTCAGTCAATTTGAAACTTAATCGTCCACATTTTAAAGTTTAAAATCATTTGGAGAAGTTTGGATGTTTTGTATAAACTTATGTGCTGGTACAAAACCGGTAAATAAAATAAACTGGTTTTGTATAGCTTGATGTGTAGCCGAGCGTACAAGGCATACATTTTATTTTACATTCACATTAATTAAATACATTTTTAACATCAAGTTAACATGATCATCAACAAGCTTATTTAATATTGTTTTAAGACATCTGTGTCTAAACTAGATAAATAAATATCTGTAACTCAGACTAACAGTGCTCTTCCCTAATAATGAAACATTTAAATAAATTATAATATTAAAAGTTTTGGTATGTATTTTTTTTTAAACTATCGATATGTTAATACGATCTGCTAAGTCTTATATCTCAGCTTACCTATTAGCTGTACTTCAATGTGTCTCGGCTTCTCAACGAACCGCTCTATGAACATGGAACCGTCGCCGAACGCCCCGAGCGCCTCAGAGGACGCTCGCTCGAAGGAGGAGGCTACTTCAGACAGTTCCTTCACCACTCGCATTCCTCTGCCACCTCCGCCATGCGCAGCCTGGAAAGTGACATTTGTTTAGCATACCACTATCTTCCATCCCCAACTTTTCTTTTTTAAATGTTTTGCTCAGATAAAAACGCCGGTTTTGATGAATCATAATATGTGAAGGCAAATTTTGACTGGGTTTCGGTAGGACTTGCGGTGGCTTGGTGCTCTTGAAGTTGCGTCTTCTGGTTAGAAACACCATCTAACCAGAAGACGCAGGTTCAAATCCTGCCCGCAGTCGAATTTTTCCTTCACTAAAATAAATTTATAATCTTAGCATGAAAAAATGCATATAAAATACAAAATCATAATATGTTGCACAAGAAAATGTTACTGTAACTAAATTAATAACAATAATCATTTTTTAGGGTTCCGTAGCCAAATGGCAAAAAACGGAACCCTTATAGATTCGTCATGTCTGTCTGTCTGTCCGACCGTATGTCACAGCCACTTTTTTCCGAAACTATAAGAACTATGCTGTTGAAACTTGGTAAGTAGACGTATTCTGTGAACCGCATTAAGATTTTCACACATAATTAGAGAATAAACTATAAATTTTGGGTGTTCCCCATACTTAGAACTGAAACTCAAAAATTTTTTTTTCATCAGACCCATACGTGTGGCGTATCTGTGGATTGGTCTTCAAAAATGATATTGAGGTTTCTAATATATTTTTTTTTCTATACTGAATAGTGTGCGCGAGAGACACTTCCAAAGTGGTAAAATGTGTCCCTCCCCCCTTGTAACATCTAAAATAAGAGAATGATAAAACTAAAAAAAATATATGATGTACCTACATTACTATGTAAACTTCAAACGAAAATTGGTTTGAATGAGATCTAGTAAGTAGTTTTTTTAATACGTCATAAATCGTAATGGTACGGAACCCTCCGTGCGCGAGTCCGACTCGCACTTGGCCGGTTTTTTTATACAAAGTTGTAGGTAAAGTGAATAAAAAATCTATATCTTATCAGTTGTATTATCATTTCATATTTTCCAGTCCATTCCATATACAATTTCTTTCTTGTTTGTCAAATACGTTCGCCAAACATTCGTAATGTATTTTGCGAATACGAATGCGAATATTCGTTACATCACTAGTACACATATAGACCTATTAATATATACTTAATATTTAACTTGGGATTATATTGAATGGCCATTAAATTCATTATTAATTTATGGGAAAAAAATTCAGGTCAGATAAGACTAATCTGATACCTTCAAAATAACAGGAAGACCGTGTTTTTTGCAGAATTCAATTGCCTCTTCCTTTGTTTTGACGGGGCCATCTGTGCCGGCTACGATTGGCACCTCTGAAATAAAAACATACCGTCATAACATACTGTAACGCCTGATTCCCCCAAAGGTGTACCAATGTACACCCACAGGTCGCCGATGTGTATTGATATAATTGTGGGCGAGATTTTGGTGATATTTTTTTTATCGGATAGCGTGTTAAATATATATGATTGATTTTTAATTTACTATATTTTCATCTGTGAAGCGATTATCTTGAAATTTTGTAACATTATGTAGTTGTGATGACACTACAACATAATGGAGAGTTGGATTTGATCTGATGATGGAGTTGAAGGAATTCTTCAACAGATTAAGGCAGCTATTTCGGGTTTGGGGATATTTTTTTTATCATGATGAACTCTTTAGACTGTTTCAGTATTAATAAAAAAATTTGAGTCAGTGCTAAAAACAACCAATGGAGATCATACCTTTTTAAAAGTTACTTTTTATTAGTAAATAAGTAGGGCGCCGACGCAAAACTATTAATGTTCAAAATTAATTATGGAAATGGACGCAAAACTATTAATGTTAGAAAGTCATCATGGATACATGTTTCCATGTTTGTACGAAATCAGAAGATAAACTGACATCAAAATATATAAGACACCGCTGCGCCCTTGCATCGTGAAACACATTGTTATACCTACAGATAAGGCCGCTGTTGACATTTTTAAGACTTACTAGCATCAATGGCTGCTTTTCTGGCAGCGACTTTGTCTCCCATTTGTTGCATAAGTTTAGGGGAGGGTCCAATAAAGCGGATACCAGCGTCGATGATCGCCTGCGCGAAGACAGGGCTATAAAGCAATAAAAAAAAGATATTGTTGGAGCAGTATGAAGGTTTTAGTCAGAATAAGTCCAACACAAATGACGATCTTTATTTATGCAGGGTGGAAGCTTCCTACCAAGAACATGTAAGCTATAGAATAACCTCCCTGCGGAAGTATTCCTGAACCAGTACGGCATGGGCCTTTAAGAAAAGAGCATACACACATTACACACATTTAAAATGCCGGCAACGCATTGGTGACATCGACAATGTCGTTGATGTCCATGACTGCATGTTCGTGTGCCCTCTCTGTTATAAAAAAGAGACATCGACGTGCAAAACTTCATGAGAAGGTTACACCGAATGCCTTTTATACTATCACGTATGACATCAACCTTGGTTACTAAATTGTCATTTTTAAATGCGCAATGTATTGCAAACAACGCGTTCACAACGCTCCGCGATGAACGTGATCGCGCAGGCTCTCTCAGGACCTATCTAAGCAGTTGTAAATAGGTTTTCTTTCAGTCTCTAACTCAAGACTTTTAACTTTCTTGAATTATTTTGCGAGAATTGATAGATTTTAAATCCTAGTTAGGTACCTCTTACAGAAAATACTTAACACAACACAACAGTACAGAACACAATGTTTACCTTTCTGATAAAAGTCCATAACCGGGGTGAATGGCGTCCACGTCCTTTTCCTTTGCAATTTTGATGATTTCTGGAATGTTGAGGTACGCCTTAACTGGCGGTAGACCCTTGCCGATCAGGTATGATTCATCGGCTTTTTGCCTGGAAGTAAATATACACTAAGAGATTCCATTACAGAAATAAGGATCTCCTACGAATTCTAGAAAAGAATTGCTGAATGTGATCCTCTCACTACGGCAATAGGCATTTTAGCCGGGCATTCCGCGGTCAATCGATCAGACCTGTGGAAGTTTTTTAACTGTCTTCATCATCTAGAAGTGATGATCTGCAAACGGCTGAGCAGATTTCCTTAAACCATGGCCAAGAACAAAAATAAAAAAACCATCAAAATCGGTTCAACCGCTTAGAAGCTATAATATCTCGGATAGACACATTTACTCCAAAAAGATAGGTATAACCTACGCACGCGTATTTAAAAGGTTCTTTCGTTAAACGATTTGAGATCAGATTTTTCTTTTTGTAATACATCTTTCGTTAGAACGATTTTAGATCAGATTTTTCTTTTTGTAATACATCTTTCGTTAAACGATTTGAGATCAGATTTTTCTTTTTGTAATACATACATCACGCCTTTTTCCTATAGTAGGCAGAAACTACAGACCGACATTTGCTTAGATTCTTGCATATTTCTTTCGCGTCCTCCGTCATACAATTTATTTAATAGCAATGGGAAAATTAAACGAACTAATAATTTAATAAATATTATTTAATCATAAGCTTTAAAAATAATTATAGAAAGTATGTTATAGCATAGACAACGGCTACGACCAGTAGAAGTATAATGAGGAAAACGACAATTCCACAAGTAACATCTTTAATGACATTTTTCACAGCATCACGTCTTGAAGTTCTGTATTCATTGAGGTTATAATTGCAATCTGAGGCTTCGATGCAAACGTTTGTTGAATTTCTCATGTAACCGTCAATACATCCACAATTCGGCACAGAAAGCTGAAAAAATAACATTATATATCAATACATACCTACTTATAATAAAATTGCAACAGGCCGATGTCTGTACATTATAGATATTGAAGAAAAATTAATATGGTGTTTTCATTAGAGCAAGATAACAATTTTTGTACAGTCGCCAGCACACAAAAGTGTCAAATTTCTCCAAATGATTTTAAACCTTAAACTGTTGATAATAAAGTTCAAAATCAAACTCAGAAAATGTAACAAAGTACTTGATGTGCAACCATACGTGCATTACGCAAAAACTACTGTACGAAATTGGATGAGATTTTCACAGCTGTATTTCTAGACTTTAAGTCAATCCCTTTGGGGCGCTAGTGAACCCGCTAGCAATGGCTAATCTATACTTTTTTTTATATTATAAAGCTGAAGAGTTTGTTTGTTAGCTTGAACGCGCTAATCTCAGGAACTACGGGTCCGAATTGAAAAATTATTTCAGTGTTAGATAGCCCATTTATCGAGGAAGGTTTTAGGCTATATATCATCACGCTAAGACCAATAGGAGCGGAGTATGAATGAAAAATGTTAAAAACGGGAAAAAAATAAAATGCAGAAAAACCAAGAAGGACGCGAGCGAAGCCGGGGGCGGAAAGCTAGTACCTAATAAGTCTGTAGGAAAGTTGTATCGGAAATTGCAAAATGTTTAGGACTCACTCTGTAATGTGTAATATCTCTGTCGACTATTCTAGGGTGATCAACGCGGTGTCAAGTGGGCATATTATTATCTCCTTTATTATTATTTTTTCTTTATTAAATACCCAGGTATTTGTAGGTATCAGTTGCGGAGAGTGATCTCAGGTTTATAGAATCTGAGAGTTGTAGTCCCTTAGATTCTACAATCCCGCCCCACCTTACTTACATGCATGACCGCACACATTTATCTACACCAAATTCCATCCTGATGGAATTACTGAAAGTTTTAGTTGCCTTTATAGGAGGCAAACAGTTTTGAATCATCCATATAAAGCAGGTGGGATATTACCTGACCACCTCTCCGCAATGGATAGCCCAGCCCTGTACCCTCCAGCAGGGTGCTGAGGGGGTTCAGGGCTAAACAAAACCACAGTGGACTCAGACTGTCGCCCTGGAATATTCCCCGCTTAATCTCAATAGATTCGTCGTTCCCTTGAATTTGCCTACATCCTGGATAGCGAAGGACAGTTCTCCACTGCCCCAGACATGAAACCAGGAAGATGCGTAAAGATGTATCTATTTTATATAACTCCAGCACCCTCATGAGCCATGTATGCGGCACCGAGTCGTAGACCTTCTTGTAATCTATCCAACATGTGATGTTATTATTATTCATTTATTTTCAGATTTTAAAATAATCCATAAAATTCATACATTACACGATTATATTACAATAACAAAATACTCCTAAAAATAAATTAATTGAATTAGTATGCCAATGCAATTAATTTATTTTAGCTCACCAATTTTTGTTTTCTATTTATTTATGTATATAATATAGGGTGAGTGGAACCACGTGTAATTTTATTAATAAAGTATAAAGAACGCCACGAGAATAAATGTATTGACTGACTTTATGATTGAAATTAGTATGTATAAGAATATTTATTGCTGCATCTACCTGCCTCATTAGTCTAGTGGTCCGAAGTGCGACTGCTACGCTAGTATTGGGTTTGATTCCCAGGTCGAGCAGAGTTATTCAGTTATTCTATGAAATTCTCGGTAGCAGCTCGAAGTCTGGAGTTGTACCCGGTTAATGGCAATAGGGTCGCCCCCTATTACATAGGACCTTAACAACCGGCAAACTGTGGGTGTACACCTCTGCCAAACCCTACGGGGAATACAGGCTTGATGGAATGATGGAATTTTTCAAAAGTGCATTGAGGAAAAATATAACTATAAATTAATTTTACCTTGTATTCGGACGTTGGCCTGTCGTCGTAACAACGAATTTCACTAGTTTTATTGAAAACTGCATGTTCTCCACATAGTATATCCGTAAAGTTATCAATCTGCAGTTGTGTCAATGTGGGGTCAGGTTTGTTTGTCTCTTCACTTCGAGGTTCAGCTGGTAGCGTTCCGATGGCTTATAAAAAACTACACACATTAAGTATCTACTTGTCTCCGATAGAAATATAAAACAACAATTCAAGTAATCATACTTACATGAGATGCCACAAGTAGCGAATAATAAAATAAATAAAATACTATCTAAAGACATGCTGCCACAAGCTTGTTCGATATCCTTAATACTGATCACCGCACCGAATAAAATCAAGGTCAAGATAAACCGGATTCTGTGATGCGACTAAGGTGCATTTTTTATCAAATGAAACGGAAAATAACGTATTCGAGTCCAAAAAATATCGGACATTACTCGGACTCGTCCGTCACTAACCCATACATACAGCGCCTTTTTTTAAACACCTTATGGAGTAGAAAATTTTAAAATTTACCAATTTTTTGTTGTATTTATAAAACTATGTTTAACGAAGTAAGCATAAGTTAGTCATCCTTACTCTATATTATCGTACCGCCAAGGCATTGAACCCCTGCCGGCCTAAGAAATGTATAAAAAACCATTTAAATTTTTCGTTATTATTTTTTGTTAAGATTCATATTCATATTTATATTTATTGCATTCCATAATGTACACATACAGGTGATTATTATACAGCAACATTCTTTTTTGAAGGAGGAGTGAGGAGAGGAGCATGTTACAGTACAATATCTTTGTGCTGTATCTACAATCTACATCGCAATCTTATGATCTTTATCGCACGTTCAATATCTATTAAATGTTTCTACTATCCGTGATCAACACGTAGTCGTTAGTATATAAGATGCACCTTTGGATAATTATAACCAGACTATACTACAACTTTGTCTCATTTATACCTAATCATATACTGCCAAGAAGTTTGGCAAATTGGTGACCCCGACGAACGAATACGCAGCAAGAAACATGGCACAATCACCATGCAAGGCGGACATAAATCAGCAAGGAACACTTGAAGTAGCTGCTGGCACCTCGGTTTTATCTCGCATTCCGGAATTTTGGAAAGACCAACCAAGATTATGGTTCACGCAACTAGAAGCCATTTTAGCACCACAGAAGCAAGGAGACGAATACAAATACTGTACAGTAATAGCAAAATTATCCAAGGAAGAAATACTACAAGTTAGTGACCTAATCACTTCACCACCGACTATAGATAAATATAAAAACATCAAGGAACGTTTAATTGATTGTTACGAAGAAACAGAACAGCGACAGTTTCAAAAATTAATATCAGAGACAGAACTCGGTGATCAAAAACCTTCGCAGTTATTACGTCAAATGCGAGTCCTCGGGAGAGGAAAAATCAGTGACGAAACAATTAAACTACTATGGTTCAGGCTTTTACCAACATCAGTTACTACGGTTCTAGCAGTTACGGAAGACATGGAAATTGACAAACTGAGCCAAATTGCAGACAAAATAATAATGAATTCAAAAGTAACCGAAATATCAGCTGTTAGCAACGACACTTCAAACGACAACAATACAGCATGCATTTTAGCCCAGTTAGCAAAATTACAGATAGATATTGACGCAATTCAGCAAGGTCAATATGGCTATCGACCCAGCACGCACAATCATTTCAAGAAACGTCAACAATTCCCGATTATGAGGCCGAGAACAAACTATAGAGGAGCAAATCGATTTTGTTACTACCACGAAAGATTCGGAAAATATGCAAGGAACTGCATTAAACCATGCGGTTGGAAACCAATGACTTACGTACGGAACCAGGGAAACGAATAAGAGCACAGACAACGGCGAAACTCTGTGCAATCCACCCATCCAATCGCCTCACCATTACCGACCGAAAAAGTGGTATGAAGTTTTTGATTGACACGGGCGCAAATATTTCAGTCATTAGCAAGCAACAGAGATATTCAATTTTACAAAATGAACAATATACACTATACGCTGCAAATGGGACTAAAATTAGGACTTACGGCGAGAAGACGCTTACCTTGAATTTAGGACTACAACGATGTTATAAATGGAATTTTATAATCGCCGATGTTACACAACCAATAATTGGAGCAGATTTTCTAGAGCACTATAAACTATTAGTCGACATAGCAGGTCGCAAACTTATCGACAAAGTTACAGAGCTGACAACGCATGTAACTTCAGAAAAAGCGACACAACAAACAATTCGTACTATAGCAGTGGGAACGAATTCACGTATTACGCAACTTTTAAACAAATACGAAGACATCACGAAAGAGTCCTCTCTACGCAATGCGCCCAAACATAAGATTGAACACCACATTATCACTACAGGACCACCCGTCGCAGCTCGAGCAAGACCATTACCTCCAGAAAAATACGACATAGCCAAAAAGGAATTTCAAAATATGATAAAGCTCGGAATTTGCCGACCGTCAGATAGCCCATGGGCAAGCCCATTACATATGGTAAAAAAGAAAAATGGCGAATGGAGACCGTGCGGAGACTATCGAATGCTCAATAGCACGACAGTACCGGACAAATACCCACTACCAAGATTAACTGACTTTACATACATATTAGAAAATAAGAAGATACTAAGCAAGATAGATATACGCAAAGCATACCACTGTATTCCTGTTAAAGATATAGAAAAAACAGCCATCATCACACCTTTCGCACTTTTTGAGTACTTAAGAATGCCTTTCGGATTACGCAATGCGGCACAAACATTTCAACGATTCATGGATTCCTTATTTAGAGATTTAAACTTCGTATTTATATTTGTAGACGACTGTCTCATCGCATCGGACAACGAAGATTTGCATTATCAGCATTTAGAAACGGTTTTCAAACGTTTACACGAGAATGGAATAACCATTAATCTCGAAAAATGCGAATTTCTCAGAAGGGAAATAGATTTCTTAGGTTATCATATAACGAGCCAAGGAATACAACCTACCGAAGAAAATTACAAAGCAATCATGGAATTTCCCAAACCGAAAACAATTCAAGAATTAAGACGATTTTTGGGCATGGTCAATTTCTACAGAAGTAATATTCCACGCGCAGCGGAAAATCAAGGAATTTTAAACGAATATCTACATGGTTCAAAAAAGAACGATAATTCACCTGTTCCTTGGACAACGGAAGCAGACAAAGCTTACGAAAAATGCAAGGAAAGCATGAAAAATGCAGTGTTAACAGCGCATCCTTCCCGCAACGCATCACTAGCGCTCATGACCGACGCTAGTGCTACTTGCGTTGGTGGAGTTTTACAACAAAAATCCGGACGCAATTGGGAACCATTAGGTTTTTTTTCACAAAAATTGAGCGAAACTCAACAAAAATATTCTACGTTTGACAGAGAGCTGTTAGGAATATACATGGCCGTCAAACATTTTCACAGATTAATCGAGGGAAGAGAATTTACAATATTTACGGATCACCGACCTTTGACATACGCATTCTCCCAAAAACCATCATCAAACGATACACCGCGACGGGTCCGGCAGTTAGATTTCATTTCACAATACAGTACCAACATTCAACACATAAGCGGACGTGACAATATTACCGCCGATGCCTTATCTCGAATAGAGGAAATATACGTGCCATCACCTATCGATTACGCTGAATTGGAAAAATGTCAATCAACAGATAATGAACTAAGTAAATTACGTGACAATAAAAGATTAAAATTCAAAAACATTACGCTTCCGGGTTCCACAATAAACATCACCTGCGACACGTCTACTGGAAAAAGCCGCCCCTACTTACCAAAGCAATTTCGCAAACAAATTTTCGATACCATTCATGGTATGAGCCATCCAGGAAAAAGAACTACGAGAAAAATGATAACCCAAAGGTATTTATGGCCGTATATGAACAAAGATATAAATAATTGGTGTAGATCATGTATAGCCTGCCAAAAATCAAAAATACAACGACATACGATATCACCTCCTGGTACATTTATGACAGCGCAACGTTTTGAACATTTACATATTGACATCGTCGGACCACTTCCGATTTCACAAGGGAAGAGATATTTAATCACAATCATAGATCGTTGTACGTCATGGCCCGAAATATTTCCGGTAGAAGATATAACTGCAGAAACAGTAGCCAAGACACTTTTCGAAGGATGGATTACTCGTTTTGGATGTCCATTGCGCATTACTACGGATCAAGGCCGACAGTTTGAATCAAGAATATTTGAGTCACTCTCACAATTTTTGGGAATACATAAAATTAGGACAACACCTTATCATCCGCAATCCAATGGAATGATAGAGATTTAAAGGTGGCGTTAATGACAAGAGAATCCAACGAAAATTGGTTAAAAGAAATTCCAACAGTTTTACTCGGGTTGCGGAGTAGCTTGCGAGAAGACACAGGTTATAGTTCAGCAGAGATGACATATGGAACGCCAATACGACTCCCTGGAGGATTTTTTGAGTCATCAGCAGCACAGTTATCAACGTACGAAGAGTTTGTAAAACAAATTCAAAAGGACATCACACAAATGACATCAATTCCGAAAAGAAAAAACCACAACCAAGCTATATTTGTGCATCCCGAACTCAAAGAATGCTCACACGTATTTGTTCGGTGCGATAGAATTAAGAAAGCCCTGACACCGCCGTATGAAGGACCCTACCCAGTAATTAGTAAAACAGATAAAACATTTTGCATTAGAATTAGGGATAAAGAGACAGTGATATCAATTGATAGATTGAAACCAGCATTCATGATCAATGACGAATCAAACTACGTGCCAGATTCAAAGGATTTCTACAGACATTCACACACGTACACTACACGATCGGGACGTAAAGTAAAGCCAGTAGTACGTCTATAAAAATCGCTGATATAAGCAAGCTATTCGTATATATATTAACATAGATCTTAACATATACCATTAATTCACAACTACTCGTAACAACAAGACATCTAAAATGGGAAATCAAAGTTCTAAGGACCAGATAACATACAATACGGACAGTTGCCTCAATCAAAACGAAGCGGACAAACTCCGTAACCTGATCCAGGAGGACTTACGGTGGACAAGAAATGTTGCAATGGGACAGATTATTTTAACAATCGGCGTGATCCTACTTTACGGCATAATGAAAACACTGGACAGAAGGATGAAGAGTTTAACGGAAAAAAATAATAAACACTCGTGCAACAGCTAAGTCAAAATTACATACGTCAGCAAATCACACCACAACAGGCGTCATCAAATTCCACCGCGTACAATAGCATTATTATTTATATACATCAGCAAATAACTAGTAAGGTTTAGGTCAAATTCATATTGTAAACACTATTACCATAATATTTTTTTTTTTTTAAAGGGGGGTGTACTGTTACAGTACAATATCTTTGTGCTGTATCTACAATCTACATCGCAATCTTATGATCTTTATCGCACGTTCAATATCTATTAAATGTTTCTACTATCCGTGATCAACACGTAGTCGTTAGTATATAAGATGCACCTTTGGATAATTATAACCAGACTATACTACAACTTTGTCTCATTTATACCTAATCATATACTGCCAAGAAGTTTGGCAAAGAGCACTTTAGTTATTTTGTTGTATTAGTTACATTTTATTACTTTTATTTATTTTTATTTTATTTTATCAATTTAATATGAATTTAATGGACCATGGATATATATAATATGTTAGTAATCTATAATAATAACATATAATATTGCTATTTATTATTTTATTTATTTTATTTTATCATTCATATAGTTTTTAGTATTGTAGTAATTGCATTTTATTGTGGATATATACAATTGTTTGATCCTTCAGTTTAGTTTTCGGCCAAGATTACGTTGTAATTCGAACAACCGACTTCGGCTTAAGGAAAGCATTTCTTGCTTCCCTCTGGTATGTAGTACATATTTAGTTTCTCACCTGTGCATCTGCAGTTTATCCTGTTCGCTATAGATGGCGACGGAGCGTATGCCCATTTCGTTACAAGCTCGGAATACTCGGATAGCGATCTCTCCTCTATTTGCCACCAAGACACTTCTAATAGGTTTGTGTGTGCCTGTACCACCCGTACTTGTACCACCTGTAGCTTTACCACATGTACCTGCACCAGGTTTACCTGCACCATCTGTACCTTTACTTTTATCTGTACCACATGTACATTTACACTTCGTATCCTGAAATAAAGGGCCATTCATTTAATGACTCATAAAACACATTTATTGCTCCGTTAGTCTATTGGTCCTAAGCGGGACTGGTCCGCTAGAGAACCTGGGTTCGTTTCCCAGGTCGAGCAGTGTTATTGAATTTTTCTATGACGCTGTCAGTAGCAGCTCGGAGTTTGGATTTGTTCCCGGTAAATGGCAATAGGCTCGCCCCGTATTGTATAAGCATATCAGCGATGTTTGGGTCTACATTAGTACACCTCTGCGTAACCCTTCGGGGAATACAGGCGTGATGGTACGTAATACACATTTATTTTGAAGACACTGAGATTTTGATGTAACGCCAATAGGACATTTTCATTTTGGTTTGAAATGGATGGACTTTGCATTGTGGTTACATACATACATATTGTCACGCCTATCGCCAATGGGGATAACCAGAGACTATACAACGTTAGTTTTTGTTTTTTGAAAGCCGAAAGTAGTTTCTTCAGAACTTTTAATCTATGTTATATTTTTACATTAAAAAAATATTCAAGTTAGAGACCCATTTTTATTGCGAAAATCGGCACAAGTAACACCGATCGGTGAGCTCAATCACGCGCCTGTGCCGCCCGGCGCCCTTAGCTCTTCGTACCCACCCGCGAAAATTAGATACCTAAATTAGGACAAACTTTTGTGCTCGTCACCAGTGGATCACGGCTGTTAATAATAAATAATGATGACGATGATGACCGAAACCGGTCGGACCAATGTCCGACCGGTTTCGGTCACGGCGACGCTTTATGGACTCTGTTGGCGCTGGTGAGCTCGTATGTGGCTTATGTAGCCGATTTTCTTAGTAAAAGTTCTAGTAATCTAGTTCTAGTGCAGTGCAGTCGATGTCCAGAGACATCGCCTCCGTCTTTTTGACATTGATTTTAAGGCCAAATTTACGGCAAGACTCGGCGAGATCGGACATGAGCTGTTGCAGTCCACCTGAGGATTCTGTCATGATACATAGATCGTCCGCATACAAGAATAATAAATAATAATAAGTGACCAAAGAAGGGTATACAGAAATTGAGAGCGCCCTGATAACGGTGTAAGTGTTGAGTGCTTCAAATGATGACGCTATGAGACAGTACTAGGTACGAACGAACGCAAATAAAATAATATGGCATATGGCAAAGTAAAGAGCTGCACGGACGCTATTACCGGGCTATCCATGAGCCTGATGTAGATTTTCTAGCGTCCGTGTCCTGGTTACACTTCGGAAATCTCTTTGGAGGAACCGAAGGGTTTTTCTGTGTAATTATAGACGAAGTTATGATGACGAACAACTATCGGAAATATGTCGTTAAAGATAGTACGGTTGACATATTATGTCGGGCTTCTTTTGAATCTATTCGACATTATATCTCAGGTTGTTCGCGTCTGGCTAACGGCGAGTACTTGCACAGACATAACCTTGTGGCCAGGATGATCCATCAGCAGCTTGCTTTGAAATATAACCTTGTGGAAACGGAGGTACCGTAATATAGGTAAGTACACATACATACATACACTCACACCTTTTTCCCACAGGGGTAGGCAGAAACTATGGACTGCCACTTGCTACGACTCTTGCATATCTCTTTCGCTATATGGGCATGTGCCCGACCCAGTTCTCGAAAATGGTCATGCTACATTGTACTGGGATTGATCTATCATCACAGACATGACTATTGTTGCTAATAAGCCTGATATTGTGGTGATAGATCGAGTAGAGCGTCGTGCAGTGATGTTGACATCACCGTTATGCATGACGAGAACCTCCTGAAAGCTGAAAAAGATAAACAAATAAAGTATCTCGATTTAGCACACGAGGTTGTCGACATATGGGAGGTGGATTCAGCAATCTTTGCACCAAGCGTTGTGTCAGCTAATGGCCTAATAGCTAAGAGATCAACATCTCAGGAGGCTCTCGTTGAGTGGCTGGGTCAAGGGCTTGATACAGAGAGCCGTCTTTTTAGAAACAGGCCGCATTGTTAGGTTTTTTATCTCTGGGGCCCTAACCGCCTCCCGATGCCGGTGGGTTACTATTTCTTATATTTTTAAATGTTTTTGTTTTCTTTTCATCAGATTTTATAAAAATATTGTTTTTTTTTTTAAATATGATAAAGTTAAAATAAACGACAATAATAGTAATATGTCAAATCAAACGACTGCCTCGTTAGTCTAGTGGTCCCAATTGCGACTGCTACGCTAGAGGTCTTGGGTTCGATCCCCAGGTCGAGCAAAGTGTTATTGGTTTTTCTATGAAATTCTCAGTAGCAGCTCGGAGTCTGGATTTGTGCCCGGTGAATGGCAATAGGCTCGCCCCCTATTACATGGGACCTAAACATACCGGCGAACTGTGGGTGTACATTAAGTACACCTCTGCCTAACCCTTCGGGGAATACAGGCGTGATGGTATGTTATGTTTATGTTATGTCAAATCAAATTAAAGTGGGGTGTTTCGGCTTTAGGGTAAACAAAAAGTAACGTTGTATATTGCCATTTGTTATGATCCTGGCACACCACTTTCGCTTCATCTACGTTCAATAACCTAATTGTGCATGATCGTAGTTTTAGGGTACTCGTAGCCTGGCTTATTTTAAGAACATCTGCAATTTGGTTGCGGTGCGTTCGCCGTGGTCGTCCCCTTCCAACTAGTCTGTCCGTACTCGCGACGTAAATGTCTTGTTTCGTCCATCAAAGTTAACTTTTTTTCAAATCACCTTAACATACCGTTCTCAATCCTTGTTACTACATCTTATTTCACTCCACTGCATCAGGGTTGTCTACTATAATATTATTTTAGCAAGTTTTCTAGGTCTTGGAGTAAAGAAATCAGCTGTTCCATACATTTTGTTGTGTTTATTTAACATGGAACAGCTGTTTTATTTCGCGATTTCAGGGTTGGCCGTAAAAGTTTTTCATAAATAATGGTGGGTACAAAGATAGCCCTTTTATTTTTATACAGTATGTAAAAATACGGTTGTGCCAATATATTTAATATGTAGGTAATGACTGATCTAAAGCCATAGGTATTTTTTTTAACTCACCGTTGAAGCTAACCGCCGTTCTTTAGGGGCGCGCCATACTTGTAATTGGGTAGCAGTTGCTCTAAGAGCCATTCGTGCTTCTGGAGTCTGCATATTTTCACTTATAAAAAACTAACTACCTAACAAAATAAGAACAATCATAAACAATTATGAAACAAATCTGCGGTACTGCTTATTTTTCATTACATTTTTACATTAAATAATGCGAAATGTTCACAAAGATATGAATTTTCTATTCAAAGGAAATTTCCTAGTGAAAAAAATAATCGGCGTCAGGCAGGGTTTGAACCTGCGTCCCTGGAATGTTGCTGACGTCACAGGAAGACATAAAATGTGGAAGAGGAATTCGACATCACAGGTACGGGTCTCGGTAGCTAAGTAGGTAAAGCGTCTGGTATACTTAACCAGAGGGATGCAGGTTCAAACCCTGCCTGAGGCCAAATTTTTCTTACACTAAAAAAATTTTCTTTCAATTGAAATTTCATATCTTTGAGAACATTTCGCATTATTTTATTTCAATTTTGTATAAAACTGACTAGACTTTTTTCGTTTCGAGTTGTGCCTTCGTCTTTGTCGTGTTTCCGTTTTAAATCTGAAACAAGGGAAAAGGAAAAGATTACAAATTTTCAACCTTCAGTGAGATTAATTTGGTATTTATTTAAATATTAATACAATAATGTTATTGAAGAAAAGATTGTTTAAAATGTTAATAATTTGTCCCGAAAAATGGATATTAAAAACAAATTTTATCTTTAACTAGGCAGGCGCTCCATTATAGATCACAGTAACGCTTAACATCATGAAAACTGGCGGTCAAGTAGGCCTATCATGAATTTATGATGTATTTTATATTTTAGTTACTATTTAGGTGGACAGCAAATATCTGATATCTGGCCTTATTTTACTATCCAACCGGATACTGGATAGTATGGTAATATACAAAGGGTTAGTGGATTTTTTATAAAATATCAATGTTTGTTAGTTTATGATCTATTCAATCTGCAGTCAGATTTTACATTTCTAGAATAATGAACTAATGTCATTCTAGAAATGAGTAAGTTTTTACTTAAACAATGTTTTTTTTTTATGACAGATGTCTGATGACTTTTTACATGTCCCTTTGAAAATAACAGAGTAGTACCTGAATACTACAGTTTGAGCTACACTAGATGGCACCGCATGGATCAGCCATCACCCCTCGGTATTAAAAGAGGTAAGTGGGTGTTATATTGTGGATTGTCATATTATATTTTCTTATTTATATCCTTTCATAAATTATATTTTCTAAATTATCTCTTCATTCATCTTCCATTTCCATTGAATGGCAATAGGCTCGCTCCCTATTACATGGGACCTATACATACCGGCGCAATGAGGGTGTACATTAGGACACCTCTGCCTAACCCTTCGGCAAAGTTTGTCATCTTCCATTTTGATACCCTGTATGACGTAACTACCAGTCGGCCCCTGGATTAATTTAAATTATCAGTGCAGGCATTAATAAGACGAACACCAGCTATGACCAGAAACTCAAATACAGCCTAAAAATATAACACTTTTTTGTGCAATCCAGTTGAGTTGATAACAGTATTATCTAATCTATGAGAACAATTTTAAGCATTCAGCGAAGCATGTAACTTCTTTGTAGTGTTAGGAACATCAAATTTAACCAAAGTTATTTATAAAATTTGGTTACTAACCCATGATAGGATATTGGAGTTTGATTTGTGCTCTTCTTTGAACTAAATTGTTGTATTAAATATGAAGGCATATTGAATTACGCATCAATTAATCTACAGAAAAAAATTAGTCATTAATTTCAGTGTTGTAAATCTATAAAATCGCAATCTACATCTAAATTAAATTCTAATGTTGTTGTTTTTTTTTGCAAAATTGTCAATATGACAGTAAAACTTGACACTCTTGCTTGACAGTTCACTAACGGTCCATATTGTTTTTATATTTTCGCATGGCTTCAGAGGCCTTCTGGTACTAATACCACAGACTAATAGAAATAGACAAGACATATTACAGAGAACTCGGTAGAATGTGAGAATGTGAAAGTTTAAAATAATTGTTCTCAATGCTTCTATTTTATGTTTTGCAACACTGTTCTGTTGTCAAATGTCAATTTCAATTTCAATGTCATGTCATGTAGAGAAGTTTATCAGTCAATTGAACTGTCATTGTCAATTCTATTAGTCATGTATATTTATTGTTCGTGAAGGTATTTTTTTGTTATGATCGAAGTTTTGATGTAAATACTTGACTGTGTTACAATCAAAGACTACAATACAATATGGTTACAATTTAATTTAGGGTGGAGCTTAGAATTACTACAAGAATAAGTTATATTAGTGCGGTATTTCAATGGCGACGCATTTGAACTCTGAGAACTTTGAAATGTGTTGTCGCACATGCCTGGGAGATGTTTCGGAAGAAACTTACGATATATTTCGAGATGATACTGATATAAATATAGCTGAAATATTATCCTCGTATACTACAGTTACGGTATTTATTTAATCTGACCTGTTTCCACTTCGTTGGGCGATATAGTTTACGAAACTCACAAGCTCACAAACTTACACTCCGCCCCTAAGGCTACTCCCTGAACAACTTTGTCTCTTGATAATAGTATAGAATTTTGCCGTTTTACCATCTGGGGGGACGGCAGGTTCCCCTGCTAAGATTACTTGAACAAAGCAGGGCACTACCAACCTTTTCTTGAATCCTAATATGTACCAAATGATGAAATAGCTTCCACAAAAGTATTTTCACATCTTTCAGGTTGATGCTCAAGACAGTTTACCTAAAAAACTCTGCAACAGTTGCTACAATTGCTTAATAAACTTCCACAATTTCAAGAAGACTGCATTAGATGTTGATGCAAAGTTGCGAGGGAACTTTTCTTATGGAGATGAAAAAATAATTATTGAAATAAAACTTGAAAATGAATATTCTCAATATCAACATGAAAACAATACGTTTGATAATAGTATGGATTCTGAAATGGGGGTTCCACCGGAAACCCACCCATATTCCATAGCAGTATATTCAGATATATCTGATGCAAGCCAGCTTGAAGACTACTCAAAAAGACAACAAGAGTATAAGAAACTAAAATGTGATATTTGTGAGAAAGAATTCAAAACCCAACTTAAACTGGATAAACACAAAATTAAACACACTTACAAATACATTTGTAACATATGTTCACGAAGTTTTAAAAATAATTACAAATATGCACAACATTTAGTTACACACAGCCAAGATTCTAATGCAAAGCCTTACTTGAGCGAAATCAACCATAACACAGACCAAAGATTACAATGTGAAATCTGTTCAGCGGATTTCAAGTCTGTAAATTCCCTGTCAGCCCACAAAAGAATACATACCGCCAAAGACAGAATACTGTCATGTACAACTTGTGGCAAAATATTTAAAAAAATATCACATTTGAAGAGACATGAGCTTTGTCATGAACATAATCGCCCGTTTAAATGTTTAGTCTGTTCAAAGTCATTCAACACAGAAACAAATTTATCAGAACATCAAAATAAACATAATGGAATAAAACCTCATGGATGCCCTTTGTGTAGAAAGTCTTTTGCTCACCAATCAACTTTAACCAATCATTTAAAAATCCATACAAGGGAAAAGCCACACTTATGTCCAACATGTGGTAAGAGATTTGATTCAAGCACTAATTTGAACCAGCATATGAGAAGGCATGTAGGGTTGAAGACTTTTGCTTGCAATTTGTGCCCTAGGAAATTTGTAAGTAAAGGTTAGTTGAGAAATGCTGTAATAAATAAATAAAGACTATTAAGCAGACATAGTGTATGCTGATGTTCATCATCATAAAAAGTATTGCTAATTTGTAAACATTAGCGATACTTTAGTGGACGAATGTGAATTTAACCCATCTTATGCAATTTTACACTATTTCTAATGGAAAACAATTACCTATGTGATATCTTCTATCTATCTATCTTATAGGTGAGATATTGGCCGACCGCAAATATGGTTATTGTAAATGTATTTTAAGACCAAATTTTATTCATAAAAAGTAAGAACTAACATGTTTAAGAGGAGTGTCCCTCGCGAACGCAACAATGTTGCACAGTTGTCGCTGTCTCTATCCCTCGCGATGCGAACGCGTGCCCGAGAGGAGAAACAACAACATTTTCACGCGTATTTCGTATGTTCCGAATTTTGGAGATTACTCCTATAATATTGCTAATATGTAAAAAAAAAAACTTGTAAAAAAATATTCACTATATTATCTGGGTTTCCTTCGAATCAGAATGTTTCTGTATTGATACATTGTCGAGAAATACTAGCATAAAGTTGGGCCGTTTTTCAACGAAAATTGCCAATCTTTGAGCTCGTGTAACTTTTTAACCGTATATTGAAATGAAATTTTATATTACAGAAACACGTATATTAATGATAAGATTGTTACTGCAAAATTTCAATGACTTTCATTGTTTAAAATTCAAGCAAGGGCCAAACTGCGTTTGTATGGGGCGCGAAGCGGATACTATCCTCTTAATGGTTAAAGTACATTTCCCCATGTTGAATATATTTCATGTGATTAAATACTTATATTCAGCTCATCCATTATTTATAACTTAAAGGAAAGAAAATTAACATTTCAGGTGAGCTAAAATCCCATGGTATTACACACACTGGAGAGAAGTCATACTCGTGTGACCAATGTAATGCAACATTTACGAAGCGCAGTTCTATGCTCAAGCACAAGCTGAGGCACTTGGGGATAAAGCCATACCAGTGTGATGCCTGCCCTATGAAGTAAGTTGTAATTACATATAACATAATACTATCACGCCTGTATTCTCCGAAGGGTTAGGCAGAGGTGTACTTATTTACGCCCACATTTCGCCGGTATGTTTAGGTCCCATGTAATAGGGAGCGAGCCTATTGCCATCAACCGGGCACAAATCCAGACTTCGAGCTGCTAATGAGAATTCCATAGAAAAACTCAATAACACTGCTCGACCTGGGGACCGAACCCAGGACGTCTAGCGTAGCAGTCGCGCTTAGGACCACTAGACGGGACGAATATGGGCTGATATAGTGATGAAAATGATAACTTTTGATATTCCAGGTTCACAAGCAAAGATCATTTGAACCGGCACAATCGCATACACACTGGCGAAAGACCTTACCACTGCGATATATGTGGTCGCACGTTCACACAGAGCAATGATTTGGTCAAACATACTCGTGCACATTTAGGAAATAATCTATATAAGTAAGTATCAACTTTGTTTCCATAAAATATATACCTACGTCAGACAAACAGAGTAGATGGGTATTAAAGTAGAATATTATAATAAGAGAAATCTATGTCAAAAAATATTTAAAGTTTTTCCCTCGAAAATGCTTTTTATTTTAGTAAAAAAAAAATTGTCGGTAAGCAATTATGGGCTAATAATATTGTGTCCTAGTTTGGATGGCCAGTGTGCAATTGGGCGAATGAAAGCAGCATTTTACAACTGAGTTACCTTGAGACATCAGTTGTAGAAGCTCATTTTCCCAGCAATGTGTGATCCCACTGATTTTACTCTATAGGCTGTGGTTACAGGTGGTTACAGCTTACCATAAGGCTGGTTTGCGAGAACAGCGACGGAACTAAAAATGACTGATTTTAGAGACTGGCATTTTAAAAAAATAAAATTATTATATATACCTAAGCTACAAGTGTTTTGTCTCAAATGAATAATGTCGCTGTCTCTTTCTAACGAACGGTGCGCCTCTGTTCACGATAAAAATTAAAGATTTATGATCGTTTGGCATACAATATTCAATTTGACAGAATTTTGAGTTACGTCGATGTTCTCGCAAACCAGCGATAAGGCGGATGATTTTTTCACTTTTTATCAACTTAGTAAAATAAAAATAAAACTTATTCCACAGATGTAATCAATGTGCACAAAGCTTCAGACTGAAGACTGAACTCAGACAGCATATATCGGAACATTTTATATCGACAAAACTCGAAGCCTTAAATATGAAAAATCCTGATGTATCTCAAGCTTTGGCAGACAATGTTAATAATTGCTTAGAGAGAGTTCCTAATACACAGAAGGAATGAAACCTGCTTGCACCATTTCGAAAACAGAAACAGAGGAGAAAGACTAAAGAAGACCAAAATAAAAGCAATTGCGGGTATAGTTCGTTCGAAATAACTGTGCGCGTCAGAACTTAGCCGATCTGAATTGCTGTGCAGGTAGAATCACTTGCTTCAAGTGTTTTTATACATAGATTAAGTAAGGCAATAACGACGAATGGGAAACATTTATGATCCAAATTTCTTAACATCTAGTTTTTATACTTGACCTTGATGTCACCTGATGACGTAAAATGTGGAAGAGAAATTCGACATCACAGGCAGTGGTCTCGGTAGCTTAGTTGGTAAAGCGTCTGGTGTACTTAACCAGAGCGACCTACGTCCAAACCTTGCCTGAGGCCGATTTTTTCTTTTTCAAAATTCATATCTTTGTGAACATACCCAACTTTTTGTAGCAATAAAAAAATTGAGCCAAATGTAACTACATCACTTTATTTGTATTTAGTAACACTAAAAACGGTATTGTTTGCCATATTCGTTTCTGCCTGCCCCTGTGGGAAAAAGGCGTGTGTATATATGTACGAATGTCTGTTAAATAATGTGTTTTGTAAGTTATATGGAATTGCGTCCATTGTTTTATTTAAATAAACGCTATTATTTTTTAGCGTAAAATGGTTTTGTTTTATCGTGTGCGTTCGCGCAGCGGAATGTTGTTGAATTTAAAGATTTTAAGTATGCAGATATTTAGTGTATGACGTCGTATAATTGTGTATGGTAAAAAAAAAATTGTGCACGCAGCCATTGTGGAGAAATTCATCAAAAACTGATTCCGCTGGGCGAACGTTGTCCTGGCGGAACTTTTTTTAATCCATAAACTTTAGAAGAAAAAAGATGTGTCCAATAATTAGTGTGTATTTGTGTGTAATTGTGTATGTATGAATAACATTAGTGCATGCATAAACTTCGGAGAAATTCAAGTTTCCGCTACGCGAACGTTTGGCCATTAGCTAGTTTTCATATAAAGCGCTTACATAGAGAGCTGTAGAATTTTACATACATTGTTTTGAATTTGTTTATATTTGTTTAAAAAACAGATTTAGAAAAAAACGTAGGGCTTAAAAGATAAAAATATAAACGTAAAATACGCTTATTAGGTCTTAGTTCTTAAAGTATGCACTTTGGGGTCTAGATTTTCACGTTTATACAAACCTTGTAAGTGTCTGCAACATGTTGCCAAGTATCAATGATGTTCCGTTAGTAATTAAAGAGTTATAGGACAATTTACCATGAATAGATCACTGTTTACAAAGCAGTCAAATATCACGACGTTCTAAAGACATTGCATGGTAAAATGTATGCCAATAATTAGTGTATTCATTCAACTATTCACATGCAAAATTTCATGTCATTAAATTCAGTAATTAAAGAAAAACAATTATAATACTGACGAAGCATCGAAAACCTACATAACCCGACCAAGTTCGGATAGCTACAAAAAAGCGGTCGTGCAATATATTTAAGTATCATCCCAAAATTTACAGTATAATACCGGTATTGAATTGGTATAGGTGATAACACAATTGTTGTTTCGATATAATTTATAGGTCATTTATTATTGTACACCTACTTTTTTAAATGTATTTGACTATGACAGAAAGTAGGTACTATTTACGTAGGTACTTTATTTAAGTATGCGCTTGAGACTTGAGATATAATCTAGATATATTATAAGACAAATAAAATTCATACAGCTAATTTCTATTGAAGATTTCACGGATCAGGATTCTAACTATAGACCCCTTAGGGAAATTAAATAATTACCACATGTAAGTACCTACTACTGTTTAGGTAAAAATTTATCATATTGTAGCTTATTACTACACTATTTAACCAATGGACTAGGCATGCACGAGCGTTCCCCTTTGCAAGTTTAGTGGATCAAACAAATCTAATAACTTAAAAAAAACTACTTCTTGAATCGATTTTTTAATTGATGTATACCGTTGTACTGTACTGTGACTTATTTTTATTAAAAAAAAAAAAAAAAAACTGTACTTCCATCCTTGAAGAAAAGAGAGAGCAATATGTTTTCATTAGCCGCGGCCCGCAACGCTTGTGTACGCAACTGTACCGAATTAATAAATACTATATTGGAAGGTTAAGAACGTTTCTTAGATATATGGCACGGCCGCTTTTTTGTAGCCATCTGAACTTGGTCGGGTTATGTAGGTTTTCGATGCTTCGTCAGTATTATAATTGTTTTTCTTTAATTACTGAATTTAATGACATGAAATTTTGCATGTGAATAGTTGAATGAATACACTAATTATTGGCATACATTTTACCATGCAATTCCTTTAGAACGTCGTGATATTTGACTGTTTTGTAAACAGTGATCTATTCATGGTAAATTGTCCTATAACTCTTTAATTACTAACGGAACATCATTGATACTTGGCAACATGTTGCAGACACCTACAAGGTTTGTATAAACGTGAAAATCTAGACCCCAAAGTGCATACTTTAAGAACTAAGACCTAATAAGCGTATTTTACGTTTATATTTTTATCTTTTAAGCCCTACGTTTTTTTCTAAATCTGTTTTTTAAACAAATATAAACAAATTCAAAACAATGTATGTAAAATTCTACAGCTCTCTATGTAAGCGCTTTATATGAAAACTAGCTAATGGCCAAACGTTCGCGTAGCGGAAACTTGAATTTCTCCGAAGTTTATGCATGCACTAATGTTATTCATACATACACAATTACACACAAATACACACTAATTATTGGACACATCTTTTTTCTTCTAAAGTTTATGGACTAAAAAAAGTTCCGCCAGGACAACGTTCGCCCAGCGGAATCAGTTTTTGATGAATTTCTCCACAATGGCTGCGTGCACAAATTTTTTTTTACCATACACAATTATACGACGTCATACACTAAATATCTGCATACTTAAAATCTTTAAAATCAACAACATTCCGCTGCGCGAACGCACACTGTTTTATCCATCTACCTAAAATACAACTGTAAATTACATAGAATCTAACATCTTCCGTAACAATTAATTTCTATAGTCATGTTCCGTTACATTAACAATAAACCAAATTCACGATCATTAGAGAAATCTTGATACAGTTGTGGTGAAATGAAGAGATATATGTAACCAAAGTAACATCATGGTTAACTTACGACCTGTTGGTTACATGTTACGACAATTGTGGTGACACGATTCTAGCGCTATCTATGTTTTCATGAAGAAACTAAGACGAGAGAACTAGAGAAACATGGAGTCGTTATTTCTAGAATCAATTGTTGGTAGGTTTTTTAGGGGTTTTATACATTTTTTATTTAATTATTATTTTCTTCTTCCTTCCTTCCTTGCAAAGAGCACGATTTATCTAGAAACCGCAGACAGTAAAACTTTATGTTGATGAATCGTTTTCATTCACGCAAGATTTCAACAGAATATTAGATTAGCGCATGCACACACAATTTAAATGCTTTCGTCTCGAACATTGCGGTTTAAGATGGCATGGATACTAATAGCTAGTTATCTAAACAGACACTATCTATAGGTCTTTCGGTAACCGCATCTTAGATCAATGCTTTGGAGCGTACCTAGTGTGATTGGATGCATCAGATAATTTCCGAAGTATCTGCATACGTATTGCGAAACTTAGTAACATTTAATTGACCCACAAACCTTTATAGAAAATGAAGAGAACAAGTTTTTTGTAATCGATAAACCCTAAAACTACTGAAACGATTGTTTCGCCTTTTTTTTTATGGGATAACTCGGCAAACGAGCAGGCGAGCTACCTAATGGTAAGTAGTCATTGCCGCCCATGGACATCTGCAATACCAAAGGAGTTGCAGATGCGTTGCCGAGCCTATTTAGGGAAAGGGAGGGGAAGGAGAAAAGGAGTAGGAAGGGGATTGGGGGAGGAATTGGGCCTCCGGTCCTCTCGCTCACCGAACGAAGCGCAGTAACGAAACGCTACTACTCGGACGTCGGTCTTCTGCGAGAGTGTGGTACTTCCCCGGTCGAGCCGGCCCATTCATGCTGCGAACAGCGTGGCCCTACCACAACAGAATTTCAGCCTTGGGCGCTAAATTCTTTTTTTTAGGCTTTATCGCAAATATTATTGTTCGTCTATAGCACATTCTAGGATCATGGCAGTAAGAATTGCGACATCTTACGACTTATTCAAAACTGACTACCTACTATAACTTTTGCTTAAAAATAGAGGATCTGCTAGTTTACATTACATTACGAAAAAAAAAAGAATTTTGCGGCCAAGGCGATACGATCCGTCTTTATGATTTTTACCATTAGAATGCTACACTAGTGCTGATGCAAAAGTTCTGTTCGAATTTATGACCCAATAGATTTAATGTATGTTTAGGGTTCGATGGGACTGGCATACGCTGCGCGTAAAAGTCCCTTAAAAATTAGAAAAAAATAAAAATAAAAAAGTGCTACACTATTAAGATTAAAATAGGCTATTTATTATTTCGTGGTATAACTGGACCCCATACAGGCGAAGCCGCGGGCAAATGCCTAGTCTAATATAATGTAGGTACTGCCTGGAGTATAAAAAGTGAAGGTCGGTTCAAAGCAAAGGTAAGTTAGATTCGGTTATGGGTAATAATAATAGTTGGAAAGTAACCATACGTTCCATATTGCCCCATTCGTGAGTTACGAGCTACGCGGAAAACAGCCTATAACTACACAACGTAGTTTTCCACTTATGTGTGCATTAGGCAATAATCATAGTAATGCAAGCGTCAACTTCACAACTAAGCATTAGATACACTCGTTTTCTTACCGAGAAACGGGATTTTTAACTAACTTGGACTGTTTCGTTAGTCTAGTGGTTTTAAGTGCGATTGCTACGCGAGTTTTTAGAAGAAATTCTCAGTAGTAGTTTGAAGTCTAGATTTGTGCAACTTAACATACCGGCAAACTGTGGGTATCCATTAGTAGATGAGTACATCTCTGCCTAACCTTTCAGGGAACACAAGCGTGATGGTATGTTACGTATATGATTGTAAAATGGTATAAATGGCTTTAATTCGAATTCAAGGCGACGAGATTTTTTCCAGTATTATCCCTGTTGTAATAAATCCCTTTAACGAATAACTTAAATCTGGTTATACTGGTAGTTAAGTACATAGATTTAATCTTGGACGTATAAGGGTCACAGGGTTGCGTCATATTAGGACTGCGTAATTCGCGAGTCGCGTTAGGGTTGGCACTGCAGAAATATCAATGCAATAAGCAATGGATATACGAGTTATTTACTTGTGCCTACATTGATTCTTCTATCATAGTGAGAGGATAAGTTACGCTGTATTTTTCGGCATCAACATTGGTCAACTGCGGGATATCAGAGTTCACAATTTCACATGATATTGGGTAGGTATAAGACCAATGGATCCCTAGTATTAATGTTAATATTTACTGCTGCTAATATAGGTATGCTGATATTGTTTTTCTTTACCGAATGATTACGTATTCGACTCAATACGATATATTTAATATATCCGTATTCAGATAGGCTCGTCTCCTATAACATGGGACCTAAACATACTACCGTGGGTAGCTACACTAAATTAAGTACACTTCTGCCTAACCCTTAGGGGAATACTGGCGTAATGGTGTGTTATGTTATCCGTATTCTCATACTCCGTATCAATCTTAAAATCATATACGATCAGGCTAGTATTTGAATCACTAGGATAATTTAACTCTTTTTTATGACAATTCTTGTTTAAATTAAACTTTGTTCTTGAATATAAAATGAGATAATATGGCCGTCAGTATGAAATTTGATTACAAGGAAATTTTATCCTCTGAATAAATCCAGAGGCTGGCACGCGAAGGCTTTGTTATATACGAGTGAGTATGGTAGGTACGTGATGTAAAGGTCCGTCGATATACGAGTACGACCCTTTGTTGTCAGTGTGGAGGTTTCTTTATTTACGAGTATGTTCACATTCGTATTTTCTGTGACTTTATGAGATACTCGTAGTAAAGTAGACGATAATAATATATCTCCAAGTTGCAAGAACTGGGGTTGGAAGTTCTCCGTCATCCGACCCACTCAACACTTCACCAGACCTTGCACCTACAGACTACTACTTTTTCCAGAATTTGGATAACTTCTTGGCGGGAAAAAATCGATACCCGAGAGGCAGTAAAAAATGCCTTTGAAGAATTTGTTGCCTCCCGTCCAGCTGATTTCTTTAAGAAGGGCATCAATAAACCGCCACTGCGTCGGCAAAGATGCATTGATTGCATGGGTGATTACTTCGATTAATACAAATAAAAAATACATGAAAAAAATTCGTTTAAATTTTTTCATACAAAACGGCAATTTCATAGGTAAAGACCTAATATAATAGAGAAATTTCCTAATTAAATGCCTATTATCATCAAACACACACATTTACTATTCCAATGCTATGCACGATCTTTCATCAACAATTACAATTTCAGCGCCACAAATTTCGATAAAATTTCGGATCTCCCTTTCATGGCATGATATGAGAAAAAAGATATAATATGTACTTTCATCTAGAATATTTCCGTGAAGGCTGTAACATTAAATTATCTATCATTCTATTTTTAAAAGTCTATATGGGTTAATCTGGAATTTAATATTACAAGGTACAATCTTATCTTAAAATGTTGTTTAACATTGTTGTTCTTTGATTGATGTTATTAAATTGGTTTACCTATAAGTATTTTATTTCAGACAAACTTCGCAGAATCACAGAAAAACCTGAAAGGCCCATCATCGTTGCTCAATATTTTAGCAGGTACTAACTTTCTAAGAGCAGTGTAAAATCTAATTTTAGTCCTATTGAATAAATGAACTATACTACTGAATAGACTGCCTCATTAGTCTAATAAGTAGTGGTCCTATGGGTGACTGCTTCTCTAGAGGTCCTGGGTTCGATCCCTAAGTCAAGCAAAGTGTTATTGGGTTTTTCTATGAAATTCTCAGTAGCAGCTCGGAGTCTGGATTTGTGCCCGGTTAATGGCAATAGGCTCGCCCACTATTACATGGGACCTAAACATGCCGGCGAAATGTATATCAGTACGCCTCTGTCTAACCCTTCGGAAAATACAGGCGTGATGGTATGTTGTTTATGTTAAAATGTCTTGTGTGGATTTTGTTGTATGCTTCCTTTCTTCTCTATTCAACCTTATACCTATAAATACCTGGTCGAATATAAACAGCATTATCACTGCAGTAAATTGCACAACAATGTCCCTATCAAAACTTCATCTAGTCTTTGCTTAGAACTTGGACTATCTAAGTGAGACTTGGTACTAACTAGAGCCATTAGCTATGCTCAAACACCTAACTACACTCCGAATGCATTAACACCCAGCACGTTTCTCTAGATTAAATTACAAAGCACCTGCGAATATAGATTATTCTGATTATCCATGTGGTCTTACGGAACTAAGAGCTTTATAAAGATACTCTAATAATAACATGTACCTACACCCTCACTTCGAACTCTTAACTTCTACTATGAAATTCTCAGTAGCAGCTCGGAGTCTAGAAAAGTTTCTTTGAGCTATGTCGGCAACGTTCTTCTACGGGTCTACTCGTTTCTCATTTGGTTACCTCGAGAAATCTATTTTACCTATTGGTAATAGATAGATTTCTCTAGGGCAAGACAGGGCATAAATCAAAACTTCAAGCAGTTACGTGGAATTTCATGGAAAAAAGCAAATAATACTAGGTACCCTATCGATCGAACCCAAGACGTCTAGCATAGTATCGGCGTTAACAACAAGACTAATGAGTCAGACAAACAGACAAAAAGATGTGCTGATTAATTAATGTAAGTAATCGGGACTGAATTCGCGGGCGAAATACATAAGTGTTAATGGTAAAATAATTAAATCTTTCTCAGTCTTTTGGAAGCGCCATTAATTTGTCACATATCAATAATATCAATAAGACGATTATTACGACAGTCCTTCAGAATTAATAACAGCTGGTCGAGTTTGGTTTCGACGTAAGATAAGATGAATTACCCCGAAAGCTACGTGAAAGTGAGCCTTATTAGACCTTGAAAAGATCGACATTTATGGTCTCAAAATACAGAGAATATTAGTAGAGTTTAGTAGTACTAGTGTCTCGTTGGCACGTCTACGTGCCAGTATGAATGGGCTGGCATGACCGAGGAAGTACTACCCTCTCACAGAATATCGACGCGTGAAGTAACAGTACCTATGCATACGGTTGCGTTTCGTACGGTGAGCGTGGAGCGCCGGAGGCCCAATTCCTCGCTAAGACCTCTTCCTTCTCCTGTTCTCCTTCCTCTCCGTTTTAGTTGCAATCGTCCATAAGCTACGGTAACCGCTTAACGTCACTATTGCCACCTTAGTGGTATCAAAAAACGAGATACCCACAATTTTTTAATCAGATATCTAATGACCTGTAAATAAAAATGGAGAATGATATTACTGATAGAGTAATTAAAACTGTCCAAAGTATTGCTCTTGGGTATGGTCTTATGTCCTAGTCAGTAGAGTGGAGCAGATATACCTAATGGAGTATATACATAAATATATTTCATCTACACCCTATGTATTTCTTGCGGAAACATCATAATAGTTAGTAAGTTTATAGAATTATAAGTAAGTTTTAAGCATATAACACTATTAAACTGTTGTTTTTTAGATTAGTAAGTGTATGTCGCAAGTGTCCTACGGCAATGAATCTAGAATAAATTATGGACGTACAAGTTGCGAAAAAAAATAGATTTTGGCGGCCTAGGCGAAGGCAAACATACCAGCGAACTGTAGGCGTACAAAAGTTAGTACACTTCCGCCTATCGCTTTGGGAAAACAGGCATTATAGTATGTTATGTATTTAAATAGTAATCTTTAATACGAGAGCACACAATATAATTATGTATGTAATAGTCAGCATAGCGCACAGTGATTGTTACGCGTAGTAGGGGCAGCCCTGTATTTCGCGAGTTTCGTGGTAGGGCACTGTTAGTTGCGGTTACGCGCGTTCGACGCACGCGCATCGAATAGTTATCGATTTTTAAAGTTCGAACTGTTTTGTTTATGTTGACGATACTTGTTTTTGGATTAATACTTTCTTGTTTTGAAAGGTGAGCTATTGTGTTATTTTAATGTATATACTTAAAACGATTAAGATGATTTCATACTATACATAATGGTAGGTACCTATAACATTAAGCTTCTTTAGAGAAAATTGCTGGAATGAGTAGCCTAATTTTAGTACTCGTAGATATTTTGAATAATATGAATTAAGGATAGTTTCAAAATAACTTGTCAATCCAATTATTGTCATTTGTCGCAATAAAATTGCTAATTGATTCTAGTGAACGGTTAGGACAATTAAATGGAACGAAAGTCTAGATATTTAGTTAAAACTTAAGACTAGGTTCGAGTTACCTTGGATTTTGTTAAGAAATTTCTTGCTAAATGATTTAAATTGCCATCTTTCATCAGATTAATTCGTCTCTAAATTTAAGAATTTTCATGATTTGGCAAGTGTTACTAATTAAGTTGTTTATTTCTTTCTAGCTTTTTATAGTAATTTAATCGTATGATTGAATATCACACCGTTTTATATTTTGTTTTGGTTATGTCTGTCTTAAGTTAGTCTCGAATACTTCGATACGCCTCAACCGATTTTAGGGATTACACCAGGCATTTTAACTTGTTCTCCTGGGTTTAATTTATCTAGTAACCTATTTGAATTATTTGCATATTTGCATTCATTTTGTTGTTGTGTGTGTGTGTTAGTGTGTTATTTAAATTATACTTTTTTTTTACTAAATCTATGAACATAGGTATTTATAAGAAAAAGACCACACTTTTACAACTAAAATGTACTTATATTCCATTTCGAGTAAGTATTTGTGCGATTGCGGAACTATACTAAATTGACTATGTTTTGTGATATCTAATACAGTATTTAGTGTAAATTTCTTGTAAATGGTAAATAGATGAGGTACTTGTCTTTATATTTACCGTGAAATGACGGAGCTTATTTGACGCAAACATCGAAATACCGATGTGACTTCTCTAATGTTATAATAAGTCGTATCACGTACAGTTTGTTCGAAATAAGTAAGCCGATCGGAAGTTAGCCGTTCCGAACTACCGCGGTGATATAATCGTTTAATTAAGTGTTTTAATAGATAAATATCGAAATTAGTAAACAAAATAATTAGAAATGTGAAATATATACGACCCTAATTATCTTTACACCGACTCTTTCTAATTAAATTTACCTCTTCTAAACCACTTGCAGCCAACTTCCGATCGGCTTTCTTATTTTGAACAAACTGTAGATGACTGATTTTATTGATTTGTGCGGCGGTAGCCTAATGGCTAGGGCGTCGGACTTGCGATCATAAGGTTCGAAACCCACCCATTGCACTACCGAACTGGACCCACTCGTAATAAAAACATTTAGCTTACTTAGTACGAGGGCTTAATAAGACTAATAATGTGCGTGAGAGAGTGAAAGTTATTGCACTAACATTAAAATTATAGTAGGTGTCTCATCTCAATTAGTTCGAACAAATTATAAGATGGAGCTTGACATCTCTGTTGTATGCAGATCGATAGAAAGAAGAGATCATCACTCTTGGTTTCTGATTAAATTTGTTCTATTCGACCACGGGGGCGCTGTCGCAAAAACTAGTTATTGAATACGCTCATGTTTTCAATAATTCGAAGCTGCGTGCCCTGGATTCAAACTCGAAACTCGTTCACGGTCGTTATCACTGGGCTATCACTGCTCAAATTAAAATAATAATTACCTATAATCTATGCCTTTATTATGTCTCTTATATTTTACCTTAACCCTGTTGCAGTACATATTAAGTTCTTCTAACCGGATACTCACTTTCAAGTTTCAAGAACATACATATATAATTATGTTATGTCTTATATAATTTGACTGGCAGACGTACAGACAGATTATTACCAAATAATTACTTAATCCGTGTTATTGCACGGTTAATTATTCATATATTACTAGATACAGATCTGTGTATATGTAGAAATGATGTTAACGACGATACGAATGGTGTAATAATTTGTAAATAAATTGCTCAATTTGTTTTTGACTGTCTTTATGAACTTGTTGGTTCAAGCGTGGATTTGAGGTTGAGCGTGATCCCTAGGTTCGTACAAAGTGCTAATGGATTTTTCCAACTGCAACTTTGACGTAGTGGTCGAGGTCACCTCTCCACTACCGTTGTGTCGCGTGTCGTGGGTTCCTTTCCCATATGAGGCAAGTATTTGTGTTCCACGGTTATTTGTTTCGGGTCTCTGTGTACTTTGTCCGGTAATCGTATGTTTCTGGAGTCCCTTTTGACTCATGGATCGTTCCCTAGTACGATTGGTGTCTTTTAAAGAAAGATCTGAAGATGGTAATAGGGCAAACCTCTATTAAATGGGCCCTGAAACATACCGACCTCTGCTTCAACTTTTGGAGATTCAGGCATAATGGCGTTATGTTTAGTTTCGATGTTACAAACACCATAATTCTAGTTTTAGCTATGCGTTGATAGATCAGTTAGTCTTTTATGGGTGTGGTGAATGTCGAACTACGAATCCTATGACCATAACTCCATGACTAAGGCGTGAGAAGGCAAGAGCGACACAACTAGCCGCCTCCCCAGGTGGTAGACGAACGATGAGGATTCTCCTTACTATAGAAAAAAAGACAATTTAATTTATAAGTTTCGATTGCAGGCCTAATAATATACATAGCGTGACACAAAGCAATTAAGTTTAGCCTTTTCCCAATTTTGTTGGGGTTTGCTTTCAGTCTAACCAGATGTGGCTGAATATCAATATTTTACAAGAAGCGACTGCCATCTGACATCCGCAGCCCAATTACTGGGCTACACCGATATTCGAAGGAAAGACTGGTCGTCAAGCTTTTGGGCTTCTGACTGCCACTCTCTCTCTGCTTGCCGAGGCACGTAGGGGTCTCGCTGTGTTAAGAACAGACACCCATCTACATCTGTTCTGACCTGTTGATCAACGCAGTCATAACTTAGGCACGAGCCGCTCACTTAGTCACTTCAATTTGTGAGAAAATCGATTGAAAACATTTTGGGCTTCGCGCTACAACAACTAGGAAACAGCATTTTGTAGAGATATTAGGTTTGTGCATTAGTCGTGATGGCATGCGTCTATGGGATTAAACCGTGTGATTAGATTCCGCTGGAGCTTATCCCGGGATTTAATCTCATTGGGCATGCATTTCTGTCCGTCTGTCGCTTGTAGCGGTACTTATTCATGTTTAGCTATCGAAATAGATAAAGCGTTTCGCTTACAGCTTTCTATAAATCAGACCAACTTCGGTATAAAATTGCCACTGATTATAATAGTACACAATCCTTTTATTTTTTTGTTTCGTAGTCACATTATATTATTTTATGGCTCGATTAGCGTTGTCAATGATATACCTGTCTTTATCCTAACTTATATTATAAATGCGAAAGTAAGTTTGTTACGCTTTCACGCCTAAATCGCTGAACCGATTTTGATGAATTTTGGTGCAGTGATAGTTGGAACGCTGGAGACGGTTATAGGCTACTTCCAGTCCCATAAAACCCCTAACTCTGTATTAAAGTGAGCGAAGGTAAAAGCTAGTTGAAAAATAAAAAAGGAATAATACTATTTTGACATCCAAGTGTTCAATCATATCTTTTGTGATTTCAGAAGCTACTTTGGCTTAAGCATCCGGCGTAATTAAGTGGAAGGACGCAGGGTGGAGTTCTAATTTTCCTTACGGTAAAATATGTTGGTAATAATATCTTTAGAAATGTATAGCAAGTTTAATGACAAATGTAATAAAAAAAACTATTGCTATTTTATAATACGAACGCCCCTATCAACCCTTAGCAAAGGTTCACATACCTTTTGAGGCAAGAAACCCTTGTTCCTTTAGTCACCTTAGACAATATTGTATATATCAACTCACGTCAACTTTACAATTTGAGCAATTTCTTTTATAATATATACACATAAATAAAATAAACTACAGACAGATTTAATTTAATTGCAAGAGATATTATTTTATACAATGCAATTTCAGAAATTATTCAGTGAGATCTCATTTCTTATTCGAGACAGAGAAAGCTATGAATGAAAGCAATTAAAAGTTCTATTATGTATATAAATATACAATCACGCCTGTAGTCGCCGAGTCGGGTGTAAGTACACCCACATTTCGCCGGTATGTTTAGGTCCCAGGTAATAGGGGGCGAACCTATTGCCATTAACCGGGAACAAATCCTGAGTCCGAGCTGCTACTGGGAATTTCATAGAAAAACCCAATAACACTTTGCTCGACCTGGGGATCGAATCCCTCTAGTGTAGAAGTTGCGCTTAGGCCCACTAGGCTAATGAGGCAGTATTTTTTTAGCTAAATGTAAAACAAAAAATACAAGATTTTTACATACCTCGAAGAGGTTTAAAATACAATATGCCATACCTACACTGAAACAATACGCCGAAGAATAAATCATGTCATATTTACGACTTAGGTAAATAAGAACCGCCTATTTTAGGTACAACAATTGGCTCTAGGTCATATTAAAATTGTCTACAAAATAATTTATGGATAATTTTCAGAGTTGTCTTTTGTTTGCACGAGTCGGAAACTGACAACTATGATATATGACGATGAGTTGATGAAGTAATTTGTTGTAAATCTTTACAGTACTAATGTTCAAGTGCGTAAAATGTGGTAAACTTTTAGCTCATAAATGTCAATTGCCAGTCATGGCAGACTGTACTATGTAAGAAAGGTAATCACCGTTGTCATAAAAAAAAAACTATCGCAAACCAAATCAAAAAAGTTCAACGTTCACGTTGTCGCATTCGACAACCAACGAATTGACAACCAAATATAGCGTCGCGGAACACATGTCATGACGTTCGACCGATCAGTTGCGGACAATCGCATGAAATTTCACAATTTGGTGGTTTTACTTCGATAGATTGTAATCCACCGAAAAATAATGCGTGAAATTGTAAGCAATATGTTACCATTCGACAGTTTACAATTTCACGAGATAGATTACAATCTAGCGGTATTTACAATTTTACAGTGTCATATGCAATGACTCTTTGAGTTCGCGGTGTCAGCGGCTACGGGATCCCTGAAATTCGCCACGAACTGTCAACCCCATACCAAACACAGTTTGAATTTTTCTTCTACATTAGGTTCTAAGAATTTAATTAGCTTATCAGATAGATAGTTAATAATTTCCTCTATTATAACGTTTCGTATGTAAGCAGTCAGATAACTATCTGAAACTTTATCGAATAGTTGAGAAACGGGCTATTTCACATTTTATCAACTGGCACTTCGCGCTCTTATGTAGGTATCTAAGCAAAGATTTATTCAGGATATTATGTAACAGGTGATAAGGATTGAAGGCTAGTAGATCGATTAAATAACCTACGAAGAAAGTAACGGTGATAGATCATAATTATTAATGTGCATTTTATGGTTCTAATCAATTTATTTTAAAGAAATTCTCTTAACTAGGTACTAATGTTGCTTTTTGCGTCTTGTTCCTTTTTTGGAAGAAGACGCATGTCTTAGTAGAGTACGCAAGTATTGCAACTTGCATACTCTACATAGAACCATTCTACTATAAGGCATACGCAGGTAAACGTACGCTGAATAAGTCAAAGCCCCAAGGACGAAAGTGGTGCTAAATTGGAATTTTAATTTCGAACTATGTACCTGCCTCGTTAGTCTAGTGGTCCCAATCGCGACTGCTACGCTAGAGGTCTTGGGTTCGATCCCAAAGTCGAGCAGTGTTATTGGGTTTTTCTATGAAATTCTCAGTAGCACCTCGGAGTCTGGATTTGTGCCCGGTGAATGGCAATAGTTTCGCCCCCTATTACATGGGACCTAAACATACCGGCGAACTGTGGGTGTATATTAAGTACACCTCTGCCTAACCCTTCGGGGAATACAGGCGTGATGGTATGTTTATATAACTATGTATCCAGGTATCGGATTCTCAACGACAAATTATTGAATTTCCCGAAGAATGCAATTACTCGTAGTCTATACCTAGTGATGTTCATCTTTCTACTTCAAATACCGCAGGTTCTAGATTTAAAAATGTTCCGACATAAAACTGTACAATGGTCTGTATTATCTCCATTTTATTTTCATTTCCGTCGGCATTTCGTTTCGCTGCATGAGCTGTTTTCTTCAATAAGGAAATATTGGCGGCGTCGATTTACAATACTTGATATTTCTCTTCCTTTCGACTTTATAATGTTGAGATTGAATTTCTAGCGAGTGCAGATTGCGTCACGGATGGAAGAAATGGTTTTGCAACCGGGCCAGGGTAGGTAGGTAGTATTGGCACCTCCCTTTTAACTTAGAAAGGGTTATCTAATCTGTAGACTGTACGATTAGTGTGCGTCGCTTTCATCAATGCTCTTCGAAAGTATGTAGTTTGATCAGGGAAGGCTACATGTAACGAAATATGTAAGTTAATTATATATTTCGAAGTCACAGGAAAGCCAGTAGAAACATCGTTATTTGGTAAATTGTAAACAAATATTTCTTTGAAATGATAAATGAAATGATGAAATGATATTTATTTCTGTAAATAGATTTTAACTAGATGGCGTCGACGTTTCCTATCTGACGACCTCTAAGAAGAAACGTCGAAACAAACTCAGAGAATCATGGTCTCTTTTAAAGTCCAGACAATAGTTATATTATATGCGAGTTCAATGTAGGGCAAAATCTGAACAGGCCTTTTGAAGAAAGAACCATACTAGCTTTGAGTTGACCTGTCCTAACTGACGGAACGCATACATCAGTCATCGTGTAGCTCAACCATTTTTTAGGGAGCCCTTTCATCTCTTTTCTTGGATTGTAGATAAAATTTTAGGTATTAATTCAGTTATAAAAAATCATCTTGCAAATTGAAGAGGGTTTCTCTTTTTTTTTGAAGATATCGGTACCTATATAAGAGCACACAAATTATTGCATTTTTATTCCCAAATTACGTCTTTTGGTCCTTATAAGCTTATCGAACTCTATAAATCTAAATTTCAGTCAGAGATTTTAACCAATTTTGACAGATTTTATTATCATCATTTTTTTGTGATTTCCATCAAGTTGAGGGATCGTAAATGTTTTTTTTAACCCGTCAAGCGGCATATTGTAGACACAATGCAAAATCTATTGTTATGTCCTCATGAGGAAACTGTATGCATTGACGGGTCATATGACATTCGATTGATAAAAATCCAATGCCATAGCTAATTAAGATCACGCACAGACTATTTCATTTTTTTTTATTTCCTACCTTCCACAGAATATTGCGCTAAAATTCTTGAAATCCAATTAGTTTCAATATAGTAAAAAAATATGTATAACTTTGCTGGCACTAGGCAAACTGCTTTTTTAATATATTTTTTTTATGTCTATTAGGGACTTAGTAATTTTCTAGGCATGCTTATTAAAATATCGGCTATGGGTCAATATTAATGTTTATGTCTGATTATTTCGTTAATATTTAGTAGCTAGATAATCTTAGATAGTTTGTTTACTTACTGTGTGTGTTCCGACCAAAGTCTACGGGAGATCCTATGGTTATTAGTTGGCTAACAGGATTTGTATAACTTAGTTTATGTTAAGGAGTCCTATTTCAACAATTTCTCACGTTATACAAGAGGGTAGTTAGTTGGTGTTTGTATTATTAAAAACTAGCTGACCCAACAGATGTTGCCCTTTACAAATATTAATTATCTTGACTTTAAACGTACACACGGCTACACGTCAAGCTATACATAACCAATTAAGACTGACCTCCCATTGTAAAGGTTTTTCGTTCCATTCAAGGCCAGCCTACACTGGATTTGTATAGCTTAATGTGTAGTCGTGCAAACATAAATACATATACTGTTATATGGATTGCACCTTATGTGTATTTTGTGACGTCAATAAATATGTTTTCTTTCTTTCTCCATAAATACATGCACACGTATATATACCTACCCACCTATTCTTAACGACCCCAAAAAAAGAATATTCTGCGGTTAATCGATCACAGAACACATTTGAATTAGTTAGAAAAATATGCTTTTTACGTTTGTCTGTGCAATTTATCTCTCTATAGGAACCTTCTTGAACCGACTAGACGAAGATTCTTATAAAAGTCCCAGCCGTCCTTGACTCAGCTACAAATTTAGCCATTTATTTTGATTTATAAAGATAATCGGCTAGTGAGAAAACTAAAGATTAAAAACAGTAAAAATACACGACAAAAAAAATGCTGAAAAGCATTGACAAGTCCAGGAACTTTTTCGTAGTCGGGCCTTAGTTTTTTAAGTGCATACTTTTTTTTTTACCTTATTTCATATTAAATAACATTACTAAACTAAATGCAAAGTAAATGCTGTCTAGACTTAAAAAAAAATAAGATAACAGTAATAGAGCATAATAAGAGTTAGAATAAATAAAAATGGTAATTATTATACATAAGGTTCAATTGTGTAAAGAAAATAATTCATTTCCAGTTTTGTTAAGTAGTTCAACTGATACGTGTACATGCAAAGCGAATTGTCACCGCCACGAAATAGATACTCGAGTCGTCAGTTTTTAAAAACATTTTGTTCCGAGTCTTCGAAGGGGAAGGACTTTGATACTCGTTTAACGTGTAAGTACATATGATCATTTGTAATTTTTAGAATCTATTAAAATTTACCATAACGTACTGTCACGCTTATATTTCACATTTCGCCGGTATGTTTAGATCCTATGTAATAGAGAGCGAGCCTATTGCCATTAACCGGGCACAAATCCACACTCCGAGCTGATAATTTCATAGAACCCCAATAACACTTTGCTCTACCCGAGAATTATTAAAATCATTTTTATTGATGGAGTTCATAATTCTACTTGTTTATTTGTTAATTTGGCTAACTAGCACATCAGCCACCTGAAGTTATTATTAGTCATCGCCGTCCATATCCACGTGCAGAACTAAACGCTGCTGCGGTGCCAAAACTAGAGACTGTAGTCTGCCAGAGCCGCAGCAACAAAGGTGGAACTGACTCTCACCAGCAAACTGCCACGTAAGTCAAACTCCAAAGGTCCTACTAATGAGCAATTCAGATATTTTCTCGATTTTTCTCTCTAAGAGAATACTACATCTCGTAAGGGATAGAAATTAGAATTATTCTATTTTAGAAGTCATTCAGATTAATGGGGGTGAAATGTATTCTAATCATACTTAGGCGGCGATGATTATTTACCACTAGCGCACACCGCGGTTTCACTCACTTTACAAAAGTATTTACATATAATATATGAAAAATGCACCAGATTATAAGTGAGACCTTCAGGAATATTTACGTAATGCGTATAAAAAGAAAATTTTTTGTTTTGGATTTTGTTGCTCTAATAAAGACCCCTCATAAAGTTTTTCTTTTATAATGTATTATGTAAAGACATCGGTCTGTTACAATTTTATTATATGTATAGATCAGGTGGTCCGTCTCGTCCTTTACCGAATTTTCATCATAATCAATCCACTACATTGTCCCTCTGCTGGGTACAGGTCTCCTCTCGGATTAGGCTATAGTTTTTTTTTGCTGAGATAACCAATAAAAATCTTTTATATATTATGTACAATAGGTCTGCTCACTTTTCCTTATATAATAGGAGGTATTGTGAACGAACATGACATTATAATAATTGAAAGTTCGGAGTGCAGACGTGATAGGTCACATTGCAATGCAAATGTCCGTGATATTGCAATGCAAATGTCTTGCTGATCTGGTATCGTCGTGCAACGGGTCGTTGAGCTTCCAAAAAATGGTTGAGCTACACGATGACTGATATATGCGTGCCGTCAGTTAGGATAGGTCAACTCAAAGCTGCTTAGGCTCTTTCTTTAAAATGCCTGTTTAGATTTTCCCTTCATTGTTAAACTCGCATATCTGATAATATTAATTACTGTCTGGACTTAAAAGAGACCATGACACTCTAAGTTTCTTTCGGCGTTTCTTCGTAAAAAAAAGAACACCATTGATTTGTAAAAGTGTCTATTTACAGAAATAATTATAATTTATTTATAATAGGTTGATGATGATGATGATTCCTAGTTTATAAGAAAATGGGTTGATGATGATGATGATTATAAGGGCCACGGATGGCAGCAGGCGAGGTGAGGAGTTACAATGTTCATAAAATGGCTATTAGGCAACTTGGACTCAACTAGGCGGATATCCATCACGTCTCATAACGTTAGTTCTTATATTTTGTTAGTTCGATAAAATTTGGTAACTGCTTGATTAGTCTAGTAGCCAAAAACGCGACTACTCAAGGAGTGTTATTGAGTTTTTCCATGAAAACTCTCAGAAACAGGTCGGAGTTTGGATGTATGCCCGGTTCGGTTTAAAGAAATTTATTTCTTATAAAAACTTTACAGTTCATTTACAATAAGAATTAAGTAATTACATTTCATTATAATAAAAACATCACTAACCTCTTTATGACATTATGAATCATTATAAATTAATTTTAATAACATACTAATTAGACTAAATAACAAATTATATCAAATAAGAAATTAATAATTTATAATAAATATCATCAATTGTATACATTCAAATGTTTATTACGATTCTATATACCTATACCACCAGACCACTTTGTTATATAAAATAAAATATTAAGTAGGTACTATGATATTCACATCGTGTTAAGATGTTTTCTTAGTTTAGTTTTAAAAGTATTAATATTTTCACATTCTTTTATCTCTGCGGGTAGCTTATTAAACAGCGGTTAATTGTAATAGGTATACTCGATACTCCCTATTATCTAGGACTTAAAACTATGGATGAGTACACCTCTGCGTAACTCTTCGGGGTATACAGCTGTGATGGTATGTTTCGCCGGGTTACTGGGTTGGCTAATGGCTAAGTTGGTCAAGTCGACACACTGACCTCACCGTTACGTATACGATAAAAATATGATGCTGATAAAATGTTTGACGTAATAATGTGATACAGGCTATTGGGGCTTAAAGCAGGTTTGGAGAAATATTAAAAAACCGGCCAAGTGCGCGTCGGACTCGCGCACGGAGGGTTCCGTACCATTATCTACGAGTATAATAGTTCTCAAACCACGCCCCGCGCGAATTTTTTTTTTTTTTTTTTTTTTATAAAGCTTACTAGCAATGTGGGATGCACATTACTAGTATTCTTGTTAACCCCTTGTGCTAAGCTAAATGCTTGTGTTACGAGTAGGTTCACGTCGGTAGTGCAATGGGTGGGTTTCGAACCGGCAACCACATGATCGCAAGTCCGACAACCTAGCCATTGGGCTACTGCCGCGGCGTACTTAGGCACCTATTACAGATTTATTATTAGAAAATAATGGTTCACGGTTTATGTTTATGAAATTAAATGTATTTCTTTTTGAGTTGATTGAATGAAAGGTAAATTGCGGTTTACGATTTATGACGTTTAAAAAAAACTACTTACTAGATCTCGTTCAAACCAATTTTCGGTGGAAGTTTAGGTACATGGTAATGTAATTTTTTTATTTGGCTGGCTGGCCGTGGCTGTGACACGGACGGACAGACCGACAGACAGAAATCATGACGACTCCATTGGGGGTTCCGTTTTTTGTTATTTGGCTACGGAACCCTAAAAAGTAGCCTAGTAAGGAAGTAGATGTCCCATTGACCTCTACTGTCATGACAGGTTTGGAGTATTCAGCTCTAAATATTCGAAATCATCGGTCTATTAATAATAAATTCAATAATAATAATTTAAGGGTAAGGCAGAGGTATATTGGATGTACACCCACAGTTCGCCGGTATGTTTAGGTCTCATGTTATAGGGGGGCAAACCTATGCCTATGAGGTCCACTCCTAAAGGGCCTCCTAAGGCCTTCCCCATAGATTTCTATGGTTATATGCCGCCAGAATTCCACGACTCACAGCGTCCTTTACCAGGTCATCTGTCCATCCAGTCATCCATCGGGCATATATCCAAACTCCAAGCTGCTATTGAGGATTAATAGAAAAACCAAATAACACATTGCTCGACACGAGACTTTAACCTAAGACCTCTAGTTCGCAGTCGCGAATAGACCCACTAGCTAGACTAACATTTAATTTATCACTCACTTAAACGGTGAAGGGACCCTGCCTTTGTGAAGTCTATCAACTTGCATTAGGCTACGGTCAGTCTCAAAGTCTAAGAGGATACCCGTGCCCAGCAGTGGGACCTAAATGGATCGACGATGAATATAACTTAGTAATTAGAGTAGCAACACGGTTTCAATATCTCAAGATCTGTCAGTGAAGCTTAGGTACTTCCTTAAAAATACCTAAGTCAATTGTTCGATACAAGAATTAAGATCGAACATGTATTGCTGATCTAGCGATCCAATACCGCCGCCACAAGTGCGTCGCGACCTCAGTGCATATTCGAACAGCAAACCGGGTGCATTCGTACTTTTTAGTGGTCATAATCATATAGCATAGCGTAGAGACAGTTTCGAAAATAAACCACTTAAAGTTATTTTTTTTTATGTAGCATCCTTCGTGTCCCACTGCAGGGCAAAGGCCTCCCCTAACTTCTTCCAGGATTGTTTAACCTGGGCTTCTTTATACCACGTTGACAGAAACCGATCGAGATCATCCCGCCAACGTTTCCTCGGCCGACCTGGTCTACGAAAGGTATTACGAGGTTTCCACTCGGTAGCTAGCCTCGCCCATCTGTCCGGTTGCATGCGGCTGATGTGGCCAGCCCATCGCCACTTCAAGCTCGCAATTTGGACGCCCACATCCACTATGCGCGTTTTGGAACGGAGGGATAAAGTAAAATAAAGTTATACCAGTGTTTAATTTAGCAGTACAGGAGTCTCTACCAGACTAGGTCTAGGTCTTTAAGTCGCGTTTCGTAAATCAATTTCCTAAAAAACGTTTCAATCCGGTATTTTCTCGTAGTGCCAGTTGAGTTAACAAACATATCTCATAATACCTACAAACACTGAGAGTTTGTGTATGGTAATGAACTATTGCGAAATATTCAAATTCCACAAATATTGTTCTCTATATGAAGTCAATCTAAACTCTGCGTTAATCGAACCATATGGAATGATCGATATGGTAACTATGTAGATGGGATAACTTGTTCGCTTAGGGGCAATAACTAGGTAACCGCCTCACGTAATACCTAGAACTATTAATATTATCGTGGTAATACTTTACCGAACAAAATCAACCATTACTCTACATCTACAAGTAATTTTGTATGAATGACAAAATAACGTAGACAGAGCCTACTTAAACAGGGCGGAATGATATAAATATGTTTCTAAACATATTTCGTCATACATTTTTATCGTGTCGCTGTTGCACTTTTGTAAGAAAAAGCAGTTTTTTTTAATGACTGGCGAAAAATATCAAAGCGGGAGGGTCCAGCATCATGAACCTGCTGAATTCATTCATTTTTCACACATTAGGTACGGCTACACGTCAAACTATACAAATCCAGTCTACGCTGGCCTCTTTTTGTACGGAAAGCCAATGCAATGCGGGATCGGCTTAAACTGGTATTGATTAACCAGTAGCTGCGTATACGTCACGATGTCGTCACACCTCTCGCATAAATTAAAACTATAAAAGTTACAAACTTTTTGGTCGTCAGGCTCTTTGGGTTTTTGACTTCCACAAACGATTGTCACAAGTGTTCGTATGACAACCGAGACTGATGGCTTTACGTGCTTTCAGAGACTCGGAGGGGTCTCGATGTGTTAAGTTAACATTGCAGATCTATTGATCATCCCAAGCCCCTAATTATATAGAATATTTCTTATTGAAATTGTCATGCAAATATTATAATAAAAAATAACAAATAACATCGTGAAGCCTGTATTCCCCGAAGGGTTAGGCAGAGGTGTACTAAAGTACACCCACACTTCGCCGGTATGTTTAGGTTCCATGTAATAGGGGGCAAGCCTAATGCCAATAACCGGGCACAAATCCATAACTGACAAATAAATATCTTTAGAAATTGCTTTGCATGCTACATGCGTGCTCAAAACCATAAAATAGTCCGCGTAAACAAATCTAATGTTAGAAAGCATGTTTTTTGAAGATTTAGCATTCTATTAGCAGTTATTTTTGAGTCAGTCACCTCGTGTCAAGGTTTTAAACTCAACCTGTTAAGTCATAGAGTTCACGATTATGTAAGTTATGTAAAGTTTGTGTTTGATTAGTTCACAAACGTTTCTATTTTGATGTTAGTGTGAAAGATTGCGGTCCGAGAATTGTAAAAATCGGCCGAGAGGTGTGATTTTAAACTATCAATAAAAATCATTTCAATACTTAAGTATTTATGTAGGAAAAAGAGATAATGAAAATATATAATTAGTCGCAGACCTTAAAGAGAAAACGGACATGCAAGTTATATATCTTTTAGTTCTCTTATACGACAAGGAATCATTATAAAATGTTGAAAATAAAATATTCATAGAATGAGTATTAACTGGAAGCGTTCACCCATTTTTGAATGCCGTGTATTGTTTCCAAAAAATTAGCTTCTTACTCATGAAATTTTATCCCATTCTGTTTCTTTATAAGTCCAAGACGGAATTATTAAATTAGATTTGACCACAGAAACATATCTACGTTATCATGACTTTAGAGGGACTAATCGCGTATTCATAGATTCAATCCTAAAATTAAGTCTTATTAAAACAATAAGTGTTTTTGCAAACCTTACGCTTCGAATACCTGTAGAATAAATATGACAATTAAGAGACGTATTTTGAGTTCTTCTGACGTACCCAGCTTGTATAAAATGAAAAAGATTTAATTTCTATTCGCAAGCCTGAATATTGTACAGTAAAATGGAGAAGAGTCACAATACAAAATGATTTGGGATTATCCGATTAATTAAAACTTTGTCTAAGAGACCGATACGTTCTAATTCAAAACGTCTTTGTTTCCATTAATTAATTAATTTAATAACCTTCACAAATATTTTTGGTAATGATTGAAGAGATACTTATAAGTTTTCAATACCTATTCGAAGCCATTTAACTTGAGTTTCTTTGTGACTACACATAAATTAATGTTATCTGTAACCTAAAATAGAATAGAATATAATTTATTTTCAAGAATACGGTAACATGCAGGTGTTACAGTTTGTTTTTTAAGCGTATTCTGCAAAGCGTAGCGTGGAAATATTTGATCATCAGGCATTTATAATTTAGTTACTTACTTAACATTATGAATTAGTTCCTTTATTAATTACTTCCATTATCAGTTACTTACATGCGGTACAGGCTTTTTATATTATTTACTACCCACCCCTGCTTCGCACAGGTACTATAGCGTATTATGCCTACATATTTTTTTTTGGATTTGTGCCCGGTTAATGGCAATAGGCTCACCCCCTATTAAATGGAACGAAAACGAACTGAGGGAGTACATTAATGGCGGGATGTTTATCTGAATTTTCTGCTCTTATATTTGAAATTTTTCACTTTTTTTAATGTCTTATGTAAAAATATGTCATAGTTATTTGTTAACATAATCAGTATGACAATATGAAGCCTACGTCATTCGAATCATAACGAATCGATTGACACGTTAAAATAGGTAGATTGATTGTAAATAAAAATATATTTATGCTTCATATGGAGCACTTAAATTGCTAGAAACATAACTGTTCTGTGCCTTTGCCGTTGGTAAGTACTTGGGTTTTATATGTATCAAAAGCATTTGAAATTTAAATAAGGCTTATTTCTTCTGATGATAAAGAAATGTCATTGACATGGAAAATATCCATGCACGAGTAGGTCTCTAATTTAAAATGTATCTATTAGGTGTGCATAGGTAATATTATATTATGTAGTTTCTAGGCACGTCTAAAGTATATACTTATAAGTAGTTAATAAAATTAGGTACAACTTAAAAAAAACATAACTAATACGATATCACCTTTGTACTTTTTTTTACTTGATTAAACATAAATTCAGTTATATAAATGTTACAATAAATTCAGGATAAACATTAAGTACAATTTACAGATAATATCAAAACATAAAACCTTGATTGACGTCTTCATTTACCCCGAGCAATAGACGTGATAACGCGAACGGAATTATCTACCTAGTTCATGTATTTTGTAATCTATAATTCGCTCTCTCTAGCACCTATCATACGTCAGTCTAACAAATAAATATAAAATCGTGATCAAAGTTTTTGAACCACTTAAATATTTATTTTTGCGTCCATGGACAGTGGTCACGGGTAGGCTATTGTCAGAAATACTACACATACCTTAAACCTCTTTCGATTCTTTAATAAAACCATGATCAGTCACAGGTAGACTACAAACATAAATATTATACCTAACGAACCTTAATCGTTTTGGATCTTTTATTGCGTCCATGGACAGTGGTCACGGATAAACTGTTGTTAGAAATACTTTTATTTTATTTATTTATTAATTAATTAATTAACCAACTTATACTTACAGTTTACACTACACATACAAGTTATCGGTCATATAGGTAGTAACGAAAGAATACATTCATTTTTAATTATTTTGAAATATAAATTTAGGAAATAATAAAACAATTACTAAGCTATGGGATTGTACTAGATGGGGCAATAGATTCCAGGTATCGAGTGGCAGTACTCAGGAATCTCAGTTCCGTGCTCGCAAAGGCATCTAGTGAGTCATCGTAATGCAAGAAATACTGTAAGGGACGTTAAATTTTTTGGGTCTTTTACTGCATCCATGGACGGTGGTCATAGGTAGACTATTGAAAGAAATACTGTAAGGGACCTTACATGTTATCGATCTTTTACTGCATTCGTAGTCAGTGGTCACGGTAGACTATTGCCAGAAATACTGAAAGGGAGCATAATTTTCTGCGTCAATGAGCAGAAGTATCCGGTAGACTTTCAGTATGAAAACTATAAGGGACTTTAAATCTCTTTGGATTCTTTACTGCATCCGTGGTCAGAGGTCGCAGGTAGACTTCTTTAAAAAAAAATATGTTCGTTCGCCTTATTAGTCTAGTGGTCATAAGACTGCTACGCTAGATGTCTTAGGTTCGATTCCCAGGACAGTGTTATTAGGTTTTTCTATGAAATTCTAATTAGCAGCTCGTAGTTTGGATGACCGATGACATTTTGATCGTTGGTGTATATTACGTACACCTCTGCCTAACCCTTCGGTTAGTTGCTAATAAACAAAATTATGTAAGTAACAACAAAATTTGCATAATTCGAATTTCTCTGAGAAAATTTTACAACATTATTGAGCACTTAGCACAATATTCGAAGCGGAGCGGTGTGACCACTAACTATGCGCGTAGTTCTAAAACCTGTTCGCAATAAACTATAAACATTGGAGTCTGTTTGTTTTGTTATAAAATGTATGTTTTGTTACCGACAATTTTCCGAGTTTCGGACGTGTATGGAGTTAACCGATCAATTGGGGAATGAGGATAGAGGATATTTAACTATAGTAGTCGCTGTTCAAGGTTTCACTCGTCCCTTAAAAGGATTCATTAGTATAATTTTTTTTGAATGAATAATGATGTATGATGAATGATGATGAATGAAAAATGTGTGAGAATTTCATAGAAAAAATTAATAAAATTTCGTTCGACCTAGGAATCGAACCCAACTGAACCTCTACTGTATTATAGCGCTTAGGACCACAAGACTAGGAAAGTGTTGAGGCAGTCAGTAGAACCGGTAAGGTAGGTAATAAGGGTCATAGTTCCCAATTTCTTTCTTTCTTTCCTGTCAAATCATGATTTCCAAGTACTGACTAAACGCATCTAAGGTCCTGATGAGCATTATGATTCGTTATTAATGAATATTAACTATCATTTAAACAATACGACAAGGCGTTTTCCTTATAATTAATAGATTAACTACTTCTGTAGTCATATGAGTAGTAAATATTCCATCCGGGAAAAAGTAATGCAATATTAGTAGTTGTCCAAAACAGTGCCAAACACCAACGCAATGCATCGTTAATGTCTTACACACACATGTATAACTAATACAGTCCACTTATTTTAACGCTACACATTTGTAAAAACTCAGTATTAAATCAGCTGTTAAGTAAACGACACGTCTTCTCATTCGCAAAACAACCCTCAAGCAAAAGTGCACCTTAATCACGTAAACAGTAGTAATAATAGTAGTATATTATCTTTTTTAAATATATTTTCTAGCAATGTGGGTCCCACATCACTAGTAACCTTGTTAACCCTTGTACTAAGCTAAATGCTTATATCACGAGTGGATTCGAATGGGCGCGTTTCGAACCGGTAACCACATATGATTGCAACTCCAACACCCTAGCCATTAGGTTACCGCCGCTTCAAGATATGACCAATGGCCGAGTCAAACGTCTCGAGTTCGAATCTGAGGCACGCACCTCTGACTATTCGAAGTCATTAATCTAATATAATTAATTACCACGCGCTTTAACATCGCATCATGAGGAAACTTGCATAACTGAGATTTTTTTTCTTAACGGCGTGTGAAGTCTGCCATCCTGCAGTAGTAGGCTAGCGTGGCGGTCTATAGCCTCATCCCTGTTGTAAGTTCTGACAGGATACCCGTGCCCATTTGTGGGAATATCATGGATGATGAAATATAGTTTTATTCCAAAATTATACTGAGGGTACAGTAAACCTCTACTTTACCTTACGCGTGATGGTATCTGTCCGTGGCAAAGGCAACATGTTCATTCTTCCTTATTTCTCGCTGGTTATGCTCCAGAAAGCAAAGTGACTACATTGTTCTACGAGTACTCACGTGACAAAAGCACTTTCGTACAATGCGGAGATTCAACGGTAATTGTTCTACATTCAAAAAGATTTATTTGAAAGTGTATCATCAATTTTTGCATGATTATTGAAAAAATATCTAATAATCTGGGAGCACGGCAGTGCCCCCACCAAGACAAACTAAAGGAAGCATACTCTTCCTATCTTTTATCGAAGCGTTTCATCGCAACTTTGGTATTGAATATTTCTTTGAGTGCCACATTGGTTTGAAAGAGTGGCTACTAAGCATATCTAAGGTCCTGGGTTTGATTCCCAGGTTAAGCAAAGTAATATTGGGTTTTATCTTTAGTAGTAACTCTCACTCAGCAGGTTAATCAATACGTTCACTTCTTACTACATGGGACCTATAACGTATTTGTGAACTGTTTTTTTTTTTAATTCTCATGTTTTTTAATCTTTTTAGTTCTCTTTTAACGTTAAGATTATGATTACGCTATTTGTTAGTAAAAAATTCAAAATTTACTATATTTTGTAGTAAAAATGTAACCCTTCTTTGTAGTCGTGCAGTAGGGTAAAAAGGTGCACGTGTTTCAAGTTAAATTCCCCAGCGGAGTAGGAAACCAGCTTTACTTTAAGTACTTATTAATAAAGTTTATTAATTCTCAATCCAAACAATTTAAAAGGGTACCTTGGCCTCAATTATTTAACTTTTTGCCAGGCAGCAGATGAAAGTGGGTTACCTCTGTATGTTGATTATAATCCCAGCAAAATTTATAATTCGTTCCTTGACCGTTTTTAAAACGATTATTAACTTGACGAATTAAATACCTACGTAAATCCTGTAAGCGACTTGTTTATAAAGTTAATGTGCATATTTGTACAACGTGATTAAAAAAAAAGAACGATAACGTTTGCAGCAACAACCTATGGTATGAGTATAGATCTATAATATGGTTCTATAAAACCCTAAAAGTACGTACATTGTTTTTGTTATTAAATATTTTTTAACTTATCTCTACTTTCTATAATCTTGGTACAGTAAGCACGCAGCCAAGTGTTTTATTCTTTCTTTGTTTTTATTTATTTATTAATCGAATTACCTCAAAAATAAGGTTTTTGAAAAAGCAATTGATTGGCGGCAACACCGCAAAAGAATGGGGCTTATAAAATCAAGGGTTAGTTTTGTATTGTAGCAATAAGTACTTGCCACTAAGATTGTACTGTGCAAATAAATTGACCCCGTCAAACTATCTTTAGGCAATATAAAAAAATAATTCATTATGCATTCAATTATTTATGTGATGACGAACAAAAGTGTTTGGTGTTTCTTATGTAAATAATTATAAATATTTTTTTTCCTTATTTAATTTTCGATCGGAAAAACAGTTCATCCGATCGCGTTAAAAAAACAAGCATTGATTCTTATATTATTAAATAGATGAAGATAATAAAAAGAAATGCCGAACACGTAACGAGGCCATTAAGTCGTAATTTAGGTGATCTATCGAAAAATAGTACCTATATACAAAAACTTACAAGTTCAAATGACAGTAATATAAACTTTGAAGCCGCGCCGATGTAAGGATTACATTACATAAACGAAAGAGGATGACGCAGGCTGTCTGTATGACATAAAAAAACTTTTAAAAGTAATAAAATATAGTTGCGTAAGTAATGATATTTTTATCTGTAACTTTTAAAAGTTTCCTCAGTGGGAGCATAGTATGAGGAAATCTGTTTTACGAAATTAGGTGAAGGATGAGTGAAGGCAAGCATGGTGACCCAAATAGATTGCTCGTTGCATGTTCTCTACCCTCTGGAGGGCAGTTAGGGAAATAGGGGAGTTATATAGGTACTTCCGTGGGATTTGATTTTGGACAGCCCTGTTTTTAACGAAAATAATAATGATGCCAACTGATGAGACTGCCTCGTTAGTCTAGTGGTCCCAATCGCGACTGCTACGCTAGAGGTCTTGGGTTCGATCCCCAGGTCGAGCAAAGTGTTATTAGGTTTTTCTATGAAATTCTCAGTAACAGCTCGTAGTCTGGATTTGTGCCCGGTGAATGGCAATAGGCTCGCCCCCTATTACATGGGACCTAAACATACCAGCGAACTGTGGGTGTACTTAAAGTACACCTCTGCCTAACCCTTCGGGGAATACAGGCGTGATGGTATGTTATGTTATTTTAATTATAATTTATTTATTTCTCACCACAATACAGTTAACATAAGCATTAGCATGGTACTAAAAATTACATAAAATCAATATATTGTGGGAGACTAGTGCCTAAACTAGACGAAATACAGGCTATTTCAGGTACAATTAAAATACAATTAAGTACTTTGTGCACGTGGTTCTAGGGCAAATAAAATTTATTTTTGCTTATTTTCCATTCAGATGCCACCTACGTGTTTTAATGAGAAAATATCAAGCTTTTTTTTGAAGAAAAAGAAAAATAGCGTTGCTTTTATCCTAAGGTATACTTGTGAGAATTGGAGCGAATTCGTGTTAAGAATGTTAACAAAACTGAATGATATCTTGTTTAAAAAATGTTAGACACTTTCATACTACGTTGATCTGTGTCTGAAAGTTGGGACTAGTTGTTTTATTCTTTCTCGACTGTCGTATTCGTTTGAAGTTTTTATTTAGTAGAATCGACTATTTCTATCGTTTATCAGGCCTTTGGGAATAAAACCGGAGTGTGGATTTTTACCTCATTAAATAAACGATAACCAGCCTCATCGGCACTTGCGGGGGAGGGACTATGTCCTATTTCTAATCTAGTATTTGAATTTCATGCCTATAATCGGATCTAAAACAGTTCGAATTTATTTGCTAATTTTTTTTTTGGTATATAATCTTTACAAATGCTTTAATGCTGGATGCAAGTGCTAGATTTTAATGTAGATCCAGTTTTCTTACCAGTACCAATTCACTCAAATGTAGGTAGTTAGTATAAAAAATGAGCTATAATAATTATATAATTATGTATCTACTTTATATATTTTGTTGACATTTTAAGTTATATTTAAATATTATTATTCTTTATGTGTAGGTTTGCAAACCACTATTGTAATGGGGTTATCCTGTAAAGATAGTGTGTGGAATAAATTTTGAACAAATTAATTAGACATTATTAGCACAGCTGCAGATAACATCTGGAAAATTCATGATTAGCTGCATCAACGTAGTAAAAATTAACGAGCCGAGAAAAACACCGTCATTTAAAAAATATGTAAATATTTTTGTTTTTATTTTTTTTACTTTCATAAACCGCGACGGGGACACCTCATTGCCAACCACAATATGAAACACAGGTCTTGCAAAACATTTACATAATGGCGGTCAATGGAGCGTCAAGTTAATCATTTACCAATAACCCACCAAAACTATCGGCTCGTATCGAAATCATCTCAGAGCGGAGCAAAAACCATCTCAAACTGACACTCACTTTCACTAACTCGCCATTATATTATTTTTTTTTTTTTGCAGGCGTCAAAGCCGAGGAAGTGGTAACATTCGGTGTATTCGATTCAGACAGTGTTGTGAATTAAAGTGAATGAACGCTGATTTAGTGGTGTTTTAGTGATAAGTGTGAACAATAGTATATTTTTGTGAAAACCGACTCCGAAAATGGTGAGTTATTTTTTTTAAACGATTAGGCTGGATAGGCGCGTACCTTTGCCACTTTTGAATATTTTGCCGCGAAAATTTAACGCCTTTTATTGTTGTATGGTAACATTAGATGTTAATAATTATTACGTTACATACAAATTTGGAATAACCCGAGTAACACTATTAATTGATTTATAATTTACTTAACCTTATGAGTCTCGTTCATGTTTTAAAGTAATGAATTATAATACTAAGTAATACGTCTTCTAATAAGGACAAAGTTGAATTACTCGTATAAGAATTTAAAACTTATACTTAGATAAGACATCCTTTTAGTACTTTCGTATATAATTTTAGTAATTAATGAACAGACTAGAAAGTGCGTGCCGTTAATAATATTAGATAACAATTTTAGTATTTAAAACTATCGTTGCGAATAATTAGGGTGCGGTTCGCTTAATTATTAAATCGCGTGCTTTACAACGGAACTTGGATCATGAACAAACAATAATAGCATTAATTTAAAGTTTAAAAAAAAATTGATGTAATAATCTCCTATATTTAGCAGTATCATCGGACTATTCACTTATACTTGTCAGGACAACATCGAAATGAATTGTTACTCCATGACTTGTGGAGTAAGCTCTACATTTAACAGTCTTAATCTAAATTAAGATAACGTACCTACAAATCGATTTAAATTATGAAGAAAACTTTTGATATTTTTGATTATGTTATTGAAGTTGATAAAACTATTTGAGGGCAAAAGATCTTTGATGCCCTTTTTTCCATACAGGATTATTCATATTCATTCCTAGGTGTGATTAATTTGAAAGGGATGCCATTCATATGCTGATGCTAGGTATTTATGTTTTACAATTTTCACACTGAATTTAATGAAGGATGAATGATGAACCCGTCAAGTTTGTATAGGAAGATGAATTTTGATGATGAATGGAAGATGATACTAATAAACCTTTGAATGGGAAAGAGTTAATTGCCATTAATTGAGCACAAATCGGAGCTTTTAGCTGTTAGAATCTGAGAATCCCTATAGCTCGATAGCAGGCGCTCTTAGGACCACTTGACGTAGATAATTTCTATGTCAAACAATTTAATTATAAAAATCATCATCATCATTCCATTCATCATGGAATTAAAGTCGGAAAGAAAATTCATTCGTCATTAACATTGACCCTAAGTCCTTGCCCGAATGTTCGTGGAACAACAATCACTAAGCTTCCTCGTCACAAAGCCATTTATCGGCAAAATGGCTCATTATTCTATTATTTATCGAGACCACAATGGGTGCTTAAGACAAGTCCAACAGACGCAATAACGTCCATTCGTGAGGAAGACATAAGGATAAAAATTAAGGCACTGTTTGTTTGCTAACGGTTTTAATTAAGTTATCCTGTTAGATATCTAGTGTACTGGTTTAATCTATATAAATCCTTACATACATTCTCGCTATCTTCACACAAGAGTAAGTTAAGGTAAGCCCTGTGTGAAAAGGCGCCAGTGTGTGCGATAGAGGTATTAATAAATTGAGACACGCGACAGTGTATCAGCCAAGTTCGCGATCATAGATTATATTACACGAATCATTGCGGGCTACTTTGGAAGTTGGGGACTTCAAATTATTTATATTAATTTTAGTATTTAATTCTGATTAGTGGTCGTATTTACGAATAGTTTATTGTGAAAAGGTCAACTTTTAATCGAACTAAATTTGTTTATAATTTTAACTTCGACTTAGCGGGGGCACTGCCCGCGTCAGTGTAGGATGCCTAAAAATTTATGTTTTGTATTTGCATACAAACGGTACTTCTAGTTGTTTCATTTACGCCAAAAATTAATTCAAGCCTATACCATGCTATCATTATTATTAAGAGGTATTTCACCTGGATGGACCCACTTCCATAACAAATAAACGGCTGTTTGAAACAAAACGGCCGTTTTGCATCAAATTGTATACTTATTAAACGTTGTTTATATTTTAAACGTCTGTATAAAAGATATTAGTTAACCTGGTCAACTACGTATGGGTAACTAACAGAAATTGTACAATGCGATGATTTTTAAACAATTTGCTTTTAATTTAATCAAGTTAAGAAAGATTAGTTTTAATGTTGCTGTTGCAATGTTGAGGCCGCAGGAGTAAAGATTTTGTTCCTAATGACATAGTTGATTTCTTTGATACGTTGAGGTATATGGAGAATATCTTTCGGTAAAAATTTGGCTCATTTTGGACGCTTATCTGATCACCAGAATATTGTCATGGATACATTCATCATCATGGATTTATGACCTATGACTACCGGTGACCTATGTATGGCGTATTTAAGCCATAATTTTTAGATTGTGAGAATGGGGTAGTGCTATATAATGTGTAGAGCGGCATACCTCTCTCTCAATCGCAAGTACACGTCATGGTAATCAAAAATAAGGATGTAACAGTAATGTCTCGCTGGCATGTCTATGTGCCAGCATGAATGGGTCGGCACGACCGGGGAAGTACTACCCTCTCACAGAATATCGACGTGAATATCAGTATGCATACATTAATATCTCAATTTCTATTACTATGAACGTGGAATGTATTACAGGCGTGCAATTAGACGTATATTGCGGCAAAATAAAATTTAATTTGCGATTTAATTTAGGAGACGATCCGCCCTAATGTGTATATGACTTGGCTGTCATAATATAAATTAAAGTTTTTTTATGACTGCCTCAATAGTCTAGTTGTCTCAAGCGCACACTACACTAGTGGTCCTGGGTTCAATCCCTGGGTCGAGCAAAGTTGTATTTGGTTTTTCTATGAAATTCTTAGTAATAGGGTTCAGCCCTTAGGCCCCCTTAGGCTCGCCCCCTATTATATAGGACCAAAACATTTCGGCGAAATTTGGGTATACATTAGTACACCTCTGCCTAACCTTTCGGGGAGTACAGGCGTGATGGTATGTTATGTTTTTTTATATGATAAGTAGCACAAAAAACTCCTTAAAAATGTGAGTGGAGACAAAATTACGTAACTTGTTCTGGATTTTACTATTTTCTACACAGTTTCATTTACAACTGTATGTCCAGTTTAGCGAATGGAAGCTGCTCTGAAACTTTTCTAACGTTTTATTGTGAACAAGTGCCATTGTTGCGTCGCTTTTGTTTTACTTAGTGTAGTCTGTCTATAAAAGTTTACGAGTAACTAGTTTGAGAGTTCCCTTCTTTTATTTATTTGAATGTATCTACAGTTTCGTATAAAATGTTCAGCTGTTTTGTAGGAATGTGAGATTGTAATTTTACGTTCTTCATCAACACATAACATTCTCTCACTGTAGGGCATGGATCTCCTCTCCGAACGAGAGGGATAAGGCTATAGTCCACCACGCTTGCCTACTGAGGATTGGTAGAGTTCGCACGATGTCAACGATAATCGATCTAATAATCTTGCAAGTTTCCTTAAGATGTTTTTCCTTCAACGTTTAAGCACCAGTCATTCAATATTATTAGGCACGGAAGTGACTCTGTAAAGTTGAGTGAGAGAGACAGACTCAAAAACTTTGTCACTAGGCTATCACTGCACAATTTCATAACTTCGCGTACCTAAACAGAATAATTGAATAATAAATTAGTTTTTGTCAATTGCCTATATACTTATTCTTGTAAAGTTTCAATATATTACAAAGAAGTGAATATATTACGAAGAGTCGGTTTATAAAAATAGCTCTATTATTAGGATCTTAAGTTGTAAAGTAACATAATTATTGAAGAAGAAATAGAGGGAAACTTATTCTCGACTCTAGTTAGTTTAATTAACTCGTATAATTAAACTGAAAATTATTATAATTTCGACGTTTCCTCCTATTGATAGATAAATTGAGTTATAAAGAAATCTAACGGACACGAAGCAATGACCATTGCTAACATCGCGTGATATAACTTGAGCACAAGCATAATTTTTAATATCGTTAAGATCAGACAACTGGATCGGTTATACAATAAGGAAATCCTGTTCCACGAAAATCGATCTAACACTTCAACATTTAAGGTGTAATTTAGGAAAAACTGTGGGATATCCGCTTGGGTTCAATTCAAGGAATTTTAATCTTTAATTACAGGGTGATACAGTTCGGATTAAATTGTGGGGAAGTGGCGAAAGTGTTTCGCGCGCACTGGCTCATATATATTTTTTTACTCTCACTGTTCACCGCGGTCACGGTCGATGTCTTCGTATGTTTGCTATGGGAAACGTGACAATGGGCAGTTTTGGCGCCATAATGACGGTGACTCATATAGAGTTGTGAGCGATTTTTGGCACCCGACACGAGACACGTGAATCGTGATACTTTTTTTTATTACGTGAGAGCTGTGTTTGCATACTCTGCCTATTGACAACATAAATTTGAGTAAGTTCCATTAGAACCGAATTATGTTCTAATTAATAGACCAGCAATTAATTCATATTGGGATTTTCTATAAAGATCTCTTATGTGGGGACGGGTAAAATACAATTTAAGGAGATGCGAGAAAATCGGACTTTGTTTATTTGACCTCTTGGTGCCACCAAGGGACCACCTTTACGGAATATTTCTTAAGGCACTCTTAAGTGTTCTTATTTTATTTACTTTGTACTTTTGCATGTGAGAGTCAGTTCCTCCCTCAGTTGCCACAGTCTTAACTGTCTCCAGACCGTAGGGTCTTTGCATCAACCACTGCTTTAGTGTTGCAGATGTCCATGGGCAGCGATGACTTACTGCCGACTGACTCGTTTGTCAATAATAAGTAACATATATATAGGTATATAATAATGAATCCCTATTTCCCTTTATCACGCCATAAGTTGAGAACGACTTTAACAACTTAATTAATTATTTTATTGATAATTTCGAGACTATCGAGTTAGTTAGTAAACAATAAAATAAATTTATTTGTCAGCATTAGCTCGGAGTTGATGGATGAGTGTTCTCTTACATAGCACCTAAAATACACCGGCGACTTTGGGTGTATGGCGTTATACCTCTACCTCATACCGGTAATGCGTATATGTGTAAGTGTATGTCTTTGGGATTCTAATTATCAGTTCATACAAATAATACACCACCACGCTTCCACTAGGAAGAGTTTCGTCCATGGTCGCGGCCGCACTCCATAGTGAAAGTACTTTCTTAATTACCCACAGCTGATTTGTGGGGCATGTCACAACCAATGGTTATGGGAGTGTCCTAGACCATGGGAAGTGATAACTAATGAGTCTTGTATTGTGTACCATAACATACCATCACTACTGTATTCCTCAGCTGAGGTATTAATGTACACCTACAGTTCGCCGGTAGGTAAGTATGTTTAAGTCCAATCTGATAGAATAAGGAATTCGGAATCTATCCAAATAACTCCCAAGCTGTTACTGCGAATTTAATAGAAAAACTCAGTAAAACTGTTGGACCTGTTAATCGAATAAAAATATACCGAGATGCGGGTAGGCAGACAGCTGTTGAGAAAATTTCTCAGGCGTGCAGGTTTCCTGAAGATGTTTTCCTTCACCGTTTTAAGCGAATGATAAATTAATTAATTTATCAACAAATGCGACGTTACTGAAATTATATTTTTTACGCGTCGTTAATCATTATTATCAGCCTCGTCTCGAGTCTTACGGACGCTACACATCAAGCTACACAAAACCTGGCCTAGACTTCGGAAAACCTACACAATCGAACGCCAGTCTAAATTGGTTTAGTATAGCTGAATGTGTAGCCGTGTGTACATCATGAGAGGAAAATCACGGCAAAGAATCTGTGTAATATGTCCCGTAAAACAATCAGCTCAAGCTTCGGACTTAGTGCGAGATTAAATGTTAGTCAATAGAGATTGGGGAAATCGCTTTAACTCTAGCCATTCGTGTACGGTCCGCTCGTCCCATAGATTTAGCACTTTCAAGAAAATGTTGGAAATTAGTGATTCATTTTACTAGAAAGTGGGAAATAAATTCTTCTTTGAACCGAAATTTAGGGGACGTGTGTTGAGTTGCATATCATCATCATCATCATCAGCCAATACCCGTCGACTGCTAGACGTAGGCCTCACCTAGTGAACGCCACAGAGCCCGATTTTCGGCTTTCCACATCCAGTCACTGCCAGCTGCTTTCCGCATGTCGTATACCAGCCATCAAATGGCGAAGGGTCAATTTGGGAGCTGGAGCTAAAAATGCTTATCTTGTTACTTTGACAATAACTATTCGAAAGATAAGCTCCAAGCTTGCTCGCTAGAAATCTACATTGCCTTACATTGTGGCACTCGCATAGTTGAAACTCCTATGTCTATATCAGGACTCTACAACGTGTAACATAATAAGCGCCAGACTTAAAAGTAACTTATATATTCAGAAGGTACGACTAGGTACTGAATCGACTGTCAATCTACATCATACTCAATTTACATAACTATCTGCTACGATAACTGCTTTTAAACGAAATTTGTAGTAAGTATCTATTTACTTAGTTGTTAATTAATTATACCTATTTGATGTCATTATTTCTATCGCTATAAACTGAATATATATATCGCTATAATATAATGTTCTATAAACGTACAATAACGCAAAAAAAAATGGGCAGAAAAAACCGACCAAGGCGAGATCATTCGCCTTAAATCAAAGCACTGCAGGCGCAGTAACTCTAGTAATCTGCGGTGCAAGAAAACTTATCCAATTTAAACTGCGCTTACACGATTTAGAGTTTAAGTACATAAGTTTTAATTAACATAGGTTTGTACGTACAACTTACTGAATATAATTATTTTATTAATGTATTTTCCAATATACTTAACTATTAACGATAATTATTGTGTTTATTTAATAGGCACAGAAATAGTATTCTTTTGACGATTAACAACTACTTAAGTACCTACTTCTTCATCAACCCATTACATTGTCCCACTGCTGGGCACGGGTCTCCTCTCAGAACGAGAGGGATTAGGCTATAGTCCACCACGCTAGCCTACTGCGGGTTGGCAAACTTCACACGCCGTCAAGAAAATCTGATGATGATCATGCCTCACGATGTTTTCCTTCACCGTTTAGGCGCGTAATAATTAATTATTAATACGCACATGACTTTGAAAAGTCAGAGGTGCGTGCCTTGGATTCGCACTCGAGGCATTTGACTTGGCAGTCCAATGGTCATATCACTAGGCTATCACTGCACTTAAGTACTTAGGTATAAAAAAATATATCCTGAAGTCTGATATGTCAATGGTTATATCATCAACCAATTTATTGCCCCACTGGTGGGCACGGGTTTCTTGTCCAGTATAAGAGGGGTTATCGTTCCTTCACTAAACTGGCCACAGCTCGGTGTTCTTCATTCTTCTTCATGGGCCGGCGCGCCGTCAAGATTTTTTTCCTCCACGTTTTGCTCGTGCTCATTAATAATTAGAGGTTTCGCAGTTAAGCTTTTTGAAATTTAGGAAAAACGTAAAGAAAGTCCTTCAAGGCTATGTTAATTAACAGGATAATATTATTAACGCCAAACGATTACGGGGAAGTAATATTTTAATAATTTTATTAACCTTCGTCAGCTAGAGGATCAATTTGACTTGATTTTTAAAGGTCGACATTTTTAAAGGTGATTGTGGTAAATGATTTACTAACTTAGCTAAGTAAAAGTAGGTCGTAATTAACATACTTTTATGTCGTTAAGTTTTGGGGCAATCTTTTCAACGTTGTTATTCCCAATAGAAAAAAAAGAATACTGTGTTTGCAGATTTGCAGATTAAAAAAAACTGCTTTTTCCTACAAAAGTGAAATACCTACACGGTCAAAACGTATGGTGTCTGCTGTAAAAAAAATAACCGACGAAAAATTTCAAATCAAGGGGATAATTAAGTAAAAGGAAAATGAAAATAATTTTCTGAATTCACAGTAAGACCTTGTGCGTCAATGTCCTTCCACCTTGTATAATGGGTTGATCATGATGAATGAAAAATACACTTTAATCTTTGAGACTAATCTGACAGTACAACAATACTATACCTACCTAGTCTAGGCTTATTACAAGTAAAAGTTGCACCGTCAGCTTTCTAAGACTATCATCCAAAATCTCTCAGACTATATTTGCGTGTCCATATAATTAGTTTATGATTACGAATCAAGGAGTTTCTTTCACCTACTTACGACTAAAATAGAAGAAAGTTTACATAATTTAAAAATTACTGGCAATCAATAAATAAATACAATACCTCATTGTTTTTATTTTCAAAGCAGGTTTGAACCAAGCAGGTTTTATGGTAGGTTATATTTGTTTTTTTTTTAAATACCGTCTAGTATCATAGCTCAGGCATCAAGGCCGTAGACCTAGCGTGTACCTAATTATGTCTATATCTTAGAATTAATTTAGTTGCTGTAATTTATTTGACTGCCTCATTAGTCTAGTGGTCCTAAACGCGACTGCTACGCTTGAGGTCCTGGGTTCGATCCCCAGGTCAAGCAAAGTGTTATTGGGGTTTTCTATGAAATTCCCAGTAGCAGCTCGGAGTCTGGATTTGTTCCCGGTTAATAGCAATAGGCTCGCCCCCTATTACATGGGACCTAAACATACCGGCGAAATGTGGGTGTACATTAGTACACCTCTGCCTAACCCTTCGGGGAATACAGGCGAGATGGTATGTTATGTTAATTTATTTGTAAGTTAGTTCGTCATTACTTCGGCGATAGTTTTTTTATGTACTTAGTAAATAAATCAGAAAAATATACGTTTTTAATATTAAACAAACGGTTGACTTTTTCCATTATATACATATGAGTCTATCATGAGTAATATGATCGAAATCTTAGATGAGTCTTGAGAGAATGATTTAGTAAGAATTCGAGAATCAATGCTTTTTGTCTCTAGTCAATTTTCCTAGTAATTTGTCAAAGGTTTCATATTGTACTGAAGCTTTCGTCGCTCATTATGGCACAAATTCTCATAAAATATCGAATGACATACGTAATATGAATGTTAGGCTGTGTATACACTGCGCGCGGTTAGCAAGCACGTGAAACATGTTCGACCGCTACAGATCCTTTTTATTGCCTCGAGCTAGACATGATTTTTGACCGCGCGCGGCTCATCATCATTACATTGTCCCACTGTTGGTCACGGGTTGCCTCTCAGAGCGGTTAGACTATAATAGTCTATCACGCTAGCCTATTGCAGACTTCACACGCCGTCAAAACAATATTTTACGCATGCAGGTGATAATTAATTATTAATACGCACGTGAGTTCGAAAAGTTAAAGGGGCGTATCTTAAATTCGAACTCAAGACCTTTGACTTGGCAGTCCGATGGTCATATCACTAGGCTATCATTGCACTCATCGCAAGACAGCTCGCGGATAACTTGTGAAAATAATAAGAGTCATTTACTACGCGGCAAACCGATGAATATTCCTTTACCTCACTCCCCGAGACCGTCAACGTTTAAAAAGACCTTACCGAAAATATGTGCCAGCCGCGCAAAGCAATGTTTGAAGGTTTGCCCGCGTAGTCGATACGCAGCCTTACGGTTCACGTATATTTGTATTTGAAAGTAAAAGAAAAAATATAGCAAAATATAAAAAACCTTTACTTGAATGTGTTTCTTGGAATTGAATATATTTGTTTTTGGTCCTCCGTGCCTCCCTTCGGTACCAGTAATATGTATACCTATGGTTAGTACTAAGAAGAAAAAATGCCTGACCACCAGTCCATTCTAAAGATATTGCGGCATTTCCTAGAAGTTGAGTTGCGGAGGTCTAATGGGAGTCTAGTCTAGTCTAGTCTAGACTTATGGGATTTGAGTCGAATTCTACCCTTTTTCCCCCAACATGGGAAAAAGGGTGCTATTTTTTAAGAATATAAAAATTGAGGTGTTTCTAAAATTTGTATTTGTGTTGTTGAATGATAGCCTTAGAACGACACAGCAGCCTTTATTGGTATTGTAAACAAGGTCAAGTGCGTAAATACGTGTGTGTGTATTTAACGATATTTTATAAACGTGTACAAACACGTAATAAATAAGAACTATGGCTGTGGGCCATTCAGTGGGAGAAGAGTGCCTTCACATACAAATACCCCAAATTCTCCGAAGGTATGTTTGGGTCTCATGTAATAGGAGGTGAGCCTATCGTTATAACCGGGCACGAATCCAAAATCAGAATTGTTAAACAAGCCAAAACAATACCTAACACTTGTTTTATAATATTTGACATTTTGGTCCACCTGATAATCGAACCCAGGATCTCTAGCTTAGCAGTCGCGCTTACGATCACGAAAGTGATGGGGCAATTTATAATTATATTTATAATATTAAATAATTTCAGTAGTGCTCGTATTTAATTTTCTTTTTAAGTGCACTAATAAAAGAGATAAAAGTGCAAGAAGACATTTTTAAAGCTTTTTTTGCTGGCTGTTGAATCCATTGGACGTATGAGTAGACACATTATAATGATGACGGTCATTTCTATATAAGAAATCGTAAGTTATAAACTGTAGCGTCGAGAGATCCAAACTTCCATCTAATATTATAAATTTGTAACTATCTGTCTGTTTCCTTTTCACGCCTAAACCGCCGAATAGATTTCGATCAAATTTTGACAAGTTGAAAGATTGCACCATGACAAAGGAGACCTGTCTTTTGTCTTAATAAGTCCTTTGGAATGCGAGTGAATCCGCGGGAAACAGCTAGTCTGTACTAACATATACAGTCTGTATGTCTGTATACGGCCATGCGTAGTTTTAGCCGGCCTCACTTCTTTGTTCGCCAAGTTCCATCTTAACTTTTTATTTGATCTGAACCCAAGAACAATTCACGCATTATAAAAAATGTGGATTGTGTTCTAGAATCATTGCTTTTGCATAGAGTTCAGTTTGAACAGACAGTTCGTTTTATACCAATTAGTAGCTCTGTGTTCACTTTTGCAGTTTTTCTGCCTGTTCATGAAAATAAGTACCACGATTTTAATGTGGTCCTACTTTTGGCTGTATATTAAACGACCGTATTTATGCAAAAAGGAACCACTTGGCAAAGCTCTTTTCCGAGATAAAAAATTTGAGATAAGATTTGGCATTATATGTTCGTTTCTGCTGTTGGTTCTGTTCTGCTTTTAGTAAACTTGTTTCCAAGGAAAAAAAACATGTGGTTATTTTTTTAAGAATTTAGACCACTTTTAAATAAGTTTTCTTCAATAGAAGTAAAAAAAAAAATTGTCGTGTGGTTCCATTTTGCATAAATACGGACATTAACTGTCTACTAATTTAAGCTTAATTACAACAGAGAAAGTGAGAAGTGTGATTATAATTTTTAATTAGGTAAATTTCAATGCGTTCTTGTGCCACATTTTCTGAATTAGGTATGCCTTTTTAGGCTTTCACAAGTCGCAAAATATTTCTTATATTTTAACAATTACATACTTTTATTTCCATATAAAATTGCATGTGTGAGATGTTGTCGAATTTTAATCAAAATTCATAAGCGAATATGTCGTATAATATGATTTGAATATATTTTTATGTAATTAGAGGCATTTAAAAACCATTTTTGTTACCATTTACTGTATAGATAAAATTAAAATAAGATGTTTGTGTACCTACGTCACAACCGGTAGTCAGAGGTGGGGCAGAGTGGGGTTGTTTACTACTGTTTATATAAAGGCGAGCACTAGCTTTGTGACTCACTGGTGTTCTAGACTCTGAGTAGAACGTTACTCTGCCCCCTGTCGGTTCTATCTGACTCTGAGTACCTTATACCTACGATTACAGATAAGTATATTATCATTATTATTGTTATGTTATAGGTATTGATATGTTATTTTAATATTAATATTCAAATTTATTATAATTATGTAAGTAAAACATGTGTTCTGAATTAAAATTGAAGATGATTATTAAATACTAATTTTGTGTTACCCACTTGTTGTATTTTTTTTTATGTTGGTTTATAATTATTGTCTCTCATCAGAATTGGGATGGCTACTTGCTCACAAATATCTAACTATTCTGTCTTACAATTACAGAGAGAGAGAGAGAGAGAGAGAGAGAGATAGATAAAGTCAATCATGGACGCAGAGCTTGTTCAAAGTTTGTTGGAGACTATCAAGAAAGCGCTTTCTTCCAATCGACGCCAAGATGATGTGGTACTGCCTGTCTTTCATCCTGAGAAGATGCACAACGGCGCAGAGAGTTGGTGTAAGAGCATCGAAGAGCTTGGTGGAGAATTCGAGTGGACCAGTCTCCAAATGGTTGCAAAAGCCGGTAAGTCCCTTCGGGGCTCTGCTTCTACTTGGTTTGAAACCTGGGAACCAGAACATCGTGATTGGGAGACTTTTCGCCAAGATTTAGTTGATCTTTTCCCAAGCAAGAAAAACTTAACTGATAAATTAACAAAGGCCATTATGTATAATTCTGAGTCAGCTGAGACGTATGCCGAATATGCAAGAGAAAAGGTTCTCCTCCTTAAAAAGACTAAGGTATCTTTTACTGAGGATCAGTTGGTGGAGCTTGTTTGCGGGGGTGTTCGCGATGTAAATGTTCGTATGGCTTCTTTCAATAACTCTATTTCTACAACTAATGAATTAATAACCCTATTCTCTAGTTACGTTAAAAACCCTCGAAAACGATTTTTCGATAGGAATGGAACCTTTGAGGATTCGAATACAAGTGTTTCTAAAAAACCTCGTTTTACCAACACTTCAGATTATTTTGCCTCTAAGTATTGTTATACTTGTGGGCAAAAGGGTCACATTCAATCTCAGTGTCCAAAAAAATTTAAGTCTAATAAAAATAATTCGGATAATGAAGCTAAGACTAAGACAAAAGATTTGCCCACAAATAATAAAAGTAGATGCGGATTTTGTAAGAAGGAAGGCCATGTCATAGAAAAATGTTGGTCAAAACAACGACATGATCGTGAAAAACAAACTAATAATAAACCTGTTAATTGCATTACTCAGTCAGGCCTCCATCTTACAAAGGTCCTCATTAATGATATAACTGTAAATGCATTAATTGATACCGGTGCAAACTGCTCTATAATTAAAGAATCTATCGCATTTCGATTGGGTTGTCACGTTGTTCCCTGGTCAATAAGGTTGGATGGTATCGGCTCAGGTTGTTTGAATACTTTCGGTAAAATTACTGTACCAGTTCGTTTTGATGACGTTTGCATAGAACTAGAATTACATGTGGTAACGGATGATAATTTAAGTTATGATTGTATTATAGGACAGGATGCTGTCAAATGTGCTGATATTGCTATTATCACTGACATATCAGGTACTAAATTAATACGTAAGAATGTTGTTATGGTTACTGAAAATAATGAAGAGAACTTATTGTTAGAATGTATACAAGATTTAGATGAAGACTTAAAGGATAAAATTAAAGAAGTCTTCAATAAATATCCTACGATTTTACCTTCTGCAGATTATATAGGAGATGTTAATACCGGTAAATTAGAAATAAAACTCAAGTCGGATAAAACTATTAATTATCGTCCTTACCGTTTGGCTCCAGTAGAGCGTGAAAAAGTAAAATGTATTATAAGCGACCTTCTGCGAGCTGGTATCATCCGTGAAAGTGATTCTTCCTATGCAAGTCCGATACTATTAGTGAAAAAGCGTGACGGTGGCGATCGAATGTGCGTGGATTACAGAGCTTTAAATGCTATTATTGAAAAAGAAAGATATCCACTTCCTTTGATACAGGATGAAATTGACCAGTTAGGCAAGGCTAAATATTTTATATCAATTGATATGAAAAATGGATTTCACCAGATTCCTGTTTCCCAAGATAGCATTAAGTATACAGCTTTCGTAACGCCTGATGGGCACTATGAATTTGTCAAAATGCCCTTCGGTATATGTAACGGTCCTTCGGTATTTCAACGTGCCATATCAAAAGCGGTTAAAGATTTAAAGTTTCTCAGAGTTTACATTGATGACATACTTATACCATGTGAAAGTATTGAGCAGGGTCTTTATTATCTAGATTTAAGCTTGGCAGCACTTGTTAAAGCTGGATTTACTATCAATTTAAAGAAGTGTAGGTTTTTCGTAACTTCTATTGAGTATTTAGGTTGGGTTATTTCGGCTGAAGGTGTGCGACCTAGTGAATCTAAAGTTAAAGCGTTGATTAATTCTCCCATCCCCAGGACTGTAAAACAAGTCCGGCAGTTTATGGGGCTTGCTAGTTATTTTAGAAAGTTTATTCCAGAATTTGCTCCCAAAACTGCTTGCATTACTAAGCTTACCAAAAACGGACAAGTCTGGGAATGGGGTGATGAACAGAATACAGCACGTAAATATATTATAGATAAATTAATATCTGAACCCATACTCTCTATTTTCGATCCTTCACTTCCTACAGAGTTGCACACTGATGCCAGTTCGATTGGTTACGGTGGAATGCTCATGCAAAAACATGGCACGAATAATAAAGTAGTAGCATATTTTAGTCGTCGCACTACTGAACCAGAATCTAAATACACGTCGTATGAATTGGAAACTCTTGCTGTGTATAATTCGTTAAAGAACTTTCGAGTATACCTTTTAGGATTATCATTCAAAATTATTACAGATTGTAATGCTATAAAATCGACTATGTATAAAAAAGACCTTTCCCCTAGAGTTGCTAGGTGGTGGACCTTCATGCAGGATTTTAATTTCGAGGTTGTCTATAAAAAAGGTATTTATGTCGGGCATGTTGATTACCTAAGTAGAAATCCCGTTGTATCTGGCACCTTGAAATCAAATAATAATAGTATTGTATATTCTTACAAAGTTAATTTAATAACTGAACAATCCTCATGGCTAGAAATTGCTCAGCATAGAGACCCAGAAACATTATCCTTAATAGACAGAGTGCAGACAGGTGACATTAGTAACGATCAATATATATTTAAAAACAATTTATTATATTATAAGTGCCCTTTAGATAAAAAACTTAGAGCATTTGTCCCCAAAGGAAGTCGGCTTAGTATCTTACGTTTGTACCATGATGAGAATTGTCACGTTGGACAAGAAAAGACGTTACAGAAGGTTAAAGAATCTTTTTGGTTCCCTGGTATTAATAAATTTGTTAAGAAATACATTTCCCATTGCTTAGTGTGTGTAAAAGGCAAGTTCCACAGTGGTCCACACCAAGGCTTGTTACATCCAATTCATAAAACTCCGATACCATTTCACACAATTCATCTTGACTGCACTGGTCCTTTCACCCGGTCAAAGGAAGGCTATAAGCATATCGTAATTATCATTGATGCTTTTACTAAATATTGTATTCTTAAACCCCTTAAAACAATGAGCGGTGAAGAAATGTTAACAGTCATTCGTGATGCTTTAACCATGTTTGGAACTCCATCTAAAGTTGTTACTGATCGTGCTACTAATTTTTCCAATGAGACCCTAAGTAATTTATTCCGTGAGTGGAATGTAGACCACCATATGATTTCAACTGGAACACCGCGTGGTAACGGTCAAGTTGAACGATATGTTGCTACAATTATAAATATGTTGACTACTACATGTAGTACTGAGGAAGAATGGCCGAACTCCTTATATAAGGTACAGCAAACTCTAAATTCAACTGTACAAAAGGCAACTGGTTTCTCTCCACTGAGATTATTAATAGGACGCGATGTAAATATCCCTAGTATTCAGGCTCGACTAACTGATATAGAAGAACCAGGTACCTCTAATATAGAACAAATAGTGGACATTAAGGCTGATAGAATAACGGCATATAGTAAAATGCAATCTGCTGCAGATAGGTACAAATTGCGTTTCGATGCTACGAGACGTGATAGTGAAAATTACTTATTGGGAGATATTGTTTATGTTTGTCAAGATCATCGTCGTCATAGTAAACTTAGTCCTAAATACAAAGGACCCTATGAAATAATAGAAATTCTTGAGAATGACAGATACAGACTGCGTGGACAAGGAAGATTACACAACGTAATTATAGCTAAAGAAAAATTAAGGAAATGGCTTGGTGAATTGATTGATGAAAACTGTACAGCTGAGCAAGGTATGATGTAATTTATTTATTTTGAGGGAAGAATGATACAGTGAGCTCACTGATAGGTTTTGTGTGATGAATGTGTGAGGAATGAAAATATTTCTGAAGTCTACTTGGTGAAGGGTCTTCGACCCAACACGACAAGGATGACGTGTGAGATGTTTGATAATTATGTGAGATATGATATGCTGTAATATTGGCCTGGTGTGAAGTCTAGACACCACGAAACAGCACGTGGTGGGACTGATCGCGACAGCCCAATGATGACAGATGGTTGCTGTGATGTTGGCCTGGTGTGAAGTCTAGACACCACGAAGCAGCACATGGTGGGACTGATCACGACAGCCCAACTGAAGTAATTGATTGACCTGGTGAAAGGGTTCTATGACCCAATCACGACAGGTTCAATGAGATGAACTATGTTGTTCTTTTTATTTTCAGCCCTCAATGGATATGGCTCCAGTACCGACGATGATTAGGTTACTTCGAGAACGAAGTAACTCTCAGAATGGCCGTGTGAGATGTTGTCGAATTTTAATCAAAATTCATAAGCGAATATGTCGTATAATATGATTTGAATATATTTTTATGTAATTAGAGGCATTTAAAAACCATTTTTGTTACCATTTACTGTATAGATAAAATTAAAATAAGATGTTTGTGTACCTACGTCACAACCGGTAGTCAGAGGTGGGGCAGAGTGGGGTTGTTTACTACTGTTTATATAAAGGCGAGCACTAGCTTTGTGACTCACTGGTGTTCTAGACTCTGAGTAGAACGTTACTCTGCCCCCTGTCGGTTCTATCTGACTCTGAGTACCTTATACCTACGATTACAGATAAGTATATTATCATTATTATTGTTATGTTATAGGTATTGATATGTTATTTTAATATTAATATTCAAATTTATTATAATTATGTAAGTAAAACATGTGTTCTGAATTAAAATTGAAGATGATTATTAAATACTAATTTTGTGTTACCCACTTGTTGTATTTTTTTTTATGTTGGTTTATAATTATTGTCTCTCACATGCATCAAAACCTTAGTTAAGTAGGTATATTATAATTTATTCTTGACTTGAATTTTTTTAATTTTCCGTTCTGTGTGTGAATGTTTACAACTCAATCATACCAAAATGAGTTGTTTAATGAATTTACTCTGTATAATAAATAATTTTACTCTGAAAGTAGGTAGGATAATTAAATCTTGTAACAAGTGAGGGTGCTGAACCTGAAGTTCTAGATTCGATTCTCAGGTCGAACAGTATTATTGCAATTGGTTTTCTATGAAATTGGCTGTCGCAGGCTATAGGATCGTTCCTCACTCCTCTCCCCCTCCTCCTACATGTACGGTGGCAGCACATCAAGTTACAACAAAATGTCAAATTTTCTCAGTTGATTTTGAACTTAATGATAAAAATTTTAAGGTTTAAAATCATTTGGAGAAATTTTTCAGTATTGTATAACCTGATGTGATGTACCAATGGAATGATGGAACGAAAAAACATACCAGCGAGTGCTAAATGCGCACGATTAATATTTAGTACATCGCTGCCATACCCTTCAGGTAATACAGGCGTAATGGTATGTTGACACAATATTTTTAGGAGATCAGTTTAAAAAAAAACCATACTTAGAAGTAAAATATTTTCGGTCGTTGCGACAGAAACGAATTTCGCCACTTTTTGTCATTTGCACCACAACCCGTATAGGAAAAAGAAAGGTAAACACTGTGTACGCACGTTATGCGTAATAACTTTTCCTAGTAACCGACAATTGTTACGTAACCCGAGTAATTACATTATTAATATTGGCGGAATTCCACAAACTATTACAATTTCGTTTCTTTCCTGTAAGATATAGAATAAATGACAATTTTCCTGTAATAATAATAATTATCATCATCATCATCATCATCATCATCAGCCTTATACTAGTCCACTGCTGGACGTGGGCCTTTCCAAGTGAACACCACAGAGCCTGATCATCGGCTGTCCTCATCCAGTTCATGTGATTAAACATATCCAATTATAAAAATCGAAACTCTGAAAAATGCGGACTGCCTCATTGGTCTAGTGGTCCTAAGCGCGACTGCTACGCTAGAGGTCCTGGGTTCGATCCCCAGGTCGAGCGAAGTGTTATTGGGTTTTTCTATGAAATTCTCAGTAGCAGCTCGGAGTCTGGATTTGTGCCCGGTTAATGGCAATAGGCTCGCCCCCTATTACATGGGACCTAAACATACCGGCGAAATGTGGGTGTACATTAGTACACCTCTGCTAATGTTAATGTTAATGTTATGTTAAAATCTGAAAAATCCAAATTAAAAATACTGCTTATTTTTATTAGTTTTTAGCATTAAATATTGCGAAATGTTCACAAAGATATGTAAATGTATGTATATAAATTCGACATCACAGGCAGTGTTCTCGGTAGCTTAGTTGGCAAAGCGTCTGGTGTACTTAACCAGAGAGACGCAGGTTCAAACCCTGCCTGAGATAGAATTTTTCTTTCACTAAGAAATTTTCTTTAAGTAGAAAATTCATATCTTTGTAAAAATACTGGTAAACCAGTTACGTACCAGATTTTGTAGTAATATCTAGACTGAATTCACCTAAAAATGATAATTAAAAGAAAAGGAGAACCCTTTATAAATAAAATCTCTTTGATTTTCGACCCCCTAACATTTGTAATAAAGAAAGGCCATCACAAAGCATCGCAATAAAAAACGTTGCGTAGTCGCTAACTGTACCTACCTACATTATATTTCAAATGAATACCACCCCTAGTTTTGATCAAAATTAAAAAGAAATCATACAAATAAAACAACTTTTTCACAAAGACCGGTAGCAAAAGTTTACCCCCAATAATTTCCCAATTGTGTAAACAACCCTTCATGTTTCGAAACTTTTATAAGGCAAGAAATAGCCTGCTAGGGCTTCGTAACTCATACAATGTAATAAAAGAAAAGATCAATCTGGTTTCACAAAGCTTTTGTTATTTTTAAGGCGCAATACTATTTCACATTTTCCATGTTTTGACATAAGATACTATCGCGCTTGTAATCCTCTAATAGTAAGGCAGAGGTATACATACGGCTACTTTTAATTTGAGCTATACAAAATTCATTTATTTCAGATATCTTGATCCATACAGTACAAATTAAAATAAATAAAATAATAAGTATCAAAAAAAAATTAACTAAATTTTTTTAAACAAAATTGCCATTGGAATTAATGTCAAAATTTAAGTTAAGATAAAATTAAAATGCATTCAAATAAAATAAAATAAAATTAAAATATGGTGAAATTACTCTCCTAATAAAGGATCTCCATGTCGGAGAAGAGACCCTATCAGCAACAGTCTTCAGAATTCCGTTGCAGCTGTATATAAAATCGCAATGTAAAATTTTTAACCCTTCAATCGCCCAAGTCTTATTTATCCGACAAAAGAATTTCGTGTCAATTGTGCCTGATTTGCTTTTATCTATACCTTTTTAAATTGTAAGTTTCTGTAGGAAACTCCGACTTAGGCGCTCAAAGGGTAAAAAATTTTTGACTATCATTTTCAAAATTACCCACTCATGCTAAGGAGAGTAACTGCGACGTGCGGTTAGTTTTTGTCAATGATATTAATATATGGATGTAATTACATCTATATATCTATGGAAAAGTACATATCATAAAAGGCTTGCGACACTATTTTAAAATATCATGATTTGAATTTTATAGAATGTTGTTTTTTAAATTTTATTCCACATAATAAAATTATGAAATCTCAGACTATGCAAATTAATTGCAAAAACGTATTATAATGGTGTTATTGCTATCATTAATAAACTAATTAGTAAAGAGATACAAGGCCATACATGATTATATAGTTTGATAAGTTTCTTAGACTTTGCTACACGTGTGGTACCTAGTTATTATCTTGTAGTTTCATTAGAAATATTATATATTAGAAACGAATTGAATGTACCTATCATGCGTATTATATCATATTATGGAAGTAAGGTGAGGTATATAAAAGCAGTGATAGCCTAGTGATATGAATACCGAGTTCGATCCAAGGAATGCATTGACTTTTCGCAATCATATGCGTAAACTAAGTATCACTCGCTTAAACGGTGAAGGAAAACAACGTGAGGAAACCTGAGGGATTTTCTTTAGGGCGGCTTGTGAAGTCTGCCAACCCACAGTAGGATAGAGTGGTGGACTATAGCCTAATCCCTCTCGTGCTGAGAGGAGATCCATGTAGCAGTGGGACAATTGTTAAGAAGTTGTCGGATCGTATCGTCTTCTTACTTCTTTTGTTTTCTATGGTTTTCAACTTATTGGCAATAGCAAGATATTAAAACAATATGGCCGGTTTTATAAATAAGAAAGCGTTAAGCTATTGAGTAAGATAATTCCACTGTTAGCGCTTGATTATATTACTCAACTGATTTTCCCTCCGAAGTCTAGATCTTTTCACAAGTTTCCTAAATTTTTGATTAGTCAATCCGTTTTCAAATATTCTATTGTGATTGGTTGACTGCAATTTTTCGAAATTTAACAATCAATTATATCGCGCTGTGCACAATTTGGCAGCGGATTTATTAATTAGGTAATTGAATTAAGTTTTAGAAACTTAACATTATACTTTTGTTTGATTTGAAAGCAATTTAACCAGAAATTGTTAGGTCTGAACAATTCAAGGTTGGACAATTTTTAAGGTAATGGGTTGCCCGATGTCAATCTCTAAATGCAGCAGTGAAATTACATGAAGCAATTTAAAAGGCTTGAATTATGATGATAAATTTCATGATTGTGATGAAGATTCAAGTATTTTTTGGCCATTATTATAAGTCGGTAAGGTTTTGACAATTAGGATATTTGGTTGATTGTTTAATGGTCTCATAAAAGTGCTAATCATAAAAGGAGACGATAAATAAAATTAAAATGAAATTGATTAAATATTAAGAAAGTTATAAAGGATTTTATGCTAGACAAAGAGCCTACTATGTATATCAGCTAGTGACGTAACAAATCAATATGTCATACAAATTCTATACTAACATTAGTTTTGCGGGATAGGGACTAAGCACCCCGTCTTAATTCCCACCAAAAACTTAAAACGCTTAAGTATATCTTAAAACTCTATTGGTCGATTTAAATTATTTATTCCGTAAACGTAAACATTAAATAATATTTTTCAATAGGCCTGTTATTTTCAATAAATTCAACACCAGTCAACTGACCTATTGCTGTTTTTTTTAAAGCTTATTAGCAACGTGGGTCGCACATTAAAAAAATACATGATGTACATGGGGTTATAGCTGTTACCTGACCCACCCTAGATGGGCCGGCGGCGTCTAAGTGGGTCAGGTAACAGCTATAACCCACTGTACATCATGTATTTTTTTTAGTTTTATCATTCTCTTATTTTAGAAGTTACAAGGGGGAGGGCACACATTTTACCACAATGGAAGTGTCTCTCGCGCAAACTATTCAGTTTAGAAAAAAATGATTAAGACCTATCCATAGATACCCCACACGTATGGATTTGATGGAAAAACAATTTTTTGAGTGTCAGTTTTAAGTCGGTATGGGGAACCCCCAAAATTGTTATCTATTTTTGTGTAAAAATCTTAATGCGGTTCACAGAACACATCTACTTACCAAGTTTCAATAGCATAGTTCTTATAGTTTTGGAGAAACACGGACGGACAGACAGACAGACAGACAGACTGACATTACGAATCTATAAGGGTTCCGTTTCTTGCCATTTGGCTACGGAACCCTAAAAATGACAAGGGTTTTTTTCCATCACGTAGTTATTACGTACGTATTTAATTATACTCATTTGAGTTTCGTTTTATTTCACCGATACTGCTTTAATTTAACGTTGCCCAATGGCTGCGTTTGCGCACCCTATTGCATGGTATAACGATAATGTAGAGTGATTGTATGTTTTAATGACTATATCGCAACTGTTTTGACTAGGGCAAAATACGTTTTATGTGTTGCAAGGAATTCTTATGGCTTTTGCAAGGTGAATGATCATTGTTCTCTAGGTTATATATATTATTTATATTTTCAATATTTGTTTCCAATCCTCGTCTATATTCTCTATTTGTTTCTGTCGTATCATCATCACCCATATAATTTATCCCACTGCTGGGAACGGGTCTCCTCTCAGAATGAGATGAGAGGTCATATCACAAGGTTATCACTGCACTGTGTGTATCACTGTTCTGTTGTATCTTCGTGCTGTCTAAATCTTTGATTTGTTTTATTTAGGCCGTTTGAAAATGCAAGTTTGTTTATTTTAATTTTCTATAATCTCTAGATACGTAAAAAACAACTTTAAGTTTCTTTAGCAACGCGTGGCCTACGGACCGTAGCAGGCCTATTTCACGTTAAGGTTAATCCATTCTTTAAGGCCCCCCACAATACAGGCAAGGCCTATCTTTTGGACCAAGGCAGAGACATCTACAAAGTGTAAAGTTAATTAAGAAATTGAATAATACTTAAAACTCGTGATCATCGTTTTAAGACTTTTAATTGGTTGATTTGTATAAGGATAAAAATAATAAGAAAACATTTATTTAAATGAATTTAACATTTTTTTACTAAAAATAATAATAGTATACATGTTTTTTTATCCTCATAATTTGGAAGTAAGACCATCTATTGCGCCGATCGCTGTATTTCTATCTAATAACCATAATGACGATTATTATATAGAAATGTAGGTAGCTATACAATCTATGATGATTAAAATAGTAATGCCTAAGGACATTGGCACTTGACTGGCTCTGAAATGCCAATACAAGTTTTTGTTGTCCATATTTCCTAAAGATAATTTATTCCGTGCGAAACTGCGGATAAAACCACTAATGCAAAGATAACGAAACAAGCAAGATAGAAATGTTAAAACTGTTATTTCGCATCAAATCGTGAATGCACTTGGAAATGCAATCGCAATAATATTTTACGTTGCCCAATGTTTCGAGACAGTGACAAATGCCTTTTTTGTGGTATTGCCCTAACAAGCCACTATTCTTTACGGTCGACTAAAAACAAAAAGTCTGCAGATTGCATTTTCGTTGAGAAGTAACGAAGATATTTTATGATTTTGTTGTTGCTTTATAATAATAACACGTCCAACTCATATACTTCAAATTCTCAAATACTCCTATGTCCTACATATGCAGCAAAGTATCACAGACATCCATCATACTAGGTAATCGTATATCTAGGTAGTCAGCTCACAATGTTATGTCATAATCAATTTGTTCATATCGTCTCACTGTTGGGCACTGGGCCATTGTCCCCACGTAAACCTAAGTAGGTTAGCAGACTTTACACGCAATCAGGGAAAACTCTCATGCATGCAAGTTTCCTCACAATGATTTCCTCCACCAAGATTTAAGATAGCGTTGTGGAATATAGCCTAGCCCCTTTCACACTGAGAGGAGATTCATGCCCAGCAGTGGGATAGGAAATAAGTTGTTGATGATGATGACGATAACACAAATTACAACGAAAGGTCTCGAGTTCGAATCCAAGGCACGCATACTGTTATAATCAAAATCTTTGGTCATAAATACCGATAATATTCGGGAAGTGTTTCGTGCCGCCCGATGTCTACCTGTCGACCCGTTTCTCTTGAACTGTCATGGCGGAACCTTGTCTGATCATTTAATGTACGTGGGTGCTTACAGAAATGTACGAGTATATGTACTGGCTGTCGCTCGTCGTCTCACCCGGATCCCGTGAGATTTTATTTCCTAAATAAAACACTGCAATATTGTGGCGAACAAAAGAAAAAAAAGTCGAATCATATGAAACATTTTTGCGAGATTTAATTCAGGATAATTGGCATTTAAGTATACGAGAAAGTTTTTTTTTAGATAGTATTCTTGATAACCCCTCGTGCTAAGCTAAATGCGGTAGTGCGATGGGTGGGGTTCGAACCGGCAACCACATGATCGCGTCTGATGCCCTAGCCATTAAGAGATGTACTTGACTATTTATTAAAGAAAAAATATAGAAATAGTCCTAGAGTGCAAATCTACTAACAGATTGATTATTGAAATCGGCATACTTAATTCAAAACCATGTCATCTCTCTCGGCCATCATATTAGCAAGTGGGACAGCAATATTACGTCAGGCATTTGACCAACTTTAGTATCGCACAAAACGGGTGTCCAAACAAAATAATCTAGGCCTCAGAGTTGTAAACAAAATGTTCCTCAACAGTTTCCTATATATCTGTTGGGTAATGAACCGGTCTCCTAAACTATCTTCCTCTACAATGTTTGTATTACGTGAGCGCTCTCTCGGACTAGTTTTGTGATTACGTTGATTTTCTTATTATTATTGTTTGTGTTATTAAAATGTTAGTTTCCTTATTCTTGTGATAAGATCTAGAACACTCTAGATGTGCTCTAGTGAATTTGCGGTTGCTGACCCTAAGTCTTGGGTTCGATTACCATGTTGAACCAGGTGTACTTAAATTACTTATTAACGTTTTTAATAAACGTGCGATGTGGTGTCAACAGCCAGCAGGATAAATAAAACCATATTATTGCTCTCAATTTCACAACTTTTAATGTTTCTTATAGCTACCTGTTTAACGTGTCGACCTTTTTATTTCTTAACACTACAGCAAGTGATATTAGGTTTGCTTCATGGAATAGAAAATTAATTACTTTAAATTATTATTTGAAGCCCACCTACGGGTGTGCTAAGTGGAATACTTTAGGTGTGCTTCGTCTGGGTGTGTTTCGGTTTGGGTGTGCTTCGTGGAATACCTCGTTTTGCAATGCTATAGTAAACCAAATGGTTATAGGTATTCCACTTTGTTAACCGAATTCGTTTGTTGAAATCAATAGCATAGTATGAGTAGTACGCACGGCTACACATCAAGCTATACAATACAAGTTTACGCTGGTCTTTTATATTATAGGAAGCCTATGCAATGCGAGATCAGCTTAAACTGGTTTTGTATACGTTGTCCTGTAGCCGTGTGTAACTATCTATTTCCACTAGTAGGAAAATAAGGGCTGTGTATATTGATTGATGTATAAGGGTATATAAAGTGGACAAGCTATTTTTAACCTGTTTACCCTTGTTTACCCCGTGTAGGTATAGCTGACGTGAAAGTATCATCTGAGATGCCAAATAAACCACATTAAGCAATTCCTCTGGAATAAATTCATACTTATAACTCATAGCACCCCCTTCGCAATATTCTGATATGAATCATAATATGATTCATCAAATGTGGCCTTTTTATCCTAGCTGTTCCAAAAACCCTATTCAACATATCGTGATTGTATAAAATAGAGACACAATAAAGTCTTGATCGTATCGTTATTTAAATGAAATATTCCCACATTTTTCACGTAAATAGGATCTTGTAAAAATGCATTGCAGAGCACGTAATACCGATCTTTATAAGATATGGCCTTCCATTCTACTATTTGGTTGGTATTTTAAAATACAGGCAAAAATGGTAGCGCTCTGTCGTTTTAAGATATTTTATTTCTACATTTGACTTTACGAGATTTCTAAGATAAAGTTGTCACGTCCCTTCTACATATCACGCTGCAGTCATAACGTAGAAACATTTCAAATTTAAAGTATACCTTTCACCTGCATGAAGAAACCTGCATGCCTGAGAGGTTTTCTTGATGGCGTGTGAAGTCTGCCAACCCGCAGTAGGCTAGCGTGGTGGACTATAGCCTAATTCCTCTCGTAATGAGAGGAGACCCGTGCCCAGCAGTGGGACAATGTAATGGGTTGATGATGATGATGATGTATACCTTTCAACCTGAAATACAGTGCTCGTTAATGCAGGTTGGATGTTAAAATTTATAATCGTTATGAGAAAATAACTTTTTCCATATTTGTGTGATAGAATTGGTGATTTTGTTTCGAATCTGTTTGTACTTTTGTAGTAATTCAGGGTTAGTTGTTAAGAATAAAAAAACTAATATTATTTGAAAAAATAGCAACAGATAGTTACCTACGCATAGAATCGTAGCGTTTGTAATGACTTAAGGAAGATCGTCCCTTAGCCCATCAAATTCAATTTGTTTTAGGTTTCCGGGGAATTGTAGGTCTATTATACATTCCAGGCACGTGATAGTAGTAATTGCGATATCACTATATATTAGAAAACAAAGTCCGCCGCGATAAACTCAACAAAGTCGTCCGCCGCGCCTGTCTGTCTGTCCGCCATAAACTCAAAAACTACTGCACCGATATTCATGATGTTTTCACTAATGGATAGAGTGATTCAAGAAGAAGGTTTATATGTATAATACATACATATTATAGTACAGAAAAGCCGAGAAACCACGCGGGCTGAGCCGTGGGCGGAAAGCTAGTTAAGTATTCAAAATTCACAACGGAGAACTTAAAACCTCTGCTTAAAAATTGTTACCATGCTAAAAACTTGCCATAAACTGTGCAAACAGCCCAACTTGTACGCCACTTGCGCTTGTGCTATGATATGATAATGATTTTCAAGCTCACGTTTAGTACTAAGTTGTCAATACTGTATAATATGATGTCGAAATAACTTACTACTTCCATGCAAATAATTTGTTATAGACCTGACATTGCGAAAAAGCAATTGAAATTTTAATTTGATGGCTATGCAAACCTTCAGCTTAAGATTAATGCCTTTGAACTTATTACCTACTCTAAATATCATCATAAGTGACATTCTCTCGACCTTCGATGCCGGTAGTTTTATGTACACACGGCTACAGGTCAACCTATAAAATCCAGTTTAAGCTGATCTCGTAATGTATAGGATCCCAATACAGAAAGAGGCCAGCGTAAACTGGTTTAGGCTGTTTAGTAGTAGTAACTTCGTAGTAACAGTTCATGTTACTACGAATTAAAAATAAGGCGATATAATTGAATCCATACTAAAATCATAATTGCGAAAGTTTCTCTGTTTTTAATCTTTTAACGCTTAAAACGCTCAACAGAATTTGATAAAATGGAGAAGGACATAGCTTGCTGCTAAGGAAGAGAGACATAGGCTACATTTTACCTAAAAAATAATTATTTAGTCCTTTTGTAACGCAAGTGAAGCCGCGGTAAAGTTCACATTTATTCATTGTTAACTTTTGTACTTTTTATAAATTGATCTACAATTTATACGGTATGCGGATATTTTACGCGTTTTAAAGTAATTTATCCAATTTGTTGGAGTTCATTAATTACAAAAACATTAAGGAAATTAAAATGATTTGGGACCAAAAAGTGTGTTACGATTAGAGATGGGCGTGGTAAGAATACGAACTTTGGGTATTAATTAATAATAATTAATACCAATATTTACCTTCCCAATTATAATTTATACCGGGTAGAAATAAAAAAAAAAAACCAAATAACATTATAATTTTCACATGTTTGCCAGCAGTTTCAGTGTTGCCATTTGTTGTACGGCTATTCTGTACTATCTTAAAATGGTACACGGCAATACATTAATTAAAGTAAAATAATTATGCAATTCTAATGTTCCAATATTAGTTTTCCAATACAGTTTTATCAAAAATATACTGTACCTACATATAAAAATAATAATTAAATGTACAGTGGGTTATAGCTGTTACCTGACCCACCGAGACCCCACCGTCCCACCTAGGGCGGGTCAGGTTACAGCTATAACCCACTGTACATGTAGAGATAATAATATATTAAATTATTTATTTATTAAAAATATTGTTTACCCCTACGAATAAAATACCCAAACATCGGGTTTTTACCGGGTAGACGCCCATCTCTAGTTACGATAGTTCTACTTGTTGCTTCTGCGATAATTTTATTTTAATAGGCATATTTAATTATAATAAATTAAAGTCAAAAGCGGAAGTTTTAGTGGATAATTATCACAATTGTGATGTTGTCATAGAATCTACGTCTCGCTTGAAATGTTCATACAAATAGACGAATACATTAGGCTATGTTCACATTAGGTTCCTAGGTTAGCCCTAGGTATACGTTATACTAGCTGTACCTAGACGCTAGCGCCACTACTACGCTAGAGGTCCTGAGTTCCCAGGTCGATCAAAGTTTTATTGAGTCTTTCCATTAAATTCACTGTAGCAGCTCGGAGTCCGGGTTTGTGCCCGTTTAATGGCAATAGGCACGCACCCTATTACATGGGATTTAAAGCTGCCTAACCCTTCGGGGAATACTGGCGTGATGGTATGTTAATACTAGCTATGTTTCGAGGTAGTACCCGGGTTAATTTATAAAATCGCAAAGAAATTGTATTGCAGCAATTCGCGTCGCAGTTCTTTGCGTTGCGAATTCGTATCGCGCCGATTCGCAGTTCCGAGTTTCGACCTTTTTTTTGTGTTCGGAAATCCTCTTGGTTCACCTGAATGTTAAATGTCGGACCCATCTCGACTGAAAACCGCTTTTGCCTCCGGATTCACGGCATTTGCAAAAAAAACTTATGTGTTTCAACTCTATTTCCAGCAATTCAACGGCTTCATTAGTCTTAGAGCCTGAGTTCGATTCCTAGGTTGGGCAAAATATTATTGGATTTTAGTAGTAGCTTCTCGGCGTTTGGAATTGAACCCGGACTAGCCCGGTTAATTTATAGACTCGTGCGAATTTTGGGTGTACATTAGATCACCTCTGCCTAACTCTTGGCGGCGTGGTGGTGTATTTTTAGGTTATTTTCAGTAGCGCAGTTTAGCTGTCACTCTATATCGTTTTTTGACGCACCGAGCTGGATAATCAGCTGCTGATTCGCGGCTCAGTCGGCCGGTAGATGGTAAGCGATCGCGAACTCAATGTGAACATAGTCTTACAGTGTTTGTAAACAAACTAATTATCATCACAATAAGTCACATGCAACTCCATAAGTGTATGGGAATTGTATGGGAGATCGTTAGGGCTTGTATAGTCAGACCACCGTCGTAAAAGCATTGTGCGACAGAGGAATTCATAATACCTCCTTATACATTAGAACATTGCGGAAAAATATGGAAATTCAATGTGCTGATGTTGAGAATTCTATTCTATTCTATTCTATATATTAAGGCTGTGCAATTTACTATGCACACGACACGTTGTTGTTGTTTACATACTAGCAGTGCCTCGTGGTGTTACTCGTTTCCAGTCATATTCGTTTATAAACTCAAATAGTATGGCAGGGGTGGTCAACCTTTTTGGCAGCAGGGTCAAATTTTGTACAAAATTTCACATTGGGCCTCACTACGTACCATTGTTATCGTTAATCAAAGCAAATAAGAAATCGCAAAACAACACATTTTCAAAGGCAATTGACAACAAATGACAAAGTGATTAGCTTTACTTAACTGCATCTGTGAACTTCAAATAATTCTGCGACAAAATTACTGATTGAGCAGCAAAATTCTAAATACAGATATCGGTTAGGTTAGAACTGGGATCACACATCGAACCAAAGAGAACAAGAGAAAAGAATCAAATCGTATTCATGATTTGTTAGAAAAAAAGAATCGTCGCCGTCATTATTAGTTTTTATTGAAGTCTTTACTTTGACTTTTTATTAGCTCGTTTAAATATTAAATAAATATTAGCGCATTCCAGTGTTTTCCGAGCCGCATGGGGCGTACGGGCCGCGTGTTGTTCAGCCCTGCATTAAACAGTCAAATTGTTTGCAATTTTAGTTTGTCATTTATCTCATAATTAGCATTCCATACTCATGGTTCATTGACCCCAGAATTAATTGTTCAAATATTAGCATACAAATGTTTGGTGTACCTAATCAAATTGTATGAACCAATACTCTAAATACATACTTAGACATAACGTCACTCACACGTGTTGGTTTTAAATAAAAAAATATTTAGCAATGTTAAACCCTTAATTGAATTAAAGGTTGTTAATCATCTATACTAATATTATATAGCTGAAGAGTTTGTTTGTTTGTTTGTGTGCTTGAACGCGCTAAACTCAGGAACTACTGGTCCGATTCGAAAAAATCTTTCAGTGTTAGATAGCCTATTTATCGAGGAAGGCAAAAATATTGCAAAAACGGGAAGAATAATTCCTTTGAAATGCAGAAAAGCCCAGAAACCACGCGGGCGAGCCGTGGGCGGAAAGCTAGTATACCTAATATAAGTGCAAACATAATTATGAACTTTTTATTGAAAGAAAAATACAGGGCAGGAATTGAACCGCGTCGCAGGTTCGACTCCTGCCTTAGACCTTATTTTTCTTTCGCTAGAAAATTCATATCTTTTTAAATATTTTAGTGACAAAATATAATAAAAGATAACTAGTTAATATACAAAGTAATCATTATTCCATTACTGTTGACTTTTGCTTATAATATATTTCAATGAAATTCTGAAATCTAACGGTGAAAATTATTGTTTTGTTCTAAAAGAACAACAGTTTCTTCAATTGCCTAATTAGTTTAAGCTAAGCTAACATGAACTGAACATGAACTGTGGGTGTACATTAAGTACGCCTCTGTCTAACCCTTCAGGGAATACAAGCGTAATGCTATGTATTACTATATTTTCTAAGGGTTACTTCCAAGAAATCGTTGTTTTGCTTAACATATTTTCCCTCATTACCTAATTATACTATGAAATGTTAACGTTTTTCGACGTCAAAGATTGGTGCTTATACATTATAAGGTAAAATATTTTCAGTGTTACGGTATAATAATTTTTTGTATTTTTTTCTTGAAACATATTTGTATAAAGTATAATTAAGAATGTTTATAAAAGTGTTTCCTTGTTACTGATTCCTTAACATGTTTTAAAATATGTTTTTCAGTCTAAGTAATCCTCATCGCCATTGTTGCAACAGTGCACGAATCGTAAGATTAAACTAAGACTGCCTCAATAGTCTAGTGATCCTATGCTCGACTGCTACGCTAGAGGTCCTGGGTTCGATCCCAAGGTCGAGCAAAAAGTGTTATTGGGTTTTTCTATGAAATTCTCAGTAGCAGCTTAGAGTATATAATTGTGCCCGGTTAATGGCAATAGGCTCGCCCCCTATTACATAAACATATCGGCAAAGTATGGGTGCACATAGGTACACCTCTGCCTGAAAAAAAAAATCTAGAAAATTACTAGCTGACCCGGCAAACGTTGTTCTGCTATAATAAAATCGCGATAAAAAATGGGGGGTATGAAAATTATTATTAATTATTACTATTCTCAGACCCACCAAACATAAATTAAAATTCGGTCAAGCTGTTTCGGAGGAGTTCGGTAACAAACACTTCAAATCACACGAGGTTTTTTATTTATTAGATTGCCTCATTAGACTTGATATATAGGTAATACGTGCCCACTCATAGGTGTACGGACTTGCCACTTGGCAAATGTTATGTCAACTGAGGAAGTGTACACATGAACTCTACCTACTTTCTAATATTAACCTTCTGTTGCGTCAGTTGTGCACCTGTTTGGGGGAGATAGATATGTGTGTTTTGATTCTTGACCCGAATTTAATGCATCATCATCGTTAGCCAATATCAGTCTCACATTGCGCGCTATTTCATCCTGTCCTCCGCGTTTACCATGGCATATCATGTTCGTATTTTTTATGGGATAACTCGGCAAACGAGCAGGCGACCTACCTGATGGTAAGTAGTCATCGCCGGCCATGGACATCTGCAATACCAAAGGAGTTGCAGATGCGATGCCGTGTTTATTAAAGGGAAGGAGAAAGGAGAAGGAAGGGGACTGAAGGAGGATTTGGGCATCCACACTCACTGTACGAAACGCAGCCGTATACATACTGCTACTTGACGTCGATATTCTGTCTGTGGGAGGGTAGTACTTTCCCGAGCGTGGCAACCCATTCATGCTGGCAGGTAGACATACCAGCAGGCACTACTACAAAAGGTGTGCCTAAGGCTAATTTATTTAACAGTAATAGCATAACAATGACTGATGCATGCGTGTCGTCACTAGGAAGTAAGAGGAAGTTAGTCTATTCAAAAACGCTATGGCTCTTTCTTACAAATGGGTATTTCTGACATTGCATTGCTACTATTATTTGATCATCATCAACCCATTACATTGTCCCACTGCTGGGCACGGGTCTCCTCTCAGTACGAGAGGGATTAGGCTATAGTTCACCACGCCAGCCTACTGCGGGTTGGCAGACTTCACATGCCGTCAAGAAAATCTGTCAGGCATGCAGGTTTCCTCACGATGTTTTCCTTCACCGTTTAAGCGCGTGATAATTAATTATTAATACGCACATGACTTCGAAAAGTCAGAGGTGCGTGCCTTGGATTCGAGCTCGAGACCTTTGACTTGGCAGTCCAATTGTCATAGCACTAGGCTATCACAGCTACTAATATTTGATACTGCTTTTTATCAAAGGCCTAAAAGTGTCTTTAATTGACAGAAATAAATATCGTTTATTTATCACGTTGTTTTCGTAGTCGTCCACGGGAGCGAAACCGGGTGCAAAAACTAATATAATTATTTTATAGGTAAAAGCAACATAACACACCATCACGCCTGTATTCCCCGAAGGGTTAGGCAGAGGTGTCAGTACCTACTAATACACAGTACAGTCGCCAGCACATCAGGTTATACAAAACTGTCAAAATTCTCCAAATGAATTTAAATCTTAAAGTGTTGATGATTAAGTTCAAAATCAACTGAGAAAATTTGACATATTGTGGTTATTTGATGTGCTGGCCAACGTACTTAGTCACTGTCACTCAAAGCCAAAATGTTTAAAATGTTATTCCAACGCACATGTGAAACTCCATTCAAAAGTTTGTCAAAATCAAGAAGCACTTAAACCACATATGCTTACTCGATTTTTGTTATAATAAAGTGAAAGTTAGCGACACAGATTTAGTAACCAGATAAGATCTTTTCTTGAGCTTGGTGCTTATTATTTTGGTCTAGAATTGCGCTTATGTTACATACTTAAGTTACTTTGAAGCGGCGGTAGCATAATGGCTAGGGCGTTGGACTTGCGATCATGTGTTTACCATCCATTGCACTACCGACGTGAACCCACTCGTAACACAAGCATTTAGCTTAACGCGAGGGGTTAACAAAAATACTAGTAATGCAAACCCACATTGTTGTAGTAAACTTTTTTAAGAAAAAAAAAAAAACAACGACCAGCCATCCAAAAGACAACTTCTTATGAGAAGCAATGACGTCATTATTCCTCATTTGAATGTATATTTTTAATTTTAAGCAGAGCAAGAATTCTATATGTCACTCTTTTGGGTTCGGATTTATATAGATAGAATATTCTTTATTGCACACCAGAAACTATTGTCAAGTACATGTTATAAATTACTCACGGCTACATATCCAGCTATACGAATGCAGTTTACGCTGGACTCTAATTGTATGGAAAGCATATACAGTGTGAGATCAGCTTAAATTGGAATTGTTGTTGTTGACCTGTAGCCGTATCTTTTAAGTTGCGTACATTCATTATTATGGCGTTTATCAGGCGCACCTCTGTGTCACACGAGGTCCACTTTATGCAATGCGCCTTCCAAGTTCTGCGCTCACGCATTCTCGATTGCGAAACTATATTTTATGTTTTGTTTTGTACTTATGTTAATATGTGGAAAATATTCTTAGGTACGAGTAGTGTTGGATCAGGATTTTTATTGATCTTAGTGATAGTCTAATGATGTTATTTATGATATGGACTTCCAAATTTCCAAGCTTTACGGCTAAGCCAACTAAAGTCTGGCTTTTCGAAACCATTCTTAAATTTCTTTTATTCATTTAGGTTCGTAATTGTTTTAAAATGTAAATGTAAACCTAGCTATTTAAAAAAAAAATTCTAGCCCGTCGCGTCCCACTGCTGGGCAAAGGCCTCCCTTCCCTCTTTTCAGGCCGACCTATCCAAAGTTTATTTCAAATTATATTTTATTAAAGACCTAACCTATCAAAGCCTGGGGTTATCCTTGGGATTATTTAAACTAACTTTCATTAATGGAATATGAATTTTACTATAAATTTCTCCTTAATTACAAGAGGTGTAAGTTGGAAGGGATTAAATGTTGTAATATAGATCAGGTGATCCTTTCACTGGCGTTCCGACTTGCATCATAGTTGTTAAGACTTGTTTAGGTAATCTTTCTACTTTGAAATATTTTTAAGACATCCATGGTTGTTTATCCGACTTAATAAGTCAACATTTCGTGGTCGGTATATTGTCACTTCGGTACGTAGGTAAGCATATTTCTAATAACCAATCACAAATTCAATCTGGCTGCTGCCAAGAATTTGGAAGGAAAACCAATGTCAATATGTTAAGTGACATTTTGACATTGGTTTTCGTACCATCGTCGACTTGGGAATCAAATTTAGAGCCACACGCTCAGCAGTCGCACTCGCGACATTAAGATGAATGAGGTGCTTAGATATCTTGTAGTATAAGTTAAAGATTTGTTGAATACGTTTATGATCAATTGATAAAATTTATTGTCAGGACATTGCCTTAGTAATGGTGTCAGAGGTACGAACAATAATGTTCCCACGATTATGAAAAACTATGACACACATAGGTACTTTTATATACCTAAGCATAGAGTAAATAATCATGTGTCATATGTTTTCTTTTTAATTAATTTGTATTTTTAAGTATACGAAGTCAGAATAAAAAAAATAATTCTTTCTTTCTTTCTTTACTTATGCATATAGTAAATAATCATTTGTATCATATCTATGTTTACCGATTTCTACAAAGTATAAGTTTAAGAAACTTAGGTATACTTTTTATAGACAGGCCTTGAGGCTATGATTTTGGTACGAAAGGTATTGTCATAGAATTAAGAGTTATCCAGCAGACATTGGAATCATTTACAAATACATAGATCCCGAAATCATTTGGCAACTCTCTTTGATATATATGATAGATGATAGTCAATTATTGCTTGTAATATAAAATGTTAAAATATAAAGTAATCTTTGCATTGAAAACAAATCCAGTCGCGAAATATGAAATGCACAACCTATGTGCGTTCAAAAGATTTTAACCTGTCAAGCGGCAGATTGTAGACACAATGCAAAATCTATTGTTATGTGCTCAAAAGAGGAACTGTACCGCTTGCCAGGTTAATATAAAAACATCTTACCACTTCAGCCAAGACGTTAAACTGCTGCATTTCAAAGAAGTTCCGGTTTTTCAATAGGTACGGAAGCAGCTCCTATAAAAATGGAATAATGATAAAGGATTATCAACTCTACACCATTTATTGAACAACATTGTACAAAGAATAACATTTTATAAGCTCACCCAACCTCTGCACATGGATTTGGCCACGTCGAAATATGGTTATAATTCTCAGCTAAACAGCGAAATTTCGAAAAAATAAAATTTTATATTCCGTAGGTAACTTAGTGATTAAAATAAAGTAAAACCATGTACACTCAGTAATTTTTAAATGAATACCCGATATTTTTACACTTTTTAATATTTTTAAACCGAATTGTAGGTGATTGTGATGGTCATTCAACTACAAAATTTTTACAACTGACACCTTATTGATCGATGTACTGACAGAAGTTGCTATAGACAAATATATTAAGAAGTCTATACTTATTTAATGAATTAAAACTTCAAATAGAGAATTTTGAAAAAAAAATCACGACGTCAAAGTCTGTAATCGATAAACCCCGTCTATGGCGAAATACACACTGCTGCGGGGTGCGTGGCGGTGAAACAACAACACTGCACGTGAATGCGTTTTCTTTATGTTGCACTACGCATGTTTCTATACAAAAACTGATACTTGCAAACAATGTAAGAACACGCACTCCCGCGCTTCACTGCTTGATGCGGTGCAGTGTGCGAATCGCCTAAAGGTCACACAAATGTTTCTCTCATCTTCCATTCATTATTATACATTCTTCGTAGGCTGAGCTGGCACTGCCACTGCGGGGACCCTGAAGCAGCGAAAATATATTAACCTGAATGAGAGCTATTTTTTCTCGATGATAAGCACTTATTTGATTTTGGTAGCGATTTCCATAATGACGTATGCGCAATATTGCTTTTGCTGCCAATAATCAGCAGTATATCTCAATATTGTTACGTATTGAATGTGGAACCAATACCCTAATGTAACTGACTATAACAACATTTTGTAAAAAAAAAAATTTATTGGACTAATTTGATTTGCTAGAAATTAGACTCTTCTGCGTTATTTTTGCATGATGCAATTCTCTTTTTTCCAATTCTGTACACTGAAGATACTGATATAAAAATAAACGAATGGCTTAAAGTATATAGCGCCCCAAATCCAAATACTTGATTTTTAGAAGTCTTGTTCGTTTTTAGGGCTTGGCGAAATAACTATTGAACAGATTTTAATTTTGTTTTCACCGTTAGATAGCATTTACTCCAACTTAAAATCTCCGGTATACCTATCTTATTTTAGTTGTCTTTAAAAGAACTGCGGGTCTATAACAGTGGGTACGCCTTTGAAGCCCTTCGGGGAATACAGGCGTCGTATTTATTCGTCGTATATATATGTTATGTTAAATGTATTAGTGCCAATAATTTTCTTTTTCTCTTTATTTGGTTTGTTAATTTAACTTTTTTTTTTCATTTTTATTTACTGTCTTGGATATGTCGGACTGAAAGAGACTAGATTCCACGACACAGGGAATCCTAGTGTGGGATCTAGGGATTTTATCATGTACCTATGTAATCTTTTGAGACAATAAACTTATTATTCCATTTATTTAAAGATTACCCATATTTTTTACATTTTTAAATATTTTTATTAAACACAGAAGATAAATAAAAAACATTTAAAAATATAAAAATAGTAGTCCACCGGTGTCGGGAGCAGAGTCCAAGCCACCGGTGGTCAGGACCCAGAGAGAGGAACCTCCTAACAATACGCGCCGTATCTAGGAGTAGGTACTGCTTTCTGTATCAAGCCCTTGATCCAGAAAGATAACTTATTATTATTATTCTTTCTTGTTCTCAGCATAGGTCGCGATGGCCGTTCCTCTGCCTCCCGATACTGCTGGCAGCCTCCGCGTGCGGCAGCGATATCCTCATGGTCACCATGGGCGGCACCAAGTCACACAAGATGCCCTTCTGGGAACTGGCTAGAGGACTCATAAGGAGGTAAGGGTGGTACAGACAGCAGAACACAACATATAAATAATCCTTTTCAAGGAACTAGGAAACCGAAAAGATCAACTGCAAACGTTCAGCGATGTCACATCTCGCGCTTCGAACGTCACACATGTAATCCCCAAAGGTCAGACAGAGGTGTACCTACTGCTTCTACGCACAGTTCGCCGGTATGTTTAGGTCATATTGCCATCAACTGGGTACAAATCTAAACTTCGGGCTGTTATTGAGAATTTCATAGCAAAATTAAGTACAAGCTTAAAACATTGCCCGAATTAGGAAGTCGAACCCATGATCGCATTTACAATCACTACACTAATGAGTTGCCAAATTTATCCTATCTTTGCCAAATATATAACCTATATTTGCCAATATGCGACTCATATTTGTATTTGTGCAGTTAACACAAATTTAGTCAGAACAAACACTCGCGACATGGCATTCTGCGCGAAAATATGGTCTGCCAATATGACCTTTTCGTCGGCGAATAGCACCTTTTCGTCTACCAATATGATCTATATTTGTCAAACTATAATGAAGTGGGATAGTTTTACTTTTTATTTGGAAGAAAAAGGGTAGAATTCTGAATATTGTTTTACAAACTGTTTTATTTTATTTCAGGGGCCACAACATAACCTTTATAAGTGCATTCCCAGCGGACTTCCATATCAATGGATTGGAGGAGATTGCTCCTGAGGGTCTGGTCACCTACGTAAGGAACTACATGTCCTTCGACCTAGTGGGGGCAAGGATGAGGGGTGAGGACCAAATGCCTGTTAAAGATATCCTCCGATATGGCTATGAGGTAAGACTGGGCCTTTTATCTTGGGTATATAATCTTTCGCATAATTTGATAGCACTTTGATAAAATGAAACCTTTATTGTCGAACAGTTGATACCATAAAGATATGATTTTTCTATTGAAAGAAAATTTCTTAGTGAAAGAAAATTTCGGCCTGAGGCAGGGTTTGAACCTGCGTCCTTCTGGTTAAGTACACCACTGCCTGTGATCTCGAATTTCTCTTCCACATTATACCTCTTCAGGTGACGTCAGCCACATCTATTGAAGACAATATGTCTTTTACTAGGAAATTTTCTTTCAAAAGAAAATTCATATTTTTGTGAACATTTCGCATTATTTAATGCTAAAATATAATAAAAAATAATTAGTAATTGATACCATGTTAAACATTTGTAATGCAACTTTATCCATAGCTACATTATTGCAGTAATTAATCTAAAATTTTCCTGTTGTTATAGTTTTGCTTCGACTTCTAAATCGTCTTTTCTTATAAAAAGACCGACACATAATTACATTTTGGTTATAGTCGTCTCATAAATTATATATTTCTTTGTTCGCAGGCCTGTGATGCGTTCCTCAGTGACCCAGAGACGAGGTCTTTTCTTAGATCGGGAAGGACTTTTGATCTCGTGATCCTAGATGGAACGTACCCTGAATGCGCCCTAGGGCTCGTCTATAAGCTCAAAGTTCCCTTTATGTACATCAACACTGTTGGCTTTTACACTATGCCTTTGAGCAACTCCGGAAGTCCAGCTCCTTATTCCGTCACCCCATTCTTCGGCAAAGGTTTTACGGATAATATGGGGATATTAAACAGAGCCTTAAATGCAGCTTTCCATGTCGCCATAATGCCGTTCCATGCCTTCAGTATGCAAATCCTTCAAGGCATTCTTCGCAGGAACTTTGGGCAGCAAATGCCCCATGTATATGATATGACGAAGAATGTGAGCTTTATACTTCAGAACGGACACTATTCGGTTTCTTATCCAAGACCTTACCTGCCCAACGTTGCGGAGGTGGCCTGCATTCACTGCAAGGAATCGAAGATCTTGGATCCTGTGAGTACTTTTTGATTTTAATTTGAGAAAATAACCTATTGGACGCGGGCCGTACATTATAATTTAAACAACGCTACGGCAGGCTTAACTATTTGAACTTCGGACAAATTAAATAACGTTGCTATAGGATTGCTGATTTTTGAGCTTTAAATGCTGCCATGACCAAAAGAATTGAAAGAAACCAGTAATTTGTTTGTGGCGGTGTTTGGGCTTAAAAACTTTTGGTGAATTAGGTACTATATGTATGATATTTTTGTCAATATATACTGACCTCTTGTTGAACCAAAAGCCTATATCATGTGAGGTCAGCTTATACTGGCGATAACAACACGTGTAACTGAGAATCATATTCTGATTCATCAAAAGCCATTTATTTTAACCCTCCTGATGACAGATACTTTATTTCAAATTCTGACATAGGCTGTACGTCAGCATTTGGTTTGACTAGAATCTGTCTTTATGATAGAATATGGAAAGGAAGATGATGAGGGGACAAATATGCCCCGTTTTTGTTGGGGAAATAATAGCATCCCTATCTGAACTTTATCGTACAGTAATTAGAATATTAATTGGCTTGTGGTTTCCTGTAACGAATAGACAGGTAACATAGCGTACCTAGTATTTAGTTTCTAACTCAATTAGAAGCTTATCTACATTTAGATTGCAAATCAACATGCAATGATAGGTAGTTTCAGATATTACAGTTTAGATTACAGATTTATGCACTGTTTTGATAAACTTACCTAACGAGACATAGCTTCCGATCATTATTAGGAACATGACATGTTTTATACAATAATTATTTATTAATTATATTTATGTTTATATTGTTTTCTGTAATGATCTGGATGCGATTGACTAACCGGAAAAAACCACAGGCAGACGTGGAAAGTTATGGAAAGGACCCCAGTATAGGTTCAAAAAATTTTCGAGTAATACCTAAGTATAAGATTTTTTTCATAAAAAAATATTTGGGATTTTGTTGACAATAATATCAATACCAATATCAATGAACAATACGTTTCCGATAATATTATAATAGTTTCACATACCTGATACCTATCTACACGGTACAAACCTTCAAAATGCAAAAACAAAGGTAGCGCTGCCGCGGAAGACATATTTCAAAACATTTTTAACTAGTAAGCTATAAAAGTAAGTATTACCTTATCAAGATACATTCTAGAATAATTTTATTTTCGGCCAGGCGTAGGCGTCATAAAAGTTTGTGTATCTGTCGCTGTCACTTTCAGTCCAACACTTGTGGAAGTTTTCCGATAGGCTGAAAAGTTTGTATTTCTTTGAAGTTCGGTTCGGAACCAAATTTGATATTTTCGTTTTTTTAAATAAATTCTTTTTAATTCTTTTTCTCTAAAAATCTTATGAAGAATAGAGATAATTTTAAAAGTAGAACTAAATAAACATTATTTTATAAAAGTTATTATTTTTAATTCAATTTAGTTAATATTGTAAATAATAATTAGACAATTGTCAATATTCAACTATAAGTGTTCTAGAGTGGAGACCGCGACTCGGCAAACGTAGTGTAGGACGCCCTCCGGCAAGATGGAGTGATGATTTGCGAAAGGTGGCTGGCAGAAGCTGGATGCGAAAAGCGGAGGACAGGGTAAAATGGCGCACACTAGGGGAGGCCTACGTCCAGCAGTGGACTAGTATAGGCTGATGATGATGATGATGATGAACTATAAATAATTAACAGCCCATACAATTGGTTGTGTGGTTTTAAATTTGATTGTTAAGTTTGTAATAAGATTGTTTGCATGACTGTAAGTGATGTAAACACTAGTCTGAACATCTTTCTCTTGTAACTAAACAATGCTTGCATAATTTAATAAATGAATAAGTAGAAAAACATTCTATACCGCATGTCTATTCCGAATAATCCACACATCACACACTGAGATCAAAATAAACAATAAAATATATATTTGGTCAAAAACGTTAGAACTGAGTCTTGTAAATTTGAGGTTGATTATCTCGTGTTCATAATCGTCTCATTTAGACTTAGATTTAAACTGCCTCATTAGTCTAGTGGTCCTAAGCGTGACTGCTACGCTAGAGGTCCTGGGTTCGATTCCCAGGTCGAGCAGTGTTATTCGGTTTTTCTACGATATTCTTACTAGCAGCTCGGAGTCTGGATTCGTGCCCGGTTAATGACAATAAGCTCGCCCCCTATTACATGAAACCTAAACATACCAGCGAACTGTCAGTGGGTGTACCCACATAAGTAAACCTCTACCTAACCCTTTGGGGAATACAGGCGTGGTGTTAGTATGTATGTATAATAAATTGTCTTTATTTTGATCGCCTTGTTAATTTTCATTGAAATTTATGGAACGTGAATACGAAAAGGTAACAGACGTGCAGATAAACAGACAGTTACATTATAATAATCGCTCGTAAATCAAGCTATACAATTTAAGCTGTCAATGTACGGAAAGCTATTCACATACAAGCGAGGTCATGTTAAATTGGAAATGAATAGCATTAAAAGTAGCCATGTGTATGAACTCAAAGATGAAATAAAGCATGGAGTGATAAGAAAATAAACCATAAATTCAATGTTTTGTTGGAGATAATGGAGCTACCTAGGACGTAAGAGCATGGCCGTGCTGGCCAGCGTTCCATCATTATGTTATTGCTTTGTATTAGTTTGTATTATTATAATGTGTAGGTTTGCCACTATTGTATTGGGGTTATCCTGTAAAGATAGTGTGTGGAATAAATAAATAAATTATGGCATATTTCCAGTTGGCATCTAATTTTTAACTTTTAAAAACAGCGCTGCGGCATTATGCTTTTAATGTCGCAGCATTATGCTGAGATAGGAGCTCGTTCTGATCTCGTGCAAGGATACTGTAGTTTTTCCTTTTTAATTAATTTGTATTTTTTAGTATATAAGTGTGCAGTCAGTATAAAAAGTTTCTTTCTTTCTTTCTTCGCCATAACACTAGGTAATAATTGCAACAAATGATAAATGTTTCTTTTCATCCAGGAAATCGAAGAATGGATCTCCGGGGCTGGTGAAACTGGTTTCGTTTACGTGTCAATGGGCTCATCCGTAAGAACGACAAAGATGCCTCTCTCGGCCCATCGCCTGCTCGTGGAGGCACTTGGCAGGTTGCCTCAGAGAGTGCTGTGGAAGCAGGACGCTGAACAAAACATGACTGACATTCCTTCAAATATTAGACTATACAAGTGGCTGCCTCAACAAGACTTGCTCGGTAAGTATAAAGTTAGTAATATTTTTTTGGCATAACAAGGCAAACGAGGATGCGATCCACCTGATTGTAAGTAGCAATGCTGCCCAGGGACATCTGGAATAGCAAAGGAGTTGCAGTTGCATTGCCGAGCCTATTTAAGGAAAAGGGAGGGGAAAGAGATGGGACTGGGACTGAGGGAGGAATTGGCCTCCGGCGCTCCACACTCACCGTATGAAACGCAACAGTAAGCATACTGCTATTTGACGTTGATATTCTGTCGGAGAGTATTACTTCCCCGGTTGTGCGACCCATTCATGCTGGCATGTGACATGTCAGCGAAGCACTTATAATAGTTGCCATTTAAGCATATAAATAATTATTTTAAGCAGGTTTCAAAATGTTATTTTTTTCATAAAGGAGTGAATTTCTGATTCAACTTTTTATAATAAAACAAGTCAATTTGTAATGATACTGAAGTATAATTATTAGGTTAAGTTCAGATATACTGGCCTGTAAAACTAAATAATAAAATTACACACACATTCCTAACAGCCATTAGACCAGTGGTGCCCAACCTTTTGTTAACCAGGGATTGCTTGATTTTATTGTTATTAGCAGGGACCACAATATTAAAAGATTGAAATTTTTCGCTTACCATATTTTAGCTCCATAGATTGATTATCATTTTGCGTTACCTCAACATACGCTTCTTATACCACGGCCATTACCAAGTGGTGTAATGAGCAAGCGTGATAACAATTTGATTGTATGCGGTAAACCACAGTATTGAGGCACTGGGATACCAACCACTGTTTAAAGTCCCCGCTTAATTGTACGACATAAACCACAGCACAATATTTGAATGTTAATTGCTGTACTTTCGTCATTAGTCATTATTTCTTCGGAATGTCTTGCGTTTTGTTTCTTGCTTATTCCAATGCCAATCTGCTGCACATACAGTTCGTTTCGGAGTCAAGATTATAAATTTTTATTTGTACTATTTTAGGACGTAGATTTGAAAGCTGCCCAAGATAGATTTTTCTTAATTTGAGTCTAATATAAAATTATTACAGAAATGAAAATAGTAAGCAAACATCTCATGATTTCATGAAGATGAATATAATATGTTAATAAACGATAGCAATTTCAAACAAATAATAGTACCGTATACGTCTATAAATGTGGAGTTTGCGCCTAGCTAATAGCATTAAGCCCTTTTGGATAGTTGCTTATCTACAGCATAAACTAGTCTTTGTTAGAGATTTGTTCTGTAATTACTTTAATGTATTTTCAAAGGGTATAATATTATTTTAATAAGTTGTAATGTTTTTGTGTCTTGCCTAAGTACAATAATTAATTTGTTGCCACAAAGGCTTAAATTTTTTGTTCTTGTTATTTCAATTTCTCTTTAGATAATATATTTTATGTTACCTCAAATGCAAAAATAATTACTTTACGATTTGAATTTAGTTTTAGTAAAGTAAGTGTATTTAATAAATTACTATAAAGGTATTTGATTTTATTACAGGTCATCCCAAAATCAAAGCATTTGTCACTCACGGAGGTCTTCTCAGCATGTTCGAGACTGTCTACCATGGCGTACCCATCGTCACTATTCCTATATTCTGCGACCATGACGCTAATGCTGCTAAAGCTGAAGTAGACGGCTATGCCAAAAAACTTGACCTACAACACCTCACACCTGAGAAACTATACAAAGCTATACAAGAAGTCATAACAGAACCTAGATATAAGACAGAGGTAAAGAAAAGGCAAGTACTGTTGCGAGATCAGAAAGAAACTCCATTAGAAAGGGCCATTTACTGGACAGAATACGTAATTAGGCACAAAGGGGCCTACCACTTGCAGTCTCCGTCAAAAGACATGAGTTTCTTCCAATATTATTCACTAGATGTAGCTCTTTTAATATTTACGGCACTCATAACTATATACGCACTTATTTCTTACGCGCTAAGGTTAGGCTTCAATAGATTAATAAATTATGTTCAGAAGAAGCAAATGCACAAATTGTTGGGCAGATCAAAGGATTTGTTAACGAGGTCGAAGCTGTTGAGTCGAACTACAGTATCGAAGAAGAAGTTGTAAAAGTTACAAATGTAGGTTAAGTATAACCATCAAGACTTATTTTAAAGAAAAAGCTTGTGTCAAATTGAGTGATGATGGCACTCATCGCATTACAAGTTTTCCAATTACTTTGTAAGTTTTTTGTGATTTTGTTTTGTTTGTTTCACATTATTTAATATAGATAGAGATAATTATGTATTTGTATATAGATATAACCAGTGATATTAAAGTTAGTCTTGATTTGGAATAACTGGTTCAGTGGAAAGACAAAGATTAAAATATATATAAGGATCATAAATGAGCGTTCTCTATTTAGAATTAAGAGAATTAATGTTGTGCTTACAAGTATGTCTTCAAATTCATTAACATGTCCAATCAAGTCTGAAATATTTGTCAGTGATTCTGATTGCGAAGTACAATATCCATTAGATAAGATCTTAAGACAATCTTTAAAAGTTTGTCATTATATTTAGCTAGTCCCTAGGGGTACAATTTTAAGGATAAATATCTATCGTGTTTATTGATTCAAAACCACATACTGTTGTGAAGTTACCAATCATAGTTACCATTAGTTAAGTTGGTTCCTGTAAAGATTGTAAATAATGTAAGTATTCATAATCAACATTATTCTATTGCTCATCTGTGCAACTTATGAATTAAAAATTTTCTGAATATAAATCATAAGTATTTAACTATTTTAGCATTTTTTTGTTTCATCAAGAAAAGTTGGTGCCCGATTTGAATTTATTTGATAAATCCACTTTTCAGGATTGCACTATAGTATCTGTTTTCACGATAGCGTAAGAAAGTGTTATGTAAAGTTATCTAGGTAGCACCTGTATGCGGATGGATTGGACTGTATAGAAATCGTTCGGTTGAGGATCCATGAATAAAGAATGATTGTATTTATAACTTTTTTATTTATACTACTACTATACAAGAAAATAGCTACATAATAGATTAAATAGGTGATAACTATACTTACCTAGTTTATCGTCTAATTCATATTGCCTATCTAAGAAAAGTAAGTGCTTATCTAACATTCAGTTGCCCAATTTATAAATGAATGACTAGAATTATTGTTATAAGTATGAGAAAATAACAAAGTCGAGGGTGATTTTAATGAAAATAATGTGCACTGTCATAAATCATGTAAGAACTAAGCATCATTTAAATACAAAATTATCTTCAGGCAAAACAATTATAGGAGAAATTAAACAGCTAAAATCAGTACCATTACTTAATGCAGAATCTACAGATATATTTTATCTACTAAAGCATTTAATGTTTCTTTTGCCTAAGAAGTAATCTGAAAGTTTGTGTCCAAATTTCCCTCTGCACCAACCCATACCGACGACTCCAGATTATCAGAATGCGCAGGAGTCGTCCAAAGGTGGATTATATGTTAATCTTGGCAGGCTCTTGGGCTTGGCCGATGACGCTGATGTCCTTTTGTTCACCTTCCTCTGGAGTTACCTTAGATACCTTCTGGTCTCCAGATACTGCTAGACGCATTATGTGATCTAGATGTACAGAAAATTGTGGTTGTAAATGATTAATACGGTAATCGAAATTATAATGCTAGTTCTGTTTTATAAGATCGGTACTACTAGAAAAAAATCTACGTTGAATAACTTTGGTTCCGAGTCAGCTTTTGATTGGAGCCAGCTGAAATTAATTCAACATTCTGACAACTATAATCAAAGACATTTAATACAACTATTAAATCTCTTTGACTATAATAGTCCAATTTAAGTTTTAAACTTTTTGTAAGAAAACGAATAGTGACATTGTACAGACATTACAAGAAAAAGTTTTTATAGGTAGTTCATGCCGATAAAAATATTCTCGACAATGACACCGCAAAACTTTTTAAAATGAATAAAGTTTTATAACAAGTCATGAGGTTTAGATCAATCGAAGTTTGGATTACTATACCCTAAACAAGTAAATGCAATAAATGTGTCGTTGTTGGCACAAAATCACAGTGCCTAATTAAAATCGTGAATGAATGGCACATAGTAAGAGAAGCTTAGAAATTAGCAATTTATACATCAGACAGAAATAGCAATTTTAGCACCTAGTATTAATGTAGGCATACAAAAAATTACACCTGATGCAGGCACTGGCTCCTTGAACCAATAACGAAGTGCTACCATACTGAAAAAACTCTCGCCCGGAGCGCCGGGATATTCAAAGCAGAGAAAAATTCAACGAGGATTGGACCGAAAATCCTAGTTTTATGTTTCACTAACCGCAGGCGAATCGCTAATTAAATGATCAATCTAAACGTCCAGTTTCTACCCTTTGAAAACCTTTTTGGTTCATTCGCTGTTTTTAGCATTGTTTTTTTATTTTGTTGAATAGGCTGGCGTTATACTATTAAATCACTTGCTGTGAAGCTATGATGTGGTCAACGATGGAGCAAGTTTTCTTGGAGGAAACCTATTGTTTTTTTTTTAATTCGCCCGTACAACATTTGAGCTGTAAGATTACAAACGAGCATACGGTCCCTGCAACTAATAGACGGTAGTGGTAACACTCGCGCGTTGTCATCTTTAGGCCTCAGTCATCATAATAGCAGCTAAATGAGATCCACTGCTGAATAAAGGCCTCCCCCATTTACTTCCACAACGACCGGTTATATGCCGCTCGCATTCAATGACTCTCAGCAAGCTTTACCAGGTAATCTGAGATCCCGCTGGAGGTCGTCCCACGCTGCGTCTACTGGTGCGTGGTCTCCTCTCGAGAACTTTTTTGCCCGAGCAGTCATTAGTTCTTTGAGTTATGTGCCCTGCCTAATGGCACTTAAGCTGGCTAACCTAGAGCGAGACCTCAGTATTGTGGTCAAAATTTGGCATAGTGACTGCTGCCAGCTGCTGCCATCGGCTTCAGTGCCGCGGGGTGTGAGTTCAATTTCCATACCATCAATACTTTTACCTATGACACGTACCCTGGAGATGGGTTAATGCTAAGGTATTATTGGCAAAAAAAAATAAGTGCCTGGTAAAACCCATACAAGGTTACAACATAAAAGGTATTTCCCAATAAACCCAAGAGACAGGTCAGAGAGTTTATACGGATAATCTGAAAATGTTGATATTAATAAAATTATTTATATTACCTCTGAAGTGAAATACGATGCCGACAATAGCTCCGAGGCTTCCGAAGGACACCATCCACCAGCGCATAACGCCCACCACGCGTTTTGGAATAAACAACTGATGCTTAAGCATATTCACGAAAGTTTTGTTTAAAGCCAAACCCTGAGGTAAAAGAAAATGATTATAGTTTGATGCAGTCGTTAAAGTTAAAGTTTGAATTCTACTAATCTTATTAGTAACTAAAAAAATATGCGACTGCCATCATACCTCCACAACCCAATTTCTGGGCAACATCTATATTCGATGGATAGACTGGTTTTCAGCATGAGGGCCGAAGCATGAGGCGGAGATCTTTGCCCAGTAGTTGGACATACCAAGCTAATCGTAATCGCATTTTATCGATCAGAAAAGTACCTATCTAAAATTATACTTCTTTTGTACTGTTAGTCTTTTTCCTCATATTGCCATAATGTACCAGTTAAAAATGTTATACCTCTTATTTTAAAAGAGTGTCCATGGAGTTTCTTGCCGGATTCTTCTCCATAGGATCAACTTTTTGGAACCGTGTAACTAGAGTCATAACGTTTCATAAATGCTTGTAAAGGCTTATTTGAAATAAAAACATTTGAACTTGAACTTGAACTTGGTACCTGGTTTATTTTGTAAGCTTCTAAAAATGGAGACTTAAAGTGTATTCTGGATATTTCCTCTACTATTGTATGAAAGCGATTAATGAATTTCGAATCCAAATGAAACCCAAATTATAGTAACCTATTTAATTTCAATTCAGTAATACCAATTAATATGAAGCCACTTAACCGCGTGTAGTAAATTTGAAACAAAATGAATAATACAGTTTTCCTTTTCGCCTTTCCGCTTCCTCTGTCTTAAATATGCTCGGTAACATCTGCAACCGCTTTGGTACCTATTGCAGATGTCCATGGGCGGTTACGATTACTTACCAACAGGTAGCTCACCTGCTCGTTTGCCGAGGTATCCTATAATAAAAACGTACCTCGTCAATCCAAAATAAGGGTACGATATTTCCGGAAAGATCTTTGAGAAGATCCATTTTATCCGTTTGTAACAGCTGAATATTAAATTGGATTCTTTGTTTCGCTACCATTGGGGTGCCACTTATCTGAAACAGAGGTTGAGAATAACAATTTATTACAAACACAGGGTAAGAGAAAAAGGTAAAAAGATACTAAGAAAGAAAGAAACATTTATTCGACTCAAATAACAAGTAATAATTATAAAATTACAAAAAAAAAAACATGCATAAATATGAGTCGAAGAGGCTACCAGCTCAGCATAATGTTGCAGTACTGAACCGCAACGCTGATTTTCAGCTGGGCCTAGGATATTGTACCTTACAGCTCCCATTAATTAATTAAATCTAATTAAGATGATATTAAAATAATAATAATAATCGTGTTACAAGTAAAATAATATATAATATAATGTCAAATAGGTGTATGTTCATTAAAAGGTGTAGGCATGTGAAGAGGGTGCACGCACAAAAGCAGACCAAGTAATGTTATTGGTGTAAGTAGTTGGCAGTGCTAGAAGAGGCAGTCAATTATGCCGTTTAGTTGCCGGTTCAGAATATATTCTTTAATTTTATTGCGAAATGATGTTTTTGACAATAAACTTCGGAATGGTGGTGGGAGATTGTTCCAAATTTTTGCTGCTGCATATTTGAAGCTGCCCTTAAAAGCAGTAGTTCTATGATTTGACATCATAATCAAACCCAGGCGGGTTCGGGAAGACCAAACAATTTTTTCAAGTAAATAGGGTGGTTTTTTACTTTTTATTATACCGAAAAGAGCAGTCGCTAGGTGGACGTAGCGTCTTGATGACATATTTAATATTTTAGCTTTATTTATAAAAGGTGACACGTGATTTCTGCTAGGTATCGTAAAACAAAACCTGCAACAAGCATTTTGAACTCTCTGTATCAAGCCTTTAGTTTTCGCAAGTAGACGTGGTCCATACACTATATCAGCATAATTGAATCTTGACAAGATAAGAGACTCGACCAGCCGAATTCTGAGTTTAACGTCAAGGTAATCTCGCACCTTATAAATTATTTTTAATCGATAAAAACAATTGCGAGCAACTTCTTGGATGTGAGACTCAAATCGCAATTCAGAGTCCATTAACTACCAAACTGCAGGTGTATTGGATTTAATTCTGCCTAATTCTTATGGATTACAAGCTTGATGGTATGTTTAACGTGTTTATAGAAACTTAATCAGATGATCGGTAGGCTTGTGTGCAAATTGAAATATTTTTTGTAAGTTTTCTTGACTTCTAGAGAAAAAGTAGTTACTTAGTTTTCAGTAGAGGCATTATGTACCTCCGTTAATTAGTCACCCAGCATGTTACAGTGTATTGGGCAGAATTCTTTACCCTATAATTTAATACGATACCCAACATTAATTTTCGTAACAATGCTAATAAAATGTTTTCCCCGTTTCTTTAATAACGTAAAATTGTTAGCCGAATAACTAGGTATAATGGAAATTCAGTTATAAAATCTGAAATGGCTGGCAGCGATATCGGCCAAAGCTACTTAATTATTATTTTTTTAAACCCTCTAGCCGTTTACCTGTTTAAGAAATTTGTGAAACACGGAGGGACATAATGATTTGGGTAAAAAGGGATCAGAGTTGCTTATAATCACTTTCAAATATTTAAATAAAATAGTTAATTATATATATAGAATAATAACAGCCGCCGGGAGAGGACGCCCTAGAAAGAGATCTACACCGACCTTACTGGTGAGGTCCTTTAAAAAGGTCAGGAGCGTAGTACTTAGCTCGAAACCGGCGTGTGTGTATTAAAAGTTGTATGAATGTGGAAGAAGCGAAAGAGGTAGGTATGCAAGAATCGTAGGCTACGACTCTTTCATATCTCTTGTTCTGGCGGTCTATAGTTTCTGCCTACCCCTGTGGGAAAAAGGCCTGAGTGTATGTTTGTAAATCTTATTATTTGTGATGTGTTTTTACTTCATGAAAACTTCATTATTAATTAAAGTCAACAGTCATCGCATATTAAAGTCGTTTGTTCGATGTGTGGACCTGTACGCAGTGTTGAATTCGGAATCTTAGGGTGCTATACCAACAGATAGACTCCAAATGAGTCAAAATGAACCTCTCTCCTACATTGCTGTGGTCGATGTGGTCCTTAGCGAAGTTTATTATGAAATAAACCCACCGTGAGAGTATTTAAAAGCGTGTGGACTACAAACCGGTTCAAAATCAATCTCAATTCCATGTTGATTAACATCAGGGTTAAGTCCTTTCACATTTTGCAGCAATGCCGGATCGCTATCCAAGAAATGCGGCATGGAGGCATACATAGGCGCCTTGAGGCATGGTGCCAGGTCCATGAGCCCTTTGGGAGGGCACTGGTCAGGCTTTGGGCAATAGCACTGCAGTTCTGGGTCATTCAAAAGGTCTCCGATGTTCGCGATGTAGCGGTTGGTCTTGATTCCTCTGTATGAGGTTTTCTTTTGATACCATGGTTTGAACGACCTGTAAATATGAACCATCTAGTTGATTGTGGCAAATACTAATATTTCTAGGTACCTATAGGCAGGAAAACAATAGAATAGACCTTACCGAGTGCTTAGATCGAATGAATTCATGCAACAGCCTGATTTAGGCCCTTTTTAAAAAAAATATTATCTTTGTTCCTTACAATGCCCGGGTCATTGACGGGCCCAATTTAGTCCATTAGGCAACATTTATAATTATTCAACCTTATTATACAATTGTATATGTTTGGTTATTTTGAACCTCCTTAGAGATTTCGATTATGAATTTACTAGAATCAGGTCCATATTTCCGTTATTTTTTATTAGGATAACTGTAGATGGAGCAGGAGCATACACAGTGATTGTATGATCCGAAAAGTTAAAAATGGAGCCAATTTGGAATCAGCTCTGATACAAAATTATCATCAGGCTATAATCTTCAATTGCTAGACGTAAGCTTCTCTAAGTGGATGCCACAGAGCCTAATCTTTCTCTTTTTCTTCTCATATAGCCACTTCTAGATTCGTAAAATTACATCGACTCCTTGAATTTCAAGGGCCCAAAAGACATTGGGGCGTCAAGGAATTTTCATCTTTTTCAATGATTAGAAACCAAACAAAATGCTTTGACGTCGCAATGTCTTTTAGTCCTTACAAATCTTATTAGTCCGAGGTATTATTTTATAGCAGATAATTCCTGGAATTTGAGATTAAAATTGCAAGGATTCATTCATTCCATCTTTAATTAATTCCAGGTAAACAAAATTTGATTTAGTAGAAACCTTACTGTAATACTCAAGATTTGACAAAGTAAATGAAAGTAACTACAAACTCATTCATTATGTTTTATTTAAACTTTTTTGCTATTCTGACCTTATTATTCAGTGAAATTAATTAATTAATGTTTCCAAGACATATACATATTTTATGCGGTATTTTTTTTAATTTTCTTAGATCGGGACTAAGAAAATACTTTGTAATATTTAAAATATCAATGTTAGTTTTGTGAAAAAGAGCCGAGAGAGAGTAAGTTTTGATATGCTTTTTGTTGTAGGCGTTTTACCTCAATTTAGGCAGCAGTTTTATACTTCAGCGATTATTTTTTATCATAAATCAGCGTACAACTGTTTAACTTATGGTCACGGTATATCCTATATTACTCCTAGGTTCCACCCCTAGATATTACTGAGAGGGATTAAAGCTATGTGACCTTGAGTTGAGATCGCCGCTTGTTACGTGGTATAGGACCACCTCTGGCAAGCTGGAGTGATTATTTACGAAAAGTTGCGGATATGAAAAGTTGTAGACAGGGTAAAATAACGCACAATAGGAGAGGCCTATGTCCAGCAGTGGACTAATAAAGGTTGATGATGATGATGATGATGATAAAGGCTATATACATATGTATATCCCGTGAATATAGCTCCTCACTGCTTTTATAGATACATATATAGATAGCCATCTCGTAAAGTTTGAGAAAATATATGAGTTTCTCAAGATGACACCTCTTGGGTTCTGACTGGTTGACCACCATCCTTATGTCGGAGTCCGCGGTAAAGCATCTTGGTATGTGTTTCCACTTTTGCTGCTATCGGTTTGCTAAGCCTCCGGCAGTCTATCGTCCGTAGGGGTGTCAAGGTTAAGCAACGCATCAGCAACTCCTCTGTTGTTGCCTGTGTACATGGGTGGCAAAGACTAATTACCATGAGATGGTTCGTTTGCTTGTTTGCCGATCATAATCAACAAAGCGGCGGTAGCCTAATGGCTAGGGTGTCGGACTTGCGATCATGTGGTTGCCGGTTCGAAACTCACCCATTGCATTACCAACAAGAACCCACTCGTAATACAAGCATTTAGCTTAGTACAGGGGTTAACAAGAATACTAATAATGTGTGACCCACATTGTTAGTGGGCTTATTATTAAAAACAAAAAACAATTAAAATAAAAAAGTACCTGCACAAATCAGTGGAGAAAGACTCAATCCGATCAGTCTCTTGCAAGAACGGAGGAAATACAGTGCCGTCAGTACCCTGGTACTCGTTGCAGGTGTCCCTCCATACTTTTTGCTCTGGATTACCATCAATTGCAACTACTTTGCCAACATCCATCACATTATTGATGCCTCTCTTCACTGTTATTACGTGTGGGTCTATTGTATTGTTCCTCTATGGGTAATTAAAAAGTATTATATATTTGAGTGTCTACTATAATTAACTTAAGATCAATAAAAATGGATGGTACAGTAAAATATATTAATTTAACAATATAAAACTACCAACAATGAATTATCAAAGTAAAAACATTATCACAAATTTAAAGGTATATAAAAATTAAGCAGCTTTAAGTAATCGAGTACAAATATTTAAATATAAGGAACTCAGCTCAAGTGAAATACTTATTATAAGGTTGGAAGTTCAAAGTAAATAATTATTCAATCAAGATAAACTTCTACGTAGTACTTTTTGAACGTCATTTTTACATTATAGACAGCCCCCATAAGGCCGCCTTTCACCGCCATCTAGTTTTTTTGCTGGGAAAAGCAGCGGTGCAACAAACTCCCTAGCAACACATTTCTGTCTGTTCATTTACTAAGGCAGGAAGGGAAGTTATTCACAGTCTATATTTGTCGTCTAGCTAATTAATATTCATGTCATCTAACTTACCGTCCCAAAAATGGAGAATCTAAACTGATTATTAGGCTCCAGAACTAGTCCACTAACGCCTTCTTTCTTCAAGGCAGTGCAAATAGCCTTCGGAGCGAACTCGGTCCTCGCACAGTTGATGATCATACCACGGAATAGGATGTCCAATGCTTTGACCCTCAGGAACACGTCTTTGGGATCATCGAAGATGCCGTTAATGGCTTTTCCGATCATGTTCAGCATTGCTGGCTTATCCCGATGTACTGTTAGGGCCATACCCTGGAAGAGCAGTAAGTTGCTTAAGAAAATTACTTATTCTTCTGCTACCATAAGGGAAAAGAGGGTACAATCTACAGTTGGAGTCGATGGATCGATATTTATCGAAAATTTGACAAATTGGTTTGAAAATGTTACAAACAAACAAGTGTTTGTTTGTCCGAATAATTATATACTGAAGTAAGCCGTTCTGGACAGCCGCGCTGGTTAAATCACTAAATTGTTTTCACGATTGGGAAACATTAAACTCAGTTGTCTTCGATTTTTGAATATTAATATTACCACTGTTCAATCACTTGCGGACAACTTCCGACGCGCAGTGATTTCCAACGAACTGCATTTTCGCATTTATAATGCTATTATGTTCTTACGGATTTCTAGAAATTTGTCCTTTAGTGAAAATCTTTTCGACGCATTTTCGGCTCCAAAACCATTAACATTTCAGGGTACACTTAGTTCGAAATAACTCTGCACGTCTGATGTTAGCCACTTGGAACTGCTGCACAGGTAACAGCCACTTGCGGATAACTTCAGATATATAATATATATATTCAGTATATTGACTTCATCATCATCATCAACCCATTACATTGTCCTACTGCTGGGCACGGGTCTCCTCTCAGTACGAGAGGGATTAGGCTTTAGTCCGCCACGCTAGCCTACTGCGGGTTGGCAGACGTCACACTCCGTCAAGAAAATCTCTCAGGCACGTAGGTTTCCTCACGATGTTTTCCTTCACCGTTTAAGCGCGTGATAATTAATTATTAATACGCACATAACTTCGAAAAGTCAGAGGTGCGTGCCTTGGATTCCAACTCGAGACCTTTGACTTGGCAGTCCAATGGTCATATCATTAGGCTATCACTGCACGGGACACGATATTGACTTACCAGCATAAAAACATGCGGCATGATGATGAGCTCTTCGCCAGTTAGACCCGGAGCAGATAGTTCAGGGTTAAAGTAGAATGCGTCACGTTTCTTGTACGTGATGGTGTCATCTTCATCATGGTCTTCGATGTCGACCTTCTCTTTCCATTCGCTGAAAACAATTGGAAACTACCATTAACAGTTGTCATATAAACATATAATTATGTCAATAGTTAGTCGATAGACTGGTTGTCAGGCTTTTGGGCTTTTGGGCTTCGAATATTGATGCGTCCGGCTAGACTGGCAGACGACCTGAAGATATTTGGGAAAAGGTTAGGAGGATGATTCAATACTCAATATATTCATTGCACTCCACAATGTTAACAGGTGTTATACAGTAATAAAGTATCAATCATGGCCCCTGTCGGGCAGGCAATTTAGGAGACAGGAGGAAGGCATTCTATTTTTATATTTGTTATATTACTTTTTTATTTTAGTTTTATTTTTATTTGTTTTTTCCTTTTTTTTGTATTATGTCCCTATAAAAATGAATGGCCTTCGTCGTATACAAAAGCCAATTATGGGCTGTCCAAAGATAAATATTAGTTCAGCGAAGCACTGCGATCTACGTTGGAGCGCGCTTGCCTAGAAGAATTAATTCACTCGTGATTTAAAGACACCCACATTGTAACCATCGGAGAAGACCCACTCGGGAAGGTCACTCCACATATCAGCGTTACGCATGATAACAGTGGACTTGAAGCGTTTCGTTCGGGTTTTTTGGATGTCCATCATGAAACGATGTCACTTTTTTGTGCTTCTGGTCGTCCGATAGAAGAAAGGGCAAGGGGGAATAAGATCGTGGAGATCTGATGCGTACTCTCCGAAATGTATCCAATAGAAAACCGATGAGTTAGTAACTTTGCGGCGATGTATTATTATATTTTAAAATATTAACAACATAAAAGGTTATAAACAAGATTGAATACAAGGAATAATAAAAATTATGGGCAATAGTCTATTTTTGTATGTGTGATTTGTTATTTGAAGGGCTGAAAAAATATTGACGCGCTCCGAGTTTATGCCGTTATGCAATAATACCTATACTCCTTTGATCGACCTTTGATGTGACGTATGAGTATGAAACAGTACAGTTAATCCTGTTATCGATTATTTTATAATAAAATATTCACATCATAAAAACGCGGCAGCTGCTTGGCAAAATACTAAGAGATTATTATGAAGCAATATTTTTCGAAATCAAGGTAAAAATGTGTCAGGTAGGCCTGTAATTGTATTCTGTAAATAGGTATCATTCATATGTTACTTTGTTATCGGGAGGACGTGGGAAGTAACAGTTGTGTGTTGGTTCTAATAGTGGGAAGTTCTTTGTTGGAAACAGTGGTGGATTAACCATATAACAGGATTTCTTCCTTTCAAAGGAAAGGAAGAAATCCTTCCAAAGGGGCCCCGTGAAAAAGGTACCACCTCTCCAAATCCGGCAACCTTCGCCCGAGCTTAATTTTTTGGATGACATCTAAAGACAGTTACAGATTATGAAGACGATTGTCAAAGTAAATTATTCCATGTGAAATGCATAAATGATTGAGTATTCACAAAGATATGAATTTTCTAATTAAAGAAAATTTCTAGTGAAAGAAATTAGAAAATTCAAATCTTTGTGAACAATTCGCAATATTTAATCCTATAAAAAAATAAAAAAATAAGCATGATTAAGTATTTTTTTTTTTTACTACTTTATACTTAGAATCTATAGTAGATCAAGAGCCCCTCAACAGAATATACTACGGGCCCTGCGCTTGCTTAATCTGCAAGCAAGGAAAACCTGCAAGGCTTTAAAAAAGTTAGATTTTTATTTACGAAGGTATATATGAACAATGGTGGATGCGCCGATGAAATCAAATGTCGTGCCTACTTATGGCTATTACGCGATCGACAATGGACAAACTTAAAAACATATGGAAGAATAGGAATATCACCAAAATCACAAAAACAGATCTGGCTATAGAGCGTTGGTGTGTCCGATAGGTATTTCTCTACTCTTGGGAGAGTATAAAAAAGGGAATCGTAGCCCTAGAAATTTTGTGTTGGAGAAGAATAATAGGGATATTGTGGACTCAGTTCAGAGCCAATTGGCCATTTGGCAAGAACTGTACCTACTTCAAGCAAAGCATATTGAAATTTTTGAAAAATAATGAAATTTTAAAAGTATAGTACTTAATTTTGCAGGCGAGTGGGTTATTCGAAGCCATCCTGCGGCACTCCGAAAGCTGGATGAAAAGAGGGGAGCGCATCTCCTACAGGATCACTCAGGTGCTAACCGGGCACGGCTGCTTCGGTGTACCTGAATAGGTTTGGACGTGAGACCACGGCAATGGCGGCCTGGACTCCGCACAGCACACAGCTTGAAGATTGATCTGAGCATCGGGTTCTGGTCGCCAGGATCGGGGGAGATTTATCCCTGCCAGCAGTTGTAAGGGCTATGCTGGCAGATACAGAGAACTGGGTTGAAATGGCCTCTTTCTGTGAGACAGTAATGGTCGAGCAGGAGGCTGCCAAGCGGGATCGTGGTAGGACCGATCCTGTTAGGAGAAGAAGGCGCGGGCAACCGCCGCGATGCCTACACACGCTGAAACCCCTCCTGCATCATATAAGCCAGGCGGGTCTCTGGGGTCACGATCGCTTAGAAAGGGGACTCTGAGCGCTCATCGTTCGAGGTCCAACTAGACGGAAGTACAGTGGTTACGTGCTGTCGTACACAGTGAGGTTCAGGGGAGACCCCTTTACAGTCTCCCCAGGGATGTTTCCTATAAGGCGTCGCACAGGGGGCGTTCTGGGGTAATCTATTAAGAGGACACAGTGCTCCCCTCGATGTGCTTATGGTGGCCACCGGGGTGATTTTAGTGGGTAACAATCCCACACTGTCTGGTCTAATTCCTAAGGACTGGTCGTCTTTCGAAAGTTTCCTCCCGTAAACACAAAAAAGGCCAGTATAATTTAGTGCGTTAGTTTGTAAGAATATAGAAAATAAAGAATTTTTTATAATCATTCATACCAGACACGGTGATAAATAATGAAGATTTAATACTAATTAATAATGCTGCCTTATTTGATTTGTACCATTTATTCAGTCTGTTCATTTATAAATAAGCCCACATAAATAACTTGGTCTATAATATAAGGATATTTGTAAAGTGTGCTACAACTTCTCAAAATACTAACAACAATAATTTATCTCATGTTAAACCACTTTATAAATATAAGTAAATCAGTTTATTTTAGACAAACACCAGACTGAAGCACATCATCTAAATATGTATAACTCAAAGGTGACTGACTGACTGACTGACTGACTGACATAGTGATCTATCAACGCACAGCCCAAACCACTGGACGGATCGGGCTGAAATTTGGCATGCAGGTAGATGTTATGAACGTTTGTATGAGAAAACACGCGGGCGAAGCCGTGGGCGGAAAGCTAGTTAACAGATAAAGAGAGAGTCATACCATCACGCTTGTATCCCCCGAAAGGTTACGTAGAGATGTGCCCAAGGTACACTCACATTTCGTCGGTATGTTCATGGGCGAGCCTAGTGCCATTAACCGGGCACAAATCAAACACCAAATGCTACTGAGAATTGCTTAGAAAATCCCACTAACACTTTCCTAGGAATTGAACCTAGGACCTCTAGCGTAGCCGTTGCGCTTAGGACTCGACTAATGAGCTACCACTTGGTTAATCTCTGAAATAGCTGGATGGTTTTTGAAGAGTTTTTCACTGGAAGATAGCTGATATTATTACGAGTAGCTTGGGTTATTTCCGTAACATTGCTTCACTACAATTATGAGTCGAGCAGAATGGAAAAACATAAACGGTGTGTGAACCCACGGGGCACAGCTAGTGAGATTTAAAACGCGGACTACGGCTACAGATCAAGCGATATATTTCCAGTTTAAGTTGATCTCGCATCATATAGACATTCCATACAACAAGAGGCCAGCATAAACTGGATTTGTATAGCTCGACGTGTAGCTTTAACCTTACCCTTCGGGGATAATAAAATTAAATGAAGTGAAATGATATTTATTTTTTAAAATAAATAATTTAAAGACACTTTTACAAGTCAATGTTTTAATTTTTTTAAGCTAGATGGCGTCAGCTTTTCCTATCTGACGACCTCTTAGAAGAAAAGCCGAAACAAACTCTGAGAATCATAGTCTCTTTTAAAGTCCAGACAATTGTGATATCATAAATACGCGAGTTTTACAATGTAGGGCAGAATCTGAATAGGCCTTCTGTAGAAAGAGCCATAGCAGCTTTGGGTTGACCTGTCCTAACTGACGGCACGCATATATATGTCCTCGTGTAGCTCAACCATTTTTAGGGAGCTCCACGACCCGTTGCACGTCGATACCAGATCAGCAAGGGATGAAGGTGTGATGGTAGCTCATATTACTTACTCAAAATGGTAAGGTCCAATCTCCTGAATAATTGGTATGGCTCCCTTCTGAACTTCCTCGGCGTTGGTGTAGTTAAACAGGTATACCTTGAAATCCAACGCGAAAGGTATCTTCTCCCACATCTGACGGACGTCTGTCTTTTTCGATAACGCCATTTCCTGCGAAAAAATAGATGTGTTAATTTCTAACTTATGTTTTAATATATTTTTATCAATCTACTATATCATTATGATAAAGATACTTAAAGTATTTTGTTTTGGATTCTCGTTATAATAAAAAAAAAACTTAATGTTACTACTAGGTTTAATTTTTGAACAAACTAGCTAGCCTATTGCCAACAACCGGGAATCCAAATCCAAACTCCAAGCACTGCTCGTTTTGGGAATCAAATCCAACAACTCTAGCGAAGCAGTCGCGCTAAAGATTACTTGATTAATGAGGCAGTATACATAAAAGCAAACACGAAATCTCTGAAACTTTTATTATACAGTTACAATATACAAAGTGTAAAATAAAAATGCCAAGACCTGAAAGTAGTCTTTTCAGAATCGACTCCTGAATCGGTTACGGTGGTTTTTAAGTGTTAATTTTTCCCGAAGCAATAACTAAATTAAGTACCTGAAATTATTGCTCCCTACTGGAATATTCCAAAGCCATATACCTTTTTGAGCTGACTCTTCAAAATGGTAGGAAATAGAACCCATCCGAAGATGAGACCGAACAGAGCGGTCCCCCCCGCTATTGCGGCATACTTTAACTCCTTGGGTAGCTGCATGCTGCAGACTTCCCTATAAACGAAGAAAACAATTAGTATTTGTCTGAAGTTCTGTTTATAAAAAAACTTTAGTTAAACGTTTAAGGGTGCTCTGTGCCTCGCCCGCAATCGAATGTTGGTGTAGAATTTGTATGGTGCACGCAAGTAATGACGTAGCTTCTTTCTATAGTGCACTTTTTGTCTAGCATAAAATGAAAATGCTTATATCTTCCTTATTATTGAATAACTTTTTATTTTGTTTTTTGACGAAGTTGGAAAAAGGCTCAGGAATACTTGTCTTTTTCGGGTTTACCAAATTAAAGTAGTGTCCGACCTCTGTAACCCCATTTCTGGGCAACATATACTTATAATGGGCAATAATAATATTATGCGGATAGACCTGGTTGTCAGACTAAAAAAACTAACACTACAGATATAATATAAATTTTTTATTATTTATTATTAATAGATTGTCAATCAATTAGCTTTTACTACCTACTGTTGACATGTTTATTCAATCCATAGTTTTTATTATGGGAATCGCAACGACTCACCTTATGGCAAATATGTCATGGTTCACATGCACTTCCAATAACTTAACAACGTGAGTGGCGAGCTTATGGCATTGAAGAAAGAATGCTTAATGTGAAAATTACTATTCCAGTGATTGAAGACGACCTCGTTAATGATAATTGATAACAGTGTAATGGCTGAATTATTTTAAATCTATATTTTTTATAGCTTTACAAGGCTGGTTGTAAGCGGCCACCGTGGCATAGGATGCCAGCAATACAAAGAGTATTGAATCACTAGCGTTTTGGTCATCTCAAGATCTCCGTTGAAGTTTCATATTTCCAGTAATTTGGAGACGGGTTGGGATACAATTCTTCACTGGAATTCAGATCAGCTTCTCATATTTCCAGTAATTTGGAGACGGGTTGGAATACAATTCCTCACTGAAATTCAGATCAGCTTCTTGTAAGAAGCGAGAAAACATCTGACTGTTTGGTGGTATGATCTCTTGGGAGCCAATTTGACTTTTGTGTAAGAGAACTATTTCCAACTCGGCTTTGGCAGTCTGCAGTCCGTAAAGAGGGTCTCCGCATCAGCGATTTCATGGTTTTGGAGGTCTCTAGGGGTACGTAGCGGTATCTAGGGGGGGAGGGACGATTACCGACATTAAACAGTGAAAAAAAAAGAACCTACATTGTCTTCATTGCGCTTTACCGGGAAACTCATACTACCACATTAAAAAAGATTCCAAATTATAGAAATATGGGAATGGGGGGTAAAGTCTCCCCGTTTCTACCAAAAGGGAAACTGTTGTATTTCCATCTTCAAAATATAATTAAACCAAGGGATATCATTATTACCCTAACTCCAATGTCTGCATAGTTAGTAAATATGGTCACGTTCGCAAAAAGCCTCAGCGCCACAATGTGACCCAAGGGCCCCTTTGTGTCAAGGAAGATTTGTAGTACAATTGTCTGCAATATTGTAACTACAGGTCCGTCGTATGAATTATATAGCCCTTTGTTTATGTAACGAGTTTATTTTCAATATGACACACTATTGCCAAAGACAGAAGATAAATTGTGTTTATTGTCATTTTTTTAAACAGCTTGATATTCAGAGGAGTTTCTATTCATTCGTATTTTAATAAAAATATGATTTTTTCTAGTGAAATAAATATTCGGCCTCAGCCAGGTTCCTGCGTCCACCTGCGTCCCTCTGGTTAAGTCCACCAGACGCTTTACCAACTAAGCTACCGAGACCACTGCCTGTGATGTCGAATTTTCCTTCCACATTTTACGTCTTTAGGTGACGTCAGTCTGCCAGACAGTCTGAGATTAAGCCACAAACATGGGCCTGACGGAATATATGATTTCGTTTTTAAGTGCATTAAGGTGACGAACAAGCATCAGTGGTATACATATACAAGAGCCTTGTCTTCTTGGGGCCTCAGTTGTTAAGGGTCATTAGCCCAGAAATTTCGCACTATTTTCAAACTGTAACAGAATGCTGTTAGGCAGAATATTTGTCAATGCGGTCGCGATCGGTATAATGAGGTGCTAGGTGCGGTGTTTAATTAACCTTTTTTTGCAATAATGACATAATATTAATTGGTAGATTGTTCTAGACAACGTCTTCTATTAGCAGTCGCACTTCTATTAGCGTCGGCTCTATTTTGTGGCTGTTGGGCACTGTCCCCCCATCAAAATGGGAGGGTACAAACTATAGTTTACCAATAATAAGAGTGTAAAGTTTGCCAATCCGCACAATATTTTCCCATATTCGATAGAACTTATAAAATGCTGACAAACATTAGTCGTAGATCAGTAGCAAGCAGTTGTTTTTAATGGTACCTATGTTAACATATTATATATTATTGACATTTCGGATATCTGATTCTACAGCCTATTATCTATTTACGAAATGTGCCTAGCTGCATTTATTCATTTAAATTAAATGAAGGGAACAAAAGTATCATTTTGCTTCGTATGCAAAGGAATTTATTTAACTTTCTAGTTTTTTTTAAAATAAAGTTGTAAGTAAATTAACATGTTGGATTTTTCTTAGTAAACTGTTAGAATATTAAGTAAATGATCAGTGGGTACGTACGTGAAGGTGTGTGTATGTGGAGGACGGCGGGAAGTGACTCGCGATGGTGCACTGCTTTCAATCCACGGGCCCCGCCCAGTACACGCGAGCGACTGACTGGATTTCGGTTAAATATTGTTTTTCAAGAAAGAAAAGCTATTTTTTTAATTTTATTACTATTATATAATTACATTACTAACAATGATGGTATAAATTAATATTTTATATTACTTGAATATCAACTGGCTATTGGGTCTTGTTAGTGGTCACCTGTTCGGTATAATATTACTCGTATTTTGTTTTTTTATTGAAACATTTAATTTTGACAAACGATAATAAATTAATTTCTGTTTACCTTTTATGATATTTTTTTAACGAAGATATTATTATTAGCGACTTTAAAAAAAAATTCGATACAAACTCACAGAATCATGGTCTTTTTTACAGTCTAAACAGTCCTTATGAAGAAAGGGCTCTAGCAGCTTTGAGTTGACCTGTCCTGATTGACGGCACGCATACATCAGTCATCGTGTAGCTCAACCATTATTAATTATTAATCCCACTAAGGATAATTAAGACTTGAAATCACAATGTTGTTACTAAAATTATAGGTAATCTATTAGCAATGTAGATGATATAGTCAGAATTAACATTGAAAACTTCTGTATCCATATTACTTTAGGCAAGTAATTTATATGTATAAGCGTGGTTGCTAAACAAAACAAAAACAAGACAATGAACATTTTGATATTTTCTTTGTATTAATTAACATCATAATTTAACCATTACGTTAAATAATCCGCGTAATTTTAATCATAAATAGCTATGCCCGCGACACAAAGTTCTTCCATGTATGATAAAATATTAAACGTTTTTTTTTTATTTGAAATGCGTACTGCTAAAATGGTGTTAATTTTCATAAACGGCAAGGATTTATGAACGAGGAGCTTTAAAACACAAAAAAATATGCTGAAATGAAATGAAAAAAATTACATTGATTTCAATGTAATTTTTTTTCAATTCAGTTTTACCATAAGAAATATAAAAAAATATTTCCAGTTTGTCGTGCGCGTGTACTAACCACAGCTCCAGTCGGACTGTGGGACATACAGCACGCGTCACGGTTAGGGGGTGGTTCCAAGGCATTTTAAGTACTCGTATGTGTAGTCAGTAGTTCTTTTTATTGCGTTTATCCTTTGATCCTCTTCTTGCCCTGTGAAATCTGGAGTAAAAGGATGTCTTCAAGATATAATGATATAGACAAGAAAATTGCAAACGAGTTTCTGTGTTCTCAATATTATGATAAACGTGCCAGGATCGTGGCAAGTGGAAATCCATAGTCTCTGCCTACAATATGTATGTATGTATGAACCTCCGATGTACCTACTCACATCCTGTTATCGCCATAGTGTAAAGTGAATAATGTAAAATCTTTTATTTTAAAACAGTGTCCATGGAGTTTCTTGCCGGATTCTGCTCCATAGGATCAACTTTTTAGAACCGTGCAATAAGAGTCAATAACGTTTCATAAACGCTTGTAAAAGCTTATTTGAAATAAAAACATTTGATTTGATTTGATATGATTCCAGAGAAATTCTTCAATGATAATAATATGGCCTTTTCAGCTCCTCTAGTTAAACCGTCTTTTCGCCTCACGGTCCTTCCGCATTTCGGCATATGGATTTAACCTTTGGAGATAAAATTTGTACTTGGGAGTACCTACTCTTTCTCGGGCAATGTTCTTCTTAACTTTGGTCAGTGAGGCTAAACTGCCCACCTTGATTCATGGACTCATAATTATACGATTCCAGCTTATCTCGCTTTTCTTTCCGTACCATAAGTGCTTAGCTTTTAGTGGAATTTAATAACACGATGTATAGCCATGATTCGATATCATACTAGCTTTCCGCCCACGGCTTCGCCTGCGTGGTTTCTCGACTTTTCTGTATAGGTACAGAAAAGTCGAGACGGAGGTTTATATGGATAATACATACATATTATAGTAGGCTATAATATGTATGTATTATCCATATAAACCTTCTTTTTGAATCTCTCTATCTATTAAGAAAACCGCATCAAAATCCGTTGCGTAATTTTAAAGGTCTAAGCATACATAGGGACACACAGACAGCGGAAAGCGACTTTATTTCATACTATGTAGTGATTATGATTCATCATTTATTATATCGTCATATTTTCCCCCCAAAGTAAGTCTAAGATAGAGTTATTTAGATAATATCGTGCTTTTTCTCATAAACGTGATATAGGCTAGAGGGGGGGGGGGTTAGTCTTAAACCTCACCATGTATAACCAAGAGGGAGGGGGGGTTAAAAAATGCCAAAAAAACATCTCGTGATTAATGGACGGCCCCTTAGCTGTTGCTTGTGGTTTCATTCACATTCTAGAACGTTCATATCATCAATATAATATAAATGAAACAAAATCGCACAGTTGAATCGAAATTAACTAAATATATATATAACTCCCATTTACAGACAGTACAATTGACAAGTAAGTCGTTTACTTTGACGCATATTTTCTCAACAGATTCCATCAGTTTATTAGAAGTAGTCTCGCTGGCATTTGTACATGGATGAATATCGGCATCAAGTAGCAGTATGCATACTGTTGCGTTTCGTACGGTGAGTGTGGAGCGCCGGAAGCCCATTCCTCCCTCAGTTCCCTTCCTTGTCCTTTTTACCTTCCCTTCCATATACCTCCTTTGGTATGCGATGGATGGTTTGGTAGGCGATGACTTCTTATCATAAGGTAGCTCGCCTGCTCATTTGCCGAGTTATCCCATAAAAAAACCATTTATGTGTAACTTTTAATTTTGTGTGCATTATGACACCCCTTTCCATAAATGGGTGGTTGTTGATGATGATGATGGAAGATAACGCTTGAGGTTGCCGTGATCACCAAAATATCCTGTTCATAAACCTGATAAACAACGCCATCATGAATGATGGCGTTGTATATCAGGTTTTTTTTTTTTGTGGCAATTGAGCCGATTGCGGCTATTCTGCCAGTGTCACGTTGAGACGGCGACTCCCTAAAGACCAGCGTCGAGCTTTTGACTTCGTGGTAGATGTTAGTCTTAGCAGTTAAAATTTAAGATCGATTTCATTTATACATGTAGCCAAATATTTATTAATTTAAGAGAGAAGTGGGAGATAAGGGAATGAATATTGGGGTTTTGTTCCTTACAATATGGTTGAAATTAACGACATTGATACACAAACGTCATACTCGTGAACGGGTACTGTCGGGACTGGTTTTACATGCCATGTCAATCCGAATTCTCATTTGAAATCTTTTTGAAAGGCAAGGGATAACATTTGGAATTACGTATCCTGATCTATTCTTATCTTTGACACCATCTTTGGACACCATACTGCATGATTATCACATTGATAGAACTAAATTGTAAACTGATGAAAAACATTGTAAGCATTTTTATTTAAAAGAGTATCTATGGAGTTAGCTTTGACCCGTGCAATTAGCTTTGACATTTCAAAAGTACCTGTAATAGTGGACTAGTTGATATAAAATATATTATTGTATTTTATTTGATGTCAATTAAAATTAATTCTTTGAACAGTTGTAAAATCGCATCCACAGAACCAGCATTTAATGGCATAGTCAAAAGAAAAAGTGTAAGTGGCAAGTTGTCCAATTATGCTGTCATTTTTAACGATACTTAAGTTCTCAATATGCAATACAGAGCTCTGTGATTTTTTCTTCGAACAAGCTGTACTTATCTACTTTTTCCCGACATATTTTATTTAACAATAAGCTGTGTTTTGCATCTATTTAGTTTGTATTGTTTATTATTGTTGTATATAACATACTAAGTACCTAAAACGTAAGACAGAGGTGTAGATATGTATGTACCCATCTATGTTTAGGTCCCATGTAATAGAGGGAGCTCTATACGAAGTCAAAGCTGCAACTTAGAATTTCATAGAAAAGCCTGATAACACTTTGCTAAACCTTGGAATTGAATCCAAGACTTCTATAGTGGCAGTCGCTTAGGATATCTGGACTGATGAGAGAGTTATGTATATACATGTCAAGTATTTAGATAAATTGATTATTTTTATCTCTATTCGAAACTAAAAATAAAAAAATAAGCAAATTTATTCCCTGGTACACAAGGGAAAAAATAATAACATATCATCATAACGCCTTCAAATACTTCTTCTTCGTAAATTACAGTATGAAACGTTCAATTTGTATTTAGTTCAAAATAAAGGGTGAAAATGTCTATGAATATTTTAGCGAAGAAAGCTTCCAAATAAGTAGTTACCTTAATGTCTGTATTATTTTATTATACTCGCTGTATCCCGCAATATTACTTGTATTGATTTTTTGTTTTCACAAATCTTTTGGCAATCGCTACGACATATTAATTGCTTGGTCAATGACAATATAGAGTTTACCAAGGGTTCGATACGTTATTAGCCTCCAAAACGTGAAAAATTTCATATCTGTGCAAAATATGCGGTTTTAACGTGCCGAAGTGTGCAACCTTGTCAGGACTAGATTTTTGACCAACTGTCGTATGACCTCCAAGATCCAATTACAGGTAAAACCGATATTCTAAAGCTGTCATATTTTCAGCTGAGTTAGTTACGACCGTCACAGTTTCCATAAAACAGATGTGACTGACAACGTGGCGTGCTCTTGGAAGCACGAAGCGATCGTCATTGAACATTATTATTCATATTATAAGCCTGAAGAGTTTGTTTGTTTGAACGCGCTAATCTCAGGAACTACTGGTCTGATTTTAAAAATTATTTCGATGTTTGATAGTCCATTTATCGCGGAAAGTTATAGGCTATATAACATTATGCTACGTCCAATAGGAGCGAAGCATAAATGAAAAATGTTGCAAAAACGGATAAAAATATGCCTTTTAAATGCAGAAAAGCCGAGAAACCACGCGGGCGAAGCCGTGGGCGGAAAGCTAGTTAGCATATAAAATTGAATAGACACAAATGAAAATACATCTTATATTAATCAAAACCCTTTTTCGTTTATTAAAAAAAATACATAAGTACATGGAAGATTCTTTTTGTTTATTCTTGTTCTTTTCACTAGAATTATTTGAGAATAAAATGTTCCAACTTATGACCCACAGTCATGAAGATATTTTCCACTGTGCATGGATTTGCTGTAAGAAAATTTTAATATATTTTGTGGTGCTTACTTACCAATGATGTAAGTACAAAACTTCTAGATGTTTCTTAATTTTACTTACGTATTTCTACCCAGTCATCCACGTATCCAGCATCCAGACGGGCAGCTCTTACAGCTTCCCTCAAAGCTTGAGTTATAACCGAAGCAAGACATAGTGATGGTTCACCAGTAGCTAGAAATAAAAAAACAGTATCAAGACAATATTTTTGATATCATTATTTTATTTGTATAAAACAACTCTTAGGACATTTACCTTTTGATTGTAGGACTCCAACCGGATTTTTTGAGTTCCTTCGAAAATAAACTCTAAAATCTTCGGGTATATCTTTAATACCTGGAGGCTTGTAAGTCCACGTACGATCAGTAAGCAGTTTTCCACTATCCGGATCATAAATTACAGTTTCTGAAGTCCAGTAACCAAGTCCCATGACAAATGCACCTTCAATCTACAAATAATTTGTTATAATTGTTATTGAATAATTAAAACCCAACTGTTGATAGGTTGGAGTCTACCTACTTGAGCAACATCAATTGTTGGACTTAAACTTCTTCCAGTATCTTCTAGCAAATCTACTCTTTTGATATCATGATTACCGGTCAGAATATCAACTTCAACTTCCAAAGCAGCAACTCCGTATATATCATAAGGTTTCAAATCATCTTTACTTGAACACAGATAAGATGCTTGCAAATCAATTCCTTCTTCATTAGCTTTTTGAACAAGATCTTCCCACGATGGGTTATTCATTGATCCTCTTAAAGGAGCTAATCTTTCTAGAAGTATTTCACAGGCTTTCATTGTAGCAAATGCTACGCATTCACTGCCAACACTGGCTCCAGTTGTCATTGAATTTGGGGAAGTAAAACTAGAGCTTGGTTTAATGCTTATCTTAGTTATAGGTATACCAAGTGTGTAGGCACAGACTTGGGCAGTTTTTGTATTGATACCTTGACCCATTTCAATTCCTCCATGAGTGATCATAACTGATCCATCACCGTGGTATATCGAAATTAGTGCATTGAAAGGCCCAATGTAAAACAAATCATAAGTCATAGGCAATATTTTCAATGCACGTTTCCTCCACCGATTCTTACTGTTGAAGTTCTTAACTTCTTCGAGTCTTTCATTGTAATTCGAATCCTTTTTCAGTTGCTCTATTAGTTCTGGTATAGGATTCTTTTCTTTAGTCATGTTTGCTAGTTTCACTTCGATCGGATCTTTGCCGATCTTGTGGGCAATCATTTCCATAATATTTTCTATCATTGCTATTCCTTCAGTCGAAGCTGAAAATATTAGTTAGATGGCATTTTATTACGCAATTTTCGAAGTTATTTGGAAAATTGACACATGAAAAACGATAGTTTAAAAACTGTTTTAAACAAAACTGTGCGTCTATAGATTCTGACATGATTATTGAGAAAAAAATAATATGCAGTAGTGCACTAGAGTTTTTCATAAACATGAATATCATTAACATAATGTCAAGCGTATACAGCTCCCGGTGCATAGGTACATACTTAGGTTCCATTCAAGCCCCCTCGACCGCAAACATGAAAAAGAATCTCATTACGATCTACATTATTAATGCTCGTCTTGTATGTTAAAATTAATATAACCGTGTAGGTTCTACACGTCACGAAAGACGAAATCGTAGCTTTTGACTGTGATTTTATTTACATATATTATATTTAAAAGGAAAACCTGTGTGGTAACAACTTTTTCCTTTATGTCTTTACACAGTTCAACTGGATTTTATGCGTTTAAATACTCCTACTAAACGATATTATTTAGTTATAAAAATATCTAAAACAAAAGATGAAATAGTTTCAATATTTTTATGCGATAATTTATCTGAGAATTAAGTTAGAGTACATTGATTATAGGTAGTTGCTACATTAATTATGTTGTATTGTTTAAGTATCTCAATTTTATTTTAGAATCGCCGTTTCGTTTCACAGATATGCCGTAAAACAACATAATTATAACTTACATGGTGCTCTACACCAAGTATTAGAAGGTGTATCCGTAGCCACACTGTTAGCTTCAATGTACCATCGTCTTGTGTCATAGCAGCTTCGGAAATGGTTCACAGTTATAGGACTAATAGTTTCATTAGAAGAACACCCGTTGTCTTGGTAGAATATGTTTCTTAGATATTGTATCTCGCCTTCTTCATTAACGCCAACCTGTTTATAATCCACAATTAGCATTAATACTAGAAAATGATTTTGACTTACTACATTTTGACTTGTTATAATAAATGTTAAGACAGTAGATACAATTTCACGCGGAGATGACTTGAGGATACTTTATCCTCGATTATCACTTAGGCCGAGGGATAGCGTAAACGTTTTTATGACTCGACTGTCAGAAAACTGTTGACCAAAATACTTACAAACATATGGTCACGCCTGTCTCCCATGGGGGTAGGCAGAGACTATACTTAGTGTGCCAGAAATACCTACTCGATACCGCTTACTTAAAACAAACAAACTAAAATAATATTTGTATTCTGTTAGCACAAACACAATTACTACAAAACTATAATTAACAAATGAAATTTTTTTTGGCAAAGTCTTAAAAGATTGCATAATAAGGACAAAGTGATAAAATTGATACTCAACTACCTACGAATAAATAATATCTTTATTCGTAGTCAACTACAGATTATTCCCAAGTAATGTATCGACACATCTAGTAAAAAGAAAGTTATCTATAAAACGTTCTAGCTGCTTACTTCAAATTGAGAACTAGTAGGCAGCCTTTTCCCGATACTTCTCATATTAATCTCCAAAGGTACAATGAACCTACAAGTTTTTCCTTGAAGGTGTGACACTAAAGCTGCAGCACAAGCGACCTGGCAGGACCGCGTTATTTTCCCTCCATAGCTACCACCTACTCGCCTTACGACAACGTTTACACTGAAAAGATTTTAAATAATTATTTATTGATATGGTATGTACACACGGCTACAGGTCAACCTATACAAATCCAGTATTAGCTAATCTCGCTTTGTATTGGCTTCCCACATAATAGGAGACCAGCGCAAACTGGTTTTATATACCTTGATGTGTAGCCGTGCGTACATGAAATTTTGATTGTTTACAATAATCTCCTCATTGCCTCATCATTTCAGCTGAAGAATGTCCACTGCTATCTATATTATATTCTGCTATAAATTTTATAAATACACACCTATTAACAGGGATATTCAAACATTGAGCGATGGCAACATTTGTCAAATCAAGCCACTGTGTTGATGATATAACTTCCAAGCCGTCTTCTGTTCGCTGAACAACACAAGTCTGGGGCTCCATATAATAATGATATTGAGCTTGCATTTTATATTCACCATTGATGACGAATTTTACATCAGTACCAACGTTTTCTGGTTTTACAGTTCTATCATTATTTACCCTTCTATCTTTTTCAGGTGATTTAAGAACACCATCAATAGTGAGAAGTGGTTTATCCTGGCTTATAGATTGATATTCAACTTTTACAAGCTTCGCAGCTTTGTTCGCTGTTTTTTCTCTGTCAGCAACTATAATGCCTACTGGATCTCCGTAAAATTTTATTTCATGTGTACAAAGTATTTCTTCGTCAACGACTATTAACGGGCACTTGGTAGGTGTAAACGAATTAACTCCTGGAATGTCTTTGGCTGTGTAAAATGCTATTACACCTGGAAGTTTCTAAAATAAAATACAAATAATAACGTCATCATTTAGTAAAATCCTTAAAAGCTAAGTACCTACTTATTATACAGAGTAATAAATAAAAAAGCAAAAAATCATTAGCATCTGAATAATCAAGCATCAGATTTTAAAATATTACTAGAGTAATAGAATCAAACTAATACTAACAATAGCCGCAGTAGTGTCAAAATTGCTTATGATGCTTCCTGGTCTCGCATCAGCAGTCACAAAGGCCGCAAATACTTCATTAGGTTGCGAGAGGAGATCATTTGCGAAGGTAGCTTCACCACTACATTGTACTAATCCTTCTAATTTTGGTATTGGCTGATTTAAAGGCCAAACACTTTTATCCGTATCAAATATTTGAGTCCCGCGGGATATATGCCTCTTTATGGTTTCGGCTCCTGACTTTTGTTTTGGATCTATTTTGTTGCTCGGGCATAAACTTAAGATAGCCTAAAAAAAACAATACAATCTTACAGGCATGGAAAGAAATGAAACGTAAATAGTTTTTAATACAATGTAATGAAGCATCCTCTGTTATATGCATATTCCATTTTTAAGTTGTCATAATGTACTTACTTTGTAATATAATGCGATAGCCAACATTTTCCTGTAAGCAGCCGAGGGTTCAGGCGGTGCTTCTTCAGGTAATATCGCTTTTGACAAAGAATTCAAAGCTAGTTGCAAAGTTCTGTTAGTAAAAGGATCTTTCCCGGCTAGAATTTCTTCTGTTTTTCTAGCGTGGACAAATGTTGGTGATATGCTTCCATAAACTATCCGAACGTTTTCTAACCATTTTGAATTTTCTTTGAATTTGAATAGGAATCCAGCATTTACTACTGCGTGGGCATTTTGTGATCTGGGCATTATCTAGAATTGCCAAAAAATAGGTTATGTTTTGAAGTAAAGCAAAAACTAAGTTAATGTTTATAGAGTTCATGCTATACACTAAAATAAATATTACCTTATATGTTTTAAGTTTAACGCTTGATGACAATGGTGGTAACATTATATTGACGATTATTTTACCCCTCATGTCTGCTTTCAAGAAATTTGTTAAAGACATCTCTTTCATGGCATTAATACTGTCAGCTGCAAATAAAAAACTTGATCGTTTGTTAGGATCTTAATATCTTGAAACCGGATTAGTCTATTCTTACCTATTGTAATCATAGCTCCAACAGTTTCGAAAATCAAAAATAAATCTGATTGAAAAGCATTGTTGTGGTATTTTAAAAATAAGTTTCCACCAATTGTCCCAATCTAAAATCAAATATGTACAATAAATATTTTCGTGATATTCAATAATATACTTATCTTAACAGGGTTCAGAAAACACAAATGTACCTATTTAAAAATAAACTTAATGCACTTACATTTCTGACGGGAATATGAGCAACCAAATCCAAATGGTCCCACAAAACTTTTAAATAAGTGAAATCTTCGTTTGTCGATGAAATTTCGATAAATAATTCCATCATTTCAGTTAAAGGCATTCCTGCCCCAATTACTAGATTAACATCTAATGTGAATCCTTTAAGTTCCACTACACTAAATATGTCTATTAAAATCGGAGGATAGTCGGTGACGTGGTATACCCCTAAAATAATACATTTGATATTTAGTAGTGTTCTATTGTAAATATTCTTACATTTTATTGTAATGATGGATAATTTTATCATAAAAGTTTCTTACAAATATGATTTTTAGTATTTGATTTCCATAATAATAGTTCTTTTCCATATACACTTTGAGGATTATCGAAGAAACAAGAAGGAAAGAAAGACAATAACATACCTTGACCAGTATTACCAGCAATCAATTTATAATCCCTATGTTCTGATATGACTTTGAAAACATCTCTTAAAGTGTAGGTTTTAAACCATTTATGTTTGCCGCAGTTTATTACTATCATTTTATTATGACTTCTTTCAATAACACACCAATCATCTTCAGTTTTGGTTCCTCCAGCTTGATTATTTTTATCTCTGCGACATTTACTTTTGTGGATACAGTTTTGACCACATTTTACAGTAGACAAATCTTCTAAGTCTATAAGTTTATTCATCAGCTCTTCGTCCACATTGTTGGCAAATGTTTTAAATGCATCAGCAATAGGTCTGTATCCAGTACACCGGCAAATATTACTTGCAAACGAATTTTCTACCTCTTGCATTGTTAAATTATTCTTTTTGGATTCATAAATGCTGTTTGAAAGAAAACAAAGTTTCTATTTTGTCATATAGACATTTTGTGTATAAGAAAATTGACAACAGTATTGCCTAAATGTAAATTTATGACTGGTGAAAACAATAGCAATTAAATATGTTTTCGTTGAATGTTAATAATGGTAATTAATTAAGACTACGTACCTACATAATATTTATATTAATATATCATACGCTCAGGTTAATCAAATTATTTATAAGATTTGAACTAAAAGGTACTTAATTAGAGTGATAAGTGGGTATGTTAAGAGGTTAAACATTCACATTAATACAATAATGTCACTTTTGGCTAATAATCTAATGGATGTATAATACAAAGAGTTTAATACTTTGGGCTAATCTTACACCATTTATATTCCAATAGCGGCTGGGTAGAGTACTATGATCTTTGATTATTTGGATTTGTCTTCACCCCGAATAGCCTCTAATAATTTTCTCGGTAGTTAGGTAAGTATTATACTTACCTAACTACCGAGAAAATTAACGAAATAAAATATATCTTTCTCATAATTTTTCAGAAGTTAGCTAGTGTATTAAAGGATACCTATACATGTTCATGACCCATCCTGGGGTACAGTATCCGCACTGGGTCCCATTGAACTTGGCGAGTCTGGTCTGGATGTCGTGGTAGCTAGTAATTTTGCTGCCGATACCTTCTACCGTGATTACTTCCCAGCCTTGGCAAGATAATACCGACACTAAACACTGAAAATGTTGCTATTATTGTATTTTTGAAAAGATATTTAATGTTTATAAGCAATTTCATTTTAAGGAATAGGTCTTCAATATAGTTTTCAAGAAAATCCTTACGGAGTTAACAGAGAACAACTTGACTTCGTTTGTAGGTGGCAATGCTGCGCGCACGGCGACGACGCACGCGCCGCAACCTCCCTCATGGCACATCGCTTTAGTGCCGCGCAGTTCTGCCACATTCCGTATGTACTCATTCAAGGATACGTCTGGACCGAATCTACCATCCACTAAAATATATTAAGAGTTTGAAATATTTTGGTACTACATTTCAATGTCCCCTTCGTCGGGCGTGGTTCGTCTTAAATGTTTTGCTTTTATTATTCATAAAAAATATAAAATCGGAGATCTCTAAGCCTCCTGGAACTATAATATTATGTTTTGTCTTGTTCTTACACGTAATATTTTGTGTAAGGGTAAAGACGACAATACGTTTAGCTTTAGGAAATGTTTTGGACGTTTTATATTTTAATGAAAATGATGGTAAGCATTTTTTGGCTGGGTGTCGCGAAAATTTCAAAAAGGGTAGTTTTGAAGTAATGCAACAGAATGAAAATAATATGCCAGTGGTTGTTACAGTTAAAGGCTTAATTGATCAACATTTAGGTGGGCTGGATCAAGGGCTTGGTACAGAAAGCTGTAGCTTTCGACAGGGCACCTAGGTATTGTAAAACGGATTACTCTTACTCTCAGCTTGAACACAATTTTCGTTAAATCCTATTCTGTATCTTTGGCCCAACAAATAGTAGTGTTACTAACCTCATCAATCATTTGAAATTATACTCAAAATGTTAATAAAACATTTTTCTTACCCTCATATTGCTTTCCATTAATCTTGAACACAATTTTCGCCATTGCCTCTTCAGGTCTGTAGCCCAACTAATTTGTTGCTCAGAGCAGTGTTACTAACCTCTCAATCATATCAAATGATACCAACACATTGAATAGAACTTGTTAAATTTAATGTTGCTAGCGGAAATAATTATGGAAATGGTAACCTTTTGTAATGAGCACTTTGCTGTCAATTTACTATGTGTTAACTCAAATCTGTGTAATATAAAGAATTGTTTAATGCACCTACTCCATAATTTTCATAATGGCACCCATATTGTTTGTTTCGTCTTCATTGTCAGATAATAAAAGAATATAGTTATTACCTAAATACCATTAGGTACCTTTGCACTTTGCGGAGGGTTCGGCAGTTTTAAGTATTTAGTTTTTATTGTTTGTTTACAGGGAAACCTTCAATATGCCACCGGTCCACGGGGATAAGTCGGGGGAGTAAAAAGTGATATTCTTACCAATTAAAACCACACCGTGGCTAGGACAGTTCATGGAGGGTTCTAGTGAGTGGTAGGATCATAGTGTATCCTCTAAAAATCATCCCAAGGTTCCCCTCGCTCATTGCCATAGTTTATTATGTCTTAATGATTATTGCCTCCAATCCACTAACCATTCGTAGTTCGTTTTAATTGCGGGGTTTTCTTCAAGATATCACAAGCAAAAAAAAAATTTCTAGAGGTGACAATCTTTTAAAATAATAGTCCTATTATATAGGTATATATTTAAACCACTATTTTATTATTGCTAACGTCCAACATATAAATAAGTTTTTTTTTTCAAAATATGTGTTTTAAAAAACACATAGGTACTAATCTGTTCGTTTAAGACCTTTTCTTAAATGAATTTTGGTAAAGAGATAGACCTTGCAGAAACCTATTTTTTTTCTTATTTTACTGTCTTATCTTACTAGGTGTTGCCCGCCGTTTTACTCGAATCGAATTGACGGTTTTCTTTGGATTCGAGTAACACCGCGGGCGACTGCTTGTAAGGTACCTATCTATATCTATAGTAATATAATAAAGAGGAAAGATTTGTTTATGATCAATATATTTGGGAACTACCGAACCGATTATAATAAATCTGTCATAATTAAAAAGGATTTATTACAATATTTCTGAATAACATAGGCTATTTATTAACCAGCAGGATAGCCGGCATCCTATGCGGACGAAGCGTGTAACTCTCCAGTAATTATTTATTTATTAAGGCATATCAACAATAATAACATAAACATTGGTAAGTAGCAAATAGTGGGATATGGACATATGTTAAAATCAATAAAAGATATGCACAGCATTTACAATATTTAAAGTTAAGTAGAAAAACTAATATTAAAATTATCAGTATAATATACACACGACACGCATTTATTCAGAACATAATTATTAGATGAATGAACAGTTTTTTTTCTATAGTATTTTATTAATACCGTAATAACAATAACCATAAAGAAAGTATACATTAAATAAATAAAAATTAAAGACAATATAGGTTGGAAAAATGAGAAATTAAATGTCCTAAGAAGGCTGTAAAGTAATTGTAATTGAGAAAGTTATTCGTAATAACGTAATTAATTACCAATCGTGTAATTATACGTAGTCCGCAGTAATTATAAAAACTAATAATTATACAATTGTATTATGAGGACGGCTACTTATTGAGCCAGACATTATTTTTGGGTTTAATTAGAAGTTCGAATAATACATGATGATTTATTCAATCAATGTTTCCCTTTTTTTGTCGAGGTTGGAAATGCTTTATGCATTACTCACAATACCCACCGCTACGGGAAGAGCGATGGGGTGTGTCGGACAACCCTCTGATAAGGGCTATCTACCGACTAAAACCAACCTCGGCGGTTCGCGTCACTTAGTGCCGGGACTACGGGAGCGCTGTAGCATTCGTCCACAGACATTCAAGTCTCGCAAGGCAACCGACTCAGTCACCCGTGACCATGGATGCTATTAGACATCGTGAATTAAAATAATATCAGTATTCGTAAACAAGTAACGTTAGTTCAATGAGTAAATTATAGTTTTCACAGCCGGAGGACTTAAAAAAAACCGAAATTATTTCAATACAAATTTATTAATATAAGAAAATTATTACAATTATAATATATGCTAATTTTAATCTAAGTTCGGACGATGCTAGTACCGAAGTGACGATGTCCAAGGTTTCAACACAAGCCTCGATTTCCATACACGTGCAGTCGAGTCAGCGATTCCGTGGATGGCCTCGATTGCGGTTGCGACATTTCCTTTACTTGTTAGTTGAATTATAATATTTAATTAATTGTCCTGATTCATCAATTCGTGTGGATGCTGTGCATGTAACACCTCCACCCTCAGATCAGCAACTATTTGAGTACGTTGAGCGAAAATGTTGCTGGTAAAGGATTCTGGGCTCCAGATGGTTCTGCTTCTTCATATTGATGATTTTCAGCGGGTTTATCTTGAGGTTGTGGGCTGCTTATTCGGGTACAGATTTTGTAATGACGTATCATGACTATGACGAACAGCACAGTTGCAGTTAGGAGTATAACATAAATTGGTATGGTGGTATGATAGATGGCTTGATTGAGTTCAGCGTGGTCCAATTGTACTGGATGCTGCATAAGTATCTTTTCTTCAATGTTATGTAGGCTTTTCAGATGTAGTGAATTCAGCTTCATATGGGGCAGAGTTGTGTCGTCGATATCTAATTCCATAGGTATTTCGGTAATTTTCAGTGGTTGTCCTTTGATTCGATCGTTAGTATTTATAATAGTAAATTCTTCAGTGCGTATTGAACACGTTTGCGGTATCGTGGCAAGATAACTTCCATGAAGAGAAATAAATTCTTGACGTTCGCATTGCAGTTCAGCTTTCGTGGGTTCAGGGAATATAAGTGTGTAACGCCTGTCGTCCAGCTGTTCCATCGCCTCCTTGTTGAGTATGATCTTCGTTGGTCGGCAGGTTTTATCCAGAGATTGATTGTAGATGAGATGCTGGATGCAGTCGAGATGTCCTCTGGTTTGGAATTGGATACCTCCCTCGCAGAGATGATACCGATTGAACTTCGGGCATTCAGCCTCTATGTACTTGAAAACTTTTCCGTTGGTTGCAAGGTAAGGATAGGAGGGAATAAGGATATGCATTAATTTGTTCGGAACTATCGCTAATCTGTATAATACGAGATTTTCGGGAGATATTATTGGCATCTTAAATATTATAACTATTCTTTTTCCTGAATAAAAGTAACCTGGTTTAATTATGGTATAATATTCTCTTAAATCGGCATCTAGTATTTTATCTAGACCGTATATTGATTTTAATTTACTAATCATATTACCTAATGTATCTATACTTAACATACTATGATGTGTGCTCGATGCACGAATTAATGCTAAAGTATCCTCTATCCTAGTTATTTCTATAAGTAAATCGTCTGCATTGTCATTGATAATGGCTAAAAGCTGGGCAAAGTTCGCATATCTTAAAAGATCTGTTGTTGCTGAGCTTTTATCTTCTAATAATAATTCTAACGTATTATTAATTTTTATCTGATTACTTACGATATTTGAAAGTATTTTACTATATCTAGACATCCAAATCTTATTAAGGCTTATGTGCTCATTTAATTCTGTTACTAATTTTTGGTTATCATTTTCTAAAACATTTATAGCATTATTATATAATTTGGCATCATTATGATCTAAATTTCCTGTTATACTTTTTATGACGGATCCTAAACCATCTATTAAGCCTCGTTTACTACGATTAGGTTCCAAGCTTTTTAACTGAGACTTAATATTTTCTAATTTGTTTGATAAATGGTTCATCTGCAGTTCGTATAAACGAAAGGTTTGGTTGACTAATTTTGTTTTAAAATGATCAATTTGAGTTGTTACAGAGTAAAGTCTTTCTTCGATGTCAGTCAGTTCTATGTATTGGAGAAAGGAGTGGTAATGTGTAATAAGCCTTGCTTGTCCAAGTTTGAATGGTAAAAGTCCAGGTCCATCATCTAAGCTTTCAAGTCTTATCTCGAGCGCCAGTGTTGGGTGAAGGATCATTACCATGAGTATCCTGTAACAATTTCGATGTTTTAGGAACGCGTTTGAGACGTGATTTTGCTATGGGGCCTTTCTTTTTAGAGGTATAAATATGTATTGGTAAATCGGCTAGAACAGTATCTTGAGTGTATCTGGGTGCTAGTTTTTGTCGACTGGCTACTGGATTGCTAATAAATACCTGTTGCTCTGGTTGGTATTCTACTTCGGGCTCTCTGTCTTTATTCCTATTCTCTATTATGTTGGTGCGATTAGCGAGCGTGAAGTTATTAATAAGTTCATATACTGTCTTCATTTGGTCTCGGTGTGTTAAAACATATTGTTGCATGAGGTGTTCTGTCATGTTAATGCCGATAGGGTCTCTAGGGTCAAAGTGTCCTCTTATTATGTCATGCGGTCTGCATTTAGTAAAACTATGGATTGAACTATTGTAAGCTAGTATCGCATAGGGCATGAGGTTAACTACGGGTTCGTCCTTTTGTCTTAGTCTTAATATACGCAAGTGTTCCAGTAAGGTAGAGTGAAATCGTTCAACGATACCGTTGTCGTTAGGGGAATGTGCTAGTGTTCTATGGTGGTTAATCTTGTGTAATCTTGTGAATTCTGAGAATAGCTGGTTTGTGAACTCGGTCCCATTATCTGTAACTATTGTTAGTGGGAGGCCATGATGCGTGCAAAAATTTAGAGCTCCTTGTAAGATACTGATAGCAGTGCCATCACGTAAATAGTATGCCTGGCCATACTTAGAGAAAGTGTCTACGATAGTTAGGTACTTTTCATTCTGAGCGGTAAAAAGATCCATATGTACTATTTCAAATGGTTTGGATGCTGGAGGTACGATATTAAATTGAGGTTTAATAGGATTTCTATCGTATTTGGTTTGTCCGCAAATTGTGCACTCATTAATGTATTTAGATATGTCATCCTTCATCTTTGGCCAGTAATATTTACGGGAAAGAGCAAGATAACATTCAGTTATTCCCCTATGGTTTGTTTTACCTTCGTGATAGTGTTTAATAATCTCCTGCTGTCTTAAATATTCTTTTACATCCTCTAGTTCTGATTTTACTAATACCAAATTCATAGCAGAGTTTTTAAAGTTACTTTGAATGACAGGAATAATCGAATACATACCTAAAGGAGGCGTTATTTTGATAGCCGTTTTAACTTTGGGGTTAACGTATTCCTTAATGGCGTTAACCACATCTTGCTCTAAATTAGATTCTGAGATTTGGATGAAGGTGCGAGTATGTGTGTCGAAGGGTTTAGTTGCAGTTGTTTTTCGTTTAATATCTCCTACTATAGTAAAGCATAGCTGTCGATGGAACTTGTTTAAAGGTTCATCTGAGATGGGGACTTCTAAGATAGGATTTTCTGTACTAGTGTGTGCGGTAGCTGTTGTGGAGCCTGCCTGAGAAGGTGGTCGTTCTGAGGGGTTAGCAATCATCGAGTCGGTCTCTTCGTTATTTATCTCTATACGTGATAATGCGTCCGCGTTAGTGTTACATTTTCCTTTCTTGTATATTATGGTATAGTCATACTCGCTTAGTTTTAGTCGCCATCTAGTCAGTCTGGAGTTAGGTTCTTTTAGGTTCATTATCCATTGTAAGGGTTTGTGGTCGGTTAAAATTTTGAATTTACGTCCAAACAGGTAAGGTCTGAAATACTTTGTAGCCCACACTATGGCTAAAAGCTCTTTCTCAATGGTGCTATAGTTGGTTTCACTATCATTTAAGGTTCTAGATGCGTAACAAACGGGCTTATCTGAACCAATGTTGCCTTGAGATAGAACGGCGCCTAAGGCTACGTTCGAAGCATCTGTCGTTAAAATGAACTCCTTAGTAAAGTCTGGGTATTGTAATATAGGGTCGTTTGTCAGTAGTGTCTTACATTTGTTAAAACAGTCAACATATTCGGCGTCTAAAGTTATCTTGTTAGTTTTTTTCAAGCATTTAGTCATCGGCTTGGTAATGCGGGCGAAGTCTGGTATGAATTTTCTGTAATAGCCTAACAGTCCAAGAAATTGTTTAATTTGTTTAGGGGTTTTCGGTAATGGGTATTTTTCTATAGCTGCAATTTTGTCAGGATTAGGCTTAACGCCTTCACCACTAATTACGTGACCTAAAAAGGCGGTTTCCAACTTTAAAAATTCAGATTTATCCATCTGGATTTTAAAGTTAGATTCCTGCAATTTTTTAAAAACCTTTTCTAAGTTACTGAGGTGTTCTTGTAGTGACGTACTAAAGATGATTACGTCATCAAGATACACAAGACAGATTTCATTTTGAAGGCCTCTTAATACATTATCCATCACCCTCTGGAAGGTAGACGGAGAATTTTTCAAACCCATGGGCATACGCAGAAATTCAAAGTGCCCATGTTCAACGTTGAATGCGGTTTTTGGAATGTCATCAGGGTGCATTTCACACTGATAGAAACCTGATGCTAGGTCCAGGGTCGTGAAATATTGGCAGTTACCAAGCTTGTCAAGTATGTCAGTTATGTTGGGTATCGGGTATTTGTCGTCTATGGTCTTCTCATTCAATTTACGGAAGTCTACAACTATGCGCCATTTTTGTCTGCCTGATGCATCGGCCTTTTTAGGAACTACCCAAATAGGTGAGCTCCAGGCTGATTCGGATGGTCGTATGATGCCTTGATCCAGCATCTTAGTTATCTGGTCCCTAACTTCTTGTCTATGCACAAATGGATAACGGTAGCTTTTTGTATACACCGGCATCTCATCGGTTGTTCTAATGCGGTGTTTAATTTTATTTGTGAAAGTTAAGGGTTCGCCCTCAACATAAAATACGTCAGCATAGCGGGCACATAAAGTCTCTAAGTTAATTTTTTCTTCGACATTTAAATGATCGGTGCGTAGTCTAGATAGAACTTCTCTGACGCGTCCTGGGTTTTGTTCGGTACGCGTGCACTCAGTATTAAATATTTCAGCTTGCAAAGGATGATCAAATGTAATAGTTATATCGCAATCGGTCGGGTTCTCAACTTCTACGATTCCGGTGTAGTCTGTAACTTGAGTAATGCACTCATGTATAATGCAGTTATAATTAATTTGCTCGGGTATGAATACGTCACCGTCCGGGTTATAAATAGGCACATGAAGTAATTTTGACGAGTGAGCGGGAATTATTTCCTGGTAACTGGGTTTTTTACACTGATAGAAACTAATCGGCACTGTAGTATAATCGGTTATTAATAAGTTATTTTTAAGATCAATTTGAGCTCCATCCAATAAATCTAAGCCTATAAGACCGTCAAAGTAATTATGGAATTTATAAACAAAGAACTTAACATTTATAGGGTTATTGAACTCTGGAAAATTTGGAATCGTAATTGAATGTTCGTGAACGCTAGAAACTCGTGAGTTTGTAACTTCGAAAGGGTCAAAGTTTAATGGAATGTGTGAAAAATACTTATCGACTGCTTCGGGACTAATAAATGACTGATTAGCCCCTGTATCTACCAATAATTTAAGTGGGGGATCAGATGTCTGTATGTACCGTAATTCCCTTTTAGATTGTATATTTAATTCTATTTTGAGCCTTTGCGAGACAAATCTTTCTGAAAATCCTGTTCGGTATTACTAGTGGATGGCTTTGGCTCTTCTAAGCTTTGAACGTTGTTAAAATTGCGAAATTCGACGCTATCCTGTTCATAAGGACGACAATCAGGTTCATATTGTCCGTAGTCGTAAAAGTCTGAAGGGTCATAAGAATCGTAAAAGTCGTAAGTCTGATCGTAATAATCGTCGTAATAGTTATTGTCATATTCGGTCATCTCATTAAAGTTCATCTCGCGTGTTTTAAAATAGTTAGTAGGTGGCGGGTTTCCCGATTTATTCCAGTCGTGTCCCGATGGCTTTAAGGGCTTGGACACGAAATGACTAACACCACTCATTGGCTTCGGGCCAGTGTACTGTGGGGGATTCCTATGGGGTAATTTAAATACGTTGCTTTGGGGGTTGTAATTCGGCGGGGGTGCGCGAAACATCTGATGAGTACGACTCCACATATGAGGGTTACGCTGGGGTACCTGATTATGCTGAGCAGGTGGTCTCCAATATTGCTGGTGTGGTGCCATAGGCATAGGCTTATACCAACTGGGTCCTGCATTTGGGAAGCTGAAAGATTTATTATGCATGGTCGTAGGGACCGTGTGCGGCATTTTAGCGGTTGAATGCAGTTGCTGGGTGCTCGGATTACGCCGTTCCGGAATGCCTTCGTTGCGCTGTTGTAAATATATGACATTCAATTCAGTTTGTACAAATTCCAGGGCCTTTTCGATTGTTTCTGGTCTCATACATCTAATACGAGATCCTAGAGGTTCCTTAAGACCTCGAACATAAGATTGCAATGTTAATTTACGATAAAGGTCGCGTTTTGCATCGATTGTGGTTGAAATTGTTTCATGCAAGGACACATAAGTCATGATAGTACTGAAAAGGGCCTGACATTTGTCATAATATTCTTGTGGAGGTACTTCCTTGAGACAATAAGGACATGTCATTGTAAAGGGCAGTTTCGTCCCTTTGGTCGGAGAAATTATTTATCAATGCATTGCGTATACCTGCCCAATTTTCTGGTATGCCGTTAGTATTTAAAGTAAGAGCAGCTGAACCTTTTATTTTATTTAAAATACCATTTATCAAACATATGTTACTTAACTCATGTCCCGGCTCATTTTTCATATACTGCGCAACAAGTTGGTCGCATATTTTAATAAAACGCGTTAGAACGTTCGAATTACCATCGAATTCTGGTACTAAGCGCAAGGCTTTATAGATAGTGTCGGGATCGTAAGACATTTCTGAAGGGCTACTGAATAGCGAACTTATTCCTAAATTACCTAAATCTATACTTCTACTAGAATCTAGTTCCCTATGCCTGCTAATCTGTCGGGGTAAGACAGATTTTTCTCCCGTTTTCCTTGGGTGAAAATTTTTGAAATAGTTTGATAAATGATTAAAAGGAAGGACAAGGAAGCAACACTTAAAAAAGTTTCAAGGACTTACATATACATGGTTTCCTTCGTGTATCGATGGCTGGATACGTCCTCGGCCGCGTCTTCTATGTTCGGATATTCGACAGGGTACTTGAGAATACCGACAGCGACTGTACGGAGTCAGCAGATTAACGATTTTTGGAAATCTATACCACGCCGCGCACTGCCTCGAATATCCTACCGACTGCGCCAATTATAGTTTTCACAGCCGGAGGACTTAAAAAAAACCGAAATTATTTCAATACAAATTTATTAATATAAGAAAATTATTACAATTATAATATATGCTAATTTTAATCTAAGTTCGGACGATGCTAGTACCGAAGTGACGATGTCCAAGGTTTCAACACAAGCCTCGATTTCCATACACGTGCAGTCGAGTCAGCGATTCCGTGGATGGCCTCGATTGCGGTTGCGACATTTCCTTTACTTGTTAGTTGAATTATAATATTTAATTAATTGTCCTGATTCATCAATTCGTGTGGATGCTGTGCATGTAACAAGTAGGCTTCATAAAATTGATTACAAAAAATAAACAAAAATGTACTGGTCTCTAACACTTATGCGAATATAAGACATTGAAATTAACCATACCAACACCTCAGTCCACCCGTGACCATGGATGCTGTAAAGGATCCGAAACGTCGGGAATAAAAAATATCAATACAACGCGATAAAATCCGTAAAAAGTAGTTTTATTTCAATAAACAAAAATGGTTAAAAAAATATCATTAAAAGTAATTAACATTTTAATTTTATGCTGGATAGTGAATGTACAGTCGCCAGCAGGCCAAGGTATACAAAACTGTCGAATTTCTCCAAATGATTAACCTTAAACTGTTGAAGATGAAGTTCAAAATCAACTGAGAAAAATTGACATTTTGTGGTAACTTGAGCTACTGGTTGCTGACGTCACAAACCTTTGCACGATTCAAATTTAATCGTTTTGCAGGGACAGATTATACCCTCTATAATTATGTAATTTTAACGCAAAACAATCTTACAACCTAAGAACTTTATTGGTCAATTAAGATAATTAAGATACATTTTACAAAATAATATTTATATTTAATTAAATTTTACTAGGCCTTAAATAACTCAATATGTAGAAATAAACAACTTCCCTATTCATAATGAAGTAATATTATTAATAAAAATAAACGCCTTTTTATTTTTTTAAATGGATGAAATACTTAGCGAGTTACGCATGGATTTCCGTTATTTTTAGACGCGAGAACATGCAGCTGTTTCGATGGTCACTTGTGTCGTGAACACGTTTTTATATTCCATTGTAATATGAAAAATCTTTTTTATTTATTTATCTTTTATTTTAACTTGAATTGCAATAATTTCTGGAACTTACGGTAATATAATAATTATGTAGAAGATACTACCAGCTGTGTCAACCGCGATATTTTTTTTCCTAGAAGGAATATCCCAAAATCCCGTCTTAATTGTTTTAGTTGTTTATCAGTCAAAGTTAGAGTTTTATGAAAAAGGTACCTAATATTCAATCATTTTAAACAGACAGACAATCAAGTTAGGACAGACGATTTGTTATTGAAAACTAAGTAATTTTTAAATATAATTTTACTGAAACAAAAATAAAAAAAGTTATTAATTCTTGTTATCAATTAAAATAATGACAATCATACATTTAATAATATGATGTTTGCTTGCTGGCTTGCAAAGATTATCAAAATGATATTGTATTCAGTTCATTGAAGAAAATAACATTGATCAGATACCAAAGTTTCCAGTGTATTCCCTAGATGGCGTTGAACAATGTATGTTTTCTGAATCGCGCTATGGTTTCGTTACCACAAATAGTACTTATGCTTCTAGATTTTTAGGGTTCCGTAGCCAAATGGCAAAAAACGGAACCCTTATAGATTCGTCATGTCTGTCTGTCTGTCTGTCCGTCCATCCGTATGTCACAGATTTTTTTCTCTGAAACTATAAGAGCTATGCTGTTGAAACTTGGTAAGTAGATGTATTCTGAGAACCGCATTAAGATTTTTACAAAAAAAATGAAAAAAAAATTGGGGGTTCCCCATATTTAAAACTTAAACTCAAAAATTTGTTTTTCATCATACCCATACGTGTGAGGTATCTGTGGATAGGTCTTTAAAAATGATATTGAGGTTTCTTATATAATTTTTTTCTAAACTGAATAGTTTGCGCGAGCTTCCAAAGTGGTAAAATGTGTGTCCCCCCCCTGTAACTTCTAAAATAAGAGAATGATAAAACTAAAAAAAATATATGATATACATTACCATGTAAACTTTCAACGAAAATTGGTTTGAAAGAGATCTAGTAAGTGGTTTTTTTTAATACGTCATAAATCGTAATGGCACGGAACCCTCTGTGCGCGAGTCCGACTCGCACTTGGCCGGTTTTTTTTTATATTCGGATTGTGTTGTTTAATTTTTATAAAAAGGCTTCTGCGGATATTGGCTTATTCAATCAATTTAGATTTAATAAATAAAAAAATTAATGGTTCATTTTAGCAATTTAATATTTAAGATCTTTGCATTCGAGAAATCGAGACAGTTTATTACAATGAACTAACAGTGATTTCAGAATTTCAGAATAAATAATATCCAAAGATATTGCAGAAGTACAATAACTACAATAAGAGCATTATTCGATTATACGACACAACAGGATTCCGACATGTACCTAATCGTAACACGACAAATGCTTTTGTGGTAAGTATGTAATGGAAAACTTTAATTGACATTAGGTAGCTGTCTCCATACTGAAAAGTGCTTCTACAAAGTACAGTTTGTTCGAAATAAGTAAGCCGATCGGAAGTTAGCCGTTCCGAACTACCGCGGTGATAAAATCGTTTAATTAAGAGTTTTAATACATAAATATCGAAATTAGTTAACAAAATCATTAGAAATGTGAAACATATACGACTCTAATTAGATTTACACCGACTCTTTCTACTAAAATTTACCACTTCTAAACCACTTGCAGACAACTTCCGATCGGCTTACTTATTTCGAACAAACTGTAGAAAGTAGATACATTTTCCAATTTCTCTCTTTTAAAATTTACAATTTGCTCTAATCTTCCCAAACAAATGGCTATTGTTTTTTTTACATACACACCAATTTCTACGATATACACCAAAGTCAAGTTATAAAACTCATGAATCATAAATTACGAAGACATTTTCGGTTTCAATAACAAATTAGCTTACTAGTGATACAATTTTAACATTACTTGTATTATGTACACAAACAGATTCAATAAAGACAAGAACTCATCAAACTCTATCTGTAAGTCCTCTTCTCTATGTTATATAGAAGATATTTTTTTTCTTGATACTTCGAGGAATTTCTATTTTATTGGTTCATGTTGCTATCTAGATCAGCTGCTTTGAATAAATCCTTGCAGTGTTCATACGCAAATGCAGCTTTATTAACTCTTTTCAACCGACTTCAAAAAGGAGGAGGTTCTCAATTCGTCTGTATGTTTTTTTTTGTATGTTTGTTACGCGATATCTCCGCCAGTTGTGAACCGATTTTAATTATTGTTTTTTTGTTTGGTAGGTCATACTTCAGAGGTGGTCCCGTTCAAATTTTATCGATATCGGTTGAGCAGTTTTGAAAATATCAACAAAAATCTAAAAATTGTTTACATCGATGATATTATCGTTTACTCCGAAACATCGCTGTCTTATTGGAGCAGTGCATTTAGTTGCTAACAATTACTTCTAAACAAAACTTTCCACTAAAAATAACAAAATAAAATTACTTTTAACAAAAAAGTTAAACCGCCTTCAAAAAATATTAAAATAATTTTGTCTAAAACAGTTTGGGAAGTCGGTGGCGAATATAAAAGACCCACTCAAATAGAAGTCACCAAGTAGGTGACTGACTGACCCAAACTGTTTTAGACAAAATTATTTTAATATTTTTTGAAGGCGGTTTAACTTTTTTGTTAAAAGTAATTTTTGCGTTTCTATTTGTGTTTGGCTTTCTTTTATTTTCAGTCGTTTTTAATAATTTTCGGCATATTTTATCGATGCATTAGAAGTATGCATTTTGTTTTGCCAACACTGCTGCACAGCAGCGTCTTTATCCCTTAGACAATAATTCACCCTGCTACCACTAATAAATTTTGCTATGATGGTATTCAAATGCTCTGCAATGTTATTCGTCTGCACCATGGTGGTGGCTTTTATTTTTTTCCATTTACGAGTTGACTGAGTTGCCTTGTAGGTCATAGTTATCATGCATAGTATTATTATTAATGTACACTATACCATACAAAATGTAAATGTGAGTACTATGTCGGTTAGTTTTAACTCGTATAACATTTATTTATATTAAAGATTTCTGAAAGTTTTGAGTATTTCCCATGACCTACGCAAATGTCTTGCTGATCTGGTATCGTTGTACGTCGGGTCATTGGGCTCCCTAAAAAATGGTTGAGCTACACGATGACTGATGTATGCGTTCCGTCAGTTAGGACAGGTCAACTCAAAGCTGGTATGGTTCTTTCTTCAAAAGGCCTGTTCAGATTTTGCCCTATATTGAACTCGCATATAATATAACTATTGTCTGGACTTTAAAAGAGACCATGATTCTCTGAGTTTGTTTCGACGTTTCTTCTCAGAGGTCGTCAGATAGGAAACGTTGACGCCATCTAGTTAAAAAAAAATGTAAAAAAACGACTTGTAAAAGTGTCTTAAAAGATCTATTTACAGAAATAAATATCATTTCATTTCATTTCATTTCATGACCTAACGCAGTATGTGCTATAATTTGGCTCATAATGAATAAAATGACATACCACAGGGATTAGGTTTTCGCCAATACCTTTGAAAAAATTAGATTTACATTTTTCTTTGTCTCCAAGTACATGACATAGATGTTTAACAATCTAGCTTGAAGCAGTTTATTTTCTGAACCAAAGTTATGTGTGGTAATGTCACGCAGGAAGGCAAATGGCACTTAACTGTAACGTTTTCCTTAATTCACTTGGTATTTAGTTTCGATTAGTAGTTTCGGAGCAAGTGATTGCAACATTCAATTTTTTTTATGAAGGTATTATGACCATGGCCATGGCTAACGACGCTAATGTCACTATCACTAATAAGTGTTTCATATTTTATCGCATGTATATTATTACTGTATTTACACATTTCTACAATGGCATCCTATATCATGGCAGTCGACATTTTGGACAAATTCGTATACCACCGAGCTTTATGGGGTCGAATTTCTATTTTTGGCGAAAGCGCAATACATACGTTTCTAATGCCCAACAATATTCTTAGTTTCACAGCCTATTATGCAAGAAACTCCAAATAAAAATTTAAAATCATGTATGATTGCTATGCTCAATATCCGTCTACTACAACTGTAATATGAGAGATTGTTTACTAGCATTTTATACTAACAAAACATACCGCAACCCATTATATAAATATATACAAAAGAATTAAATTGTTGCAATAATTTGTTTCCTCAAAATCGCATCTAATAGAAAATCTTTTCGACTCCGTAATTGAAGAAATTGACAATATGATATTTTTAAATTGTTCACAAGTGCTGAATAGACAATTCCTAGAAAGGAATGAGTGATTCTACCTCCGAACTGATGAACGATCACTTTTATAATGAAACAGGAGATAATAATTAAGAAAGGTCTTGTCTTAAAGTTCTTAAAACCGAAAGTTCAACTACAAAGTTAATTGAAGTAAATGAATATCTTAATCTCATTCAGTGTATAATTAAAGTTCAAAATAAATAATTGAGTGTCGAATCTCACCAAATTTCTTTTTATTTACAAAATATTTAAAAAAAAATGGAGTTTTTCAAATCTTTCCTATTGACAGGTACTTACAAGGACTTAGCGATAACTACGTTAGTTAGATCAAGCCATTAAGTCGACAAATATTTTCCATTCCATCTGCAGAAGGCTTCCAAACATACGTTTTAGATTCCATGTTCCATGAGGCACTTTTCTTCCAGTTCTAGTTGACCATCAATTACGCCTGTAACATCATTACCTACATCTGTTGGTTCTACAGTTTGATCATGTTTCTCAGGGGATTTAAAGACCTGGCTTAGGGTTAATAAGGTGATTTTTTACAGGCTGATGCGTATCGTATTTTGACAAGTCTTGCAGCTTTATTGGCTGTTTTTTCGCTATCCGCTTTTGATTCCAGCTGGCTGGCAAATTAAACTTGCTTGGTAAATAAAATATATTGATCGTGCACTTAAAATAACACTAATGAAACACCTCGTTAAGATTTGATACATTTCGTCCAAAAAACCAGCTAGCAATCTTTTCAAATATGTTTTACATCAATTCGACTAGAAACATGAAACCTACTAAATTATTATTGTACTGCGAAAGTTAATTCTATTCCACGAATTCCTTGAAAAAGTGTCTTCGTACTTTGTCCTGGTCTTCGTTTTGTGTTTCTTTGTACTTTTAACATTATAAATAATTCATAGCAAAATTTATAATTGATAAAAAGGATGTGATGATAATACATATATTACTTTTCTAAAATAACATTATTCTTTTCTTTTAATAAAAAAATAATACAACTTTCACAACTAACTTACACAGGCACTTCATTTAAATATGAAGTAAGTTATAGGCTTTCAAAAATTTCTTAGAATAATTATTGTTCTTGTCAATAGTTAACATTGATTCTTTTGTCTCGAAGAAGTAAGATAAAATTTACGAAGTAGGTATTTTAAGTTATTTTATTTGTTTATTCTAAGGCTAGGGCCATAACTAGGAGCTTCACTTAATTCTTGCTTAGAAGCAATCAAAATAAAAACATTTATTTGCAAGCTAAGTGTATACAAAGGTGTTACATTTTAAATAGTAGTTATAGCTGTTACCTGACCCACTTAGACGCCGCCGGCCCATATAGGGTGGGTCAGGTAACAGCTATAACCACGGAAGAGATAAATAAGATTGGAATGGCCATGTGGGCGGGGCAGGCGCGCCACAGTTATGATTAGGCAATCATAACTCGCCCGAATCATACATTCGCCGCGTTTAGTGTGCTTAGGACTACTTCAGAGAACAGAGCTCCGCTTTAAAATGCCGTGTTGTGTTATTCTTACGTGATAGACAAAAAGTCAGACCTCCAGTATATAGCGAGGAGGTATATCTTTCCGTCTGTAAGTCAAAAATAACATTTATTTACACAATAATTGATAAAAAACATAAAAATATACTAATCACTATGAAATTCCAAACATCAATCATATTATTGCAACCAGTAACAAATAAAATACATTGCCCGATGTGTTCTCGCTTAATCAACGCGATGTCCTAGTTCGTTTGCAATGAACTGCATGCATTGCGTTCTCTACACTTCAACCATGGCCGTTGTTTGTCGTTTGCCGGGGTTGGCCGTGGGTGATGCACGTGAGTGATCTATCGATATCGAGGTGACCGTGTAGTTAAATAAAAGCATCGATAGAATTCTCAACTATATTTACGGTTGGCAAAGATTATTTATGAAATAATATATATTTAATTGATGAGAGTATATTTTTAGTTAGATGTATTTTATATTATATTAATCATTGAATGAATGAAGATGAAGCGGCATGTAGACCATTTTATTTTACTTAGATTTTAATACTGAATAGATACAATACATATAGTCTAGTCAAATCTAAGTCAAATACTATAGGTACCTACCTATTTTATACGTTTTAATATTTGATTCTATTCGAAATATTATGCAATTAATTATAATAATTTTATGTTATAACTCTATTATGTTATGTTAGATTTCCCCTAATTGCTTAATGATTACGTTTTGTTCCAAGGACAGTAATTCTTTTAAATTAAATGAAAATAGTTCTTGATTTTAATGTTCCCCTTTTCCCCATTCAATATAAAAATACATAACAGACTGAGAATGTATCGATAAAAATATCGATAAATTCTCAGTCGGCTTTTCAAGCACTAGCGTATGCTTGTTGCGTGTGTGTGTCTAATGCCTACGAGAGCTTGGTGCTAGTGTGTGAACAAATTGCTGCCCACTGATTTATGTGTGTGTGATTTGATTGTGTGCGAAAAACTTGTAAAGATAATGTTGCGTATGTTTGGGAATTGAAATAGTGGGAGTAAAGCGGCGACACTGGTCCTAGTACAAAATAGCAGCTATGGCCTTTCCAACCTTATTTATCTCTTCCGTGGCTATAACCCACTGTACAAGACTTGACGCTAGACGTGTTATAATAAAATTATTTTAGTGCTTATACATTTACGCAAGTGAAAGTATTTTATATAATAACTTATTATAATTCAAAATACGTGATTCTCAGTTGTAGAATAATGATTAACTAATGCATACATATAGAGAAATATATGTCGGTATAGGTAGTATTAAAAGTAGCATTTTTTAATGTTAATTTAGGTACTTAGTGAGGGATCAAAGTGTAACAAATGGACAGTCTGTTCAAAATAACTCTGCTTGTCTGAAGTTCGCCGTTCCGAACTACCGCGTTGGTAAAATTGTGTTACTAAGTATTTTATACATCAATATCGAAATTAGTAACGAAAATAATCAAAAATGTGAAACATACATGATCTCAATAGCCTTTACAACGACTCTTTCTATTAAAAAAATTACCACTGCGAAACCACATGCGGACAACTTCAGGCAGGCATAGTTATTTCGAACAAACTGTATTGACAACCACGCGCTCCTGGCGTAGCTTTCAGCTTGGCGCGCCGTATAGCTGAAGCCACGTATACCTACGTGACTATGCGTGGCTAATAATTTACGCAAACTTGAAGTGTAAAGGTATGTATGCCTATATACCTTGTCCATTATGAGAACCGTTTTTTGACAGATGGAACTAGTGATTGCAGGAACGTAACAATGCGATTATCGACCCAATTATTGACACTTTGATTACTGTCTAGTAGTGATTATCGATTGTTAGGTTATCGAATCAAAAATGGTGCAACGACGACCAATAATAAATAAATATGTTTAATATTCATCTGATTGTATTAATTGTTGTATAATAATAATTTTCCATACATTTCTTTTCAAAAAGATTGTTTAAATTATATTTTATTGATATAAGAGTGGATGCCATTTTCCGATACTGATTTAATGTCATTGTTCAAATGATTGCAGCGAATACATTCGATTGCATCACTAGACACGGAAGAATGTGGTAGAATGTACCTAAATTTAATACGCTTAACAATAATCATTTTTTTTGGAAAATCCGTTACGTTTATGGTATTATAATGTCTGCAAGGAATCATAATTAAGATAATTGAATAACATAAGGTAGATACTACATTTATTTTGTTACGCATTTCAAAGTTAACTTTTACGTAATCTGGAACAGCTACGCTCTAAGGCAGTCTAAGGCATCTGTCAAAAAACGGTTCACATAATGGACAAGGTATAGGTGTTTGTTTTGTACAGTCACCATCAAATTTCGGAGCGAACAGACTGTTCATAATTATAGGGAAATTAAACTTTATCTCAATGATATCCCATTGAGATAAAGTTTAATTTCCCTATAAGTCTGTTCATTCTAAAACGCTGTATAGTATCGCTGAGATATGGTTTAATTTCTCTAGTTAATAAGATAATTATGAACAGTGTGTTTGCTCAGATATATTTGATGGTAAGTGTACCAGGCTTAGGAGTTGTTTCTTCAGTGGATTGTTATCATACAGATTATTATTATGTAGCTCAACACCCACCGTCAAACCGCTAAACCGGTTTTGTGGGATAATGTATATCTTTTAAGTCTGTATTGTGCCATAATAAAATAAAATAAAATAAATGTGCTTATTTCTATGGGATTTATGAAAGAAAAATGAAAGAAACATTTATTTGCACCGAATACAGGTGGTACCAGATTTAACAATATGGTGCACTATTGTTAAATCTAGAACGATTCATAGTTCAAGCTATATTCTGCATATTAAAAAAAATATAATTATTGATAAACAATTATAATTATAATTTATATTAGGTACTGTTATTACATTACTAACAAAATTTATTAATTTATATATATACCTATTATGGACGGACCGATGCAATGGGATGGATAAAGCAACGTCCGTTGTGTCAGCTAGTAAATAATTATTTAGATAGATATTTGAAAAACCAAATAAACCATTTCCATTAAAATAACGCGTTTTATTTGTTACTTTTTAATAATATTTTCCATAAATTTATTTCAGTTTGAAGTGTTCCAGTTTATGTTCCACAGCCATGAAGATATTTTCTACTGTGCATGGGTTTTCTGTAAAAAAAAATAATATTTATAGAGCAATAAATTAAAAGCAGGCAGTGATAGCCTAGTGATATGACCATCGGACTGCCAAGTCAAAGATCTCGAGTTCGAATCCAAGGCACGCACCTCTGACTTTTCGAAGTTATGTGCGTATTAATAATTAATTATCACGTGCTTAAACGGTGAAGGAAAACATCGTGAGGAAACCTGCATGCCCGAAAGATTTTCTTGACGGCATGTGAAGTCTGCCAACCCGCAGTAGGCTAGCGTGGTGGACTATAGCCTAATCCCTCTCGTTCTGAGAGGAGACCCGTGCCCAGCAGTAGGACAATGTAATGGGCATTGATGATGATGATGATGATGAATGATGATGAAATTAAAAGCTTAGTGATCTTGTGAACATTCAACTGCCAAGTCATAGGTCACGTGATCGGATCTAAGGGAGCGCCTCTTTATGAAATCATGTCAGTTCAAATCAAAAAATTTCCATAGAAGTAAGCAGAAACTACAGAACACTATTTGATACGACTCTTTCATAGTTATTTTGCTTCTTCATTCATATTGTCATACACACGCGCCGGTTGCGGGTTCATATTTTTAATAGATCTTCTATTTATTCATTTTGTTCTACCTATATCAATCCACACGTCGTCATAGCCGGCGTCCAGCCGCGCCGCACGTATCGCTTCCCGTGCCGCATGGGTGAACACTGTGGCTAGGCAGAATGACGGCTCGCCAGTTGCTGCGGACAAATAGTAATTAATACCTACACTTCGACAGTGGAAAACTTCAACTGCAAAAGCGACACTTTGCACAACTTTACCGGAGAAAAGTTTAAGGTGTTTTGACAAAAACACAAAAAAAAACCAATAAATTAATCATCATTTGTCAGCTTCTTCAATTTAGTCCTGAAACTGTTTTTAAAATGGTAACGATTTTATTAAGTAAATCACCACACAATCTACGCAACCGCATTAATTTTGACGTTATTTAAGGATATTTGTATAGAAAGGACCTACTACACCGACCATTTCTATCGGTTGCAACAACAACCTGCTCAAATGGAAAAACTTCACAAGTACACGGGTAGACAATTTCAAAGAATGAAAGTGAAAATAAATCAAGACCAACACTGCCTGGTATTGAGAAGTTTCTTCCTCAGAAAAAAAGCCTCTATCCCAACGACGTAACATTGCAAGCTTGGATAACAAAAATGTGACGAGCTTACCTTTAGATTGTAATACACCTAATTCATTTCTAGCATTTCGACGAAAATAAATCCTCATGTCACATGGAATATCTTTGATTCCTGGAATCTTGTAAGTCCAGGTTCTGTCTGTCAGTAGTTTTCCAGTAGAAGTGTCGTAGGCTAGCTTTTCCGATGTCCAGTACCCCAATCCCATGATGAAGGCACCTTCAATCTGCGAATTTTTAATTTATGGAAAATAATAATGGTTTTCAGCTGTAAGTTGATTGGAAAACAAGAAGAAAGCTGCAGGAATAGATTATAAGGTCGACAAGAACAAGCTCATGAAATAATTTTTAATGTTATCTTAAATTAATATGAATAACTCATTATCATCATCATCATCCACATCGCTAAGGTTGTGCCATCCACCACGGTCCTCTGTGACTTTCATCCAAGTTCACCCACTGACTTGAACTATGTCGTTGACCCATGTTGCAGCTGGCTAACTAAGTAGACGAGACGAGACCAGTATACTAAGTTGACTTTATCGTGTTTTACTGACCTGACCAATATCTATGGCTGGACTTAAACTCCTTCCAGTATCTTGCAAAATATCAACCCTTATAATGTCATGGTTTCCAGTCAAAATATCCAATTCTAATTCTAGTATACCAACAGCATATATATCGTACGGCTTTCCATCAGTTAGGTTAGAGAACATAGACATAGCTTGAAGATCTACTCCAGCAGAGAAAGCTGCAACTATCAGGTCCTCCCATGTTGGCTTGTCCATCTTCTCTCTTATAGGTTGTAACCTGTTGTTGATAATCTCACAGGCTTTTATTATAGCAAATGCAACACTCTCACTACCAATACTTCCTCCATTAAACATGGAGTTTGGTGAAGTGAAACTAGTACTCGATTTAACACTTACTTTCCTCAATGGTATACCTAGTCTGTACGCGCATACTTGTGCTGCTTTAGTATTGATACCTTGTCCCATCTCGATACCTCCATGGATGACCGTAACTGAGCCATCACCATGGTAGACTGATACTATGGCATTGAAATTTCCTAAATAGAATATGCCAAAGGTTAATGGAATAAGTTTTATGGCACGTTTTCTCCATCGATTGTTTTTGTTAAACTCTTCGATTTGATCCCTTCGGTCATCGAAGTTTGCGTCTTTCCGTAATTGGTTTATCATCTCTGGCATTGGATTGTTCTCTGGTGACATGTTTAGTAGTCTCACGTCGATTGAATCCTTGCGAAGTTCAAACGCTATTTTTTCCATTATGTATTCTATCATAGCTACGGCTTCAGCTGTATCTGTAAAATGGTTTTAAATGTAGATAAGAAATATTTATATTCTATGTATAATTAATTGTATAGCTGGGAATGTTTTTTTATAGATAACCAAATTTAAACCAAAATTACCTATAAAATGAACAGAATATCGATGTGAGGTACCTAGCATAGTATTCATATTCTGATCCATAACTGGTTAGTAACCATTAGTGGTCCTAAGCGTGACTGCTACCGACGCTAGAGGAACTGGGTTAGATCCTCAGGTTAGCAAAGTATCGGGGTATTCTATAAAATTTTCAGTAGCAGCTCGGAGTCTAGATTTGTGTCCAGTCAACGGCAATAGGCTCGCCCCTTATTACATAGGACATACCGTTGAAGCGTTGGTACGTAAATTAGTATGTACACCTCTACCTAACCCTTCGGGATTACAGGCATAATGTTATGTATGACTTAAGGTACAAACTGTTCCATGCGTATTTGACCCAAAACGTGTATCCTAGATACCCTAAGGTAATATCTAGCTTTAAAAATGAAATGAAAATACATAATCAAAAGTTTACGTAGCTCAGGAGCCCACGTAGTTTCAATTGTAATATGTACAAGTTTATTTATTTTCAATTCATCATAAATTATTTATTTCGCGAATTTTATCCTAATATTATTCTGTACGTTCCGTTAACGTTTTGCTCGAAAACTATAGACTAGCTTTCGAATGTTTTTGGCTACAAGATTATGTAAATTAAGCGTACTTACAGGGGGCTCTGCACCAAATATTGGTAGGTTTATCCGTCAACACACTATTGGATGAGACATACCACCGCTTAGAGTTATAGCAATTCTTAAAATGCTTTGCCGTTATGGCCGTCAGAACTTCATTATAACTACAGCCTGCATCTTGGTAGAAAGTATTCTTGAGGTACTGGATTTCACCTTCAGCATTTACTTTGATCTGCAAGATTTTTATCAGTTTTTTTTTTGTAATTCATTTGGTGTATGGCTTGGAAATTTTGAGATGATGATTTAGTAACCATCAACAACCCCCAATAATTATTGTCCCATTGCTGGGCATGGGTCTTCTCTCAGACCGAGAGGCATTAGGCTATAGTCCACCACAATAGCCTACTGTGGGTTGGCACACTTAAGACGTCGCCAGAAAAAAATCTAAATGTGCTGGTTTTCTGACGATAATTTCCTTACCATTTAAGTCCGTGATAATTAATTATTAAAACACACATGAATGCTAAGAGTCAAATGATTTAAACTCGAGACCTTTGACTTGGCAATCCAATGTTCATATCAGGCTATCACTGCACATACATATTGCTTATTTCTTATTAATGATCTACATAAATAATTTATTTTTATTTGATAGTGTATTTGTTAAGTTTTTCACTTTATGTAATTGACGTGAATAAAGACTGTTCTAATCAAATGAAAAACTATAATGCCAACTAACAGACTTGGCATTATTTCCATTGAAGAGAGAATACATTTTTATTATATAAAGTAATTTGAATTGTTGCAATAATTTGCTACCTCAAAATCGCTTTTAGTAGCAAATCTTTTTCCAATAGACTGCATATTTGTCTGCATTGGCAATATCATTCTGCAGGTCCTGTTGAGTAGATGAGTGACTAATGCGGCTAAACAGGCAATTTGAACGGAGCGAGTGATTTTACCTCCAAAGGCACCGCCCAACCGACGAACAATCACGTTAATACTAAAACAGGTTACAATAATTACGGAATTGTCTTAATGATGATGATGAAAAATCTTTTTAGAAAAAATGTATTGGTATTTCAAATCTTACCTACTGACAGGTATTTTCAAAGACCGAGCGATAGCTACGTTAGTAAGATCAAGCCACTGAGTCGACGAATACACTTCCATTCCATCTTCAGTAGGTTTCGCAACACAAGTTTGAGGTTCCATGTAATAATGGTACTGTTGTTCCAGTTTTAATTGACCATAAATTACAGCTTTAACATCATTACCTTCATCTGTTGGTTCTACTGTTTCATCATGCCTCACCCTTTTACTTTTCTCAGGGGATTTTAAGACTTGATCTATAGATAATAAAGGTCTATTTTTACTGACTGATGCGTATTGTATTTTGACCAATCTTGCAGCTTTATTCGCAGTTTTTTCTCTGTCTGCTACTATAATTCCAGCTGGTTGTCCGTAATATTTAACTTGCTTGTTACATAAAATTTCTTCCTCTTCAAACATCAAAATAAGGCCAGTAGGAGTAAATGTATTGTCTCCTGGTATATCTGAAGCCGTGTAGAATGCGATGACTCCTGGCAATTTCTAAAATCAATGTTATTTTCAAAATTACGTATTGGTTAATTTACAGTATCATTGAAAAGACCCTACTTTGTATTGTAAGTAAAATAATCAAAAGGGCATTTCTCATAGTCTCATATTTCTACTGGTAACACTTCGTTCCCTATCCCTATGTCACAAATATAAATAATAATATTATCTCTACTTACAAACGCTTCCGAAGTATCAAAATCTTCGATAATGCTACCAGGAACCTCAATAGCAGTAACGAAGGCAGCGAATACTTCTTTAGCTTGTGCTGGCATATCATTAGCAAACGTAGCTTCACCACTGCATTGTACTAAAGCTTCAATTTTTGGTACTGGCTGGTTTAATGGCCAAATACTTGCATCCGTTTCAAAGGATTGCATGCCTTTTGATTGTGGGCGTTTGATAACATCGCCTCCTGATTTGTAGTTTGGATTCATTCTATTGCTTGGACACAAACTAAGGATGGCCTAGAAATAAGAGTCACTATTAAAGTGCATCTTAAATATTTAGTTTAATACTATTTCATTTTTATTATTACATTAAATTTACTACTTTTTATGTCTCTCTTGTGTCTTTTTATAGTTTCAAGATCGCTGTACCTTGTAATATAAAGACACAGCTAACATCTTCCTGTAAGCCGCTGAAGGTTCAGGTGGCGCCTCCACGGGCTTGATCTCTGCGTACAAAGTCTTCAAAGCTAATTGTAATGTCTCGTCAGTGTAAGGATCTTTTCCGATCAAAACTTGTTCAGTTTGTGAGGCATGTATGAATGAAGCGGATATATTACCGTACACTATTGATGCCTTTTCTAGTAAGTTGGATTTTTTTCTGAACCTGAACATAAAGCCTGCATTGACGACAGCCTGTGCATTTTGCGATCGAGGCATAATCTAGAAGAAAACATGGCTTAATGTTTTGTGTGCCTATCAGATTTAAATATATTTTTCTTTGGACTAACGAATGACGAGCATAGTATATAATTATTAATTGATGTATGAAATATGAATCATGAAAAATTATTAATAAAGTGTGTGTTAGCAGCCAAGTAAATTTTCACCTTTCTTCAAAAACATACCTTGTACGTCTTTATGGAACAGCAGTATGATAACGGCGGCAACATTATATTTTTTATAATTTTCCTTTTCATAGGTGTTTTGAGAAAGTCTGGCAAATTTAAAATAACTTCTTTGTTAACGTTTTCAGCTGTAAAACAAAATTTTAAAAGCACAGTATAAAAATAATTTGTTAAAAAAAAAGTATTTGATCCATACACTATTGTGGTTTTAAATGATTATTTAAACTAGCACAAGCACTTGATATATTTATTTATTGTTAATATTATTCTCTGTCCCTCTCATTCCGAGAGGAGATCAGTACCCAGCAGTGAGACAGTGTATTGGGTCATAGAGCAATATTAGTAATTTTGATATTCCTTGGAACATTGTTCTTACCAATAGTTATCATTGCTCCTATTGTCTCAAAAAGCAAGAAGACATCTGATTGGAATTCATTGTTTAAGTATTTTAAGAAAAGGTTGCCGCCAATCGTTCCGATCTGAAACATTACCAAGAAATGAGTAAAATTTAATTATTTGTGGTAGCCATAATAACAGGCCAGGCGATAATTTATTATCTTCATCCAAAATAGAAGGAACCACTGTTCTTATCAGTTTTTAGCTTCAACTACTTCAAATTATTGGGGGTAAGATATGTTGGTAATATGCATAATTATTTAATATTATAAAGCATCTAAAGATTTCAAAGCTAGGTATTTATTTGTTAATAAAAAACTTTGACTGCCTCGTTAGTCTAGTGGTCCCAGTTGCGACTGCTACGCTAGAGGTCTTGGGTTCGATCCCCAGGTCGAGCAAAGTGTTATTTGGGTTTTTCTATGAAGTTGTCACTAGCAGCTCGGAGTGTGGATTTGTGTCAGGATAATGGCAATAGGCTCGCCCCCTATTACATGGGACCTAAATATACCGGTGAACTGTGGGTGTACATTAAGTACACCTCTGCCTTACCCTTCGGGGAATACAGGCGTGATGGTATGTATATTTTGTTAAGAGAATGAAATTTTAAAGTAGGTAAAATACCACTTACATTTCTCACAGGAATATGAGCTACTAAATCCATGTGATCATAGAATTGTTTTAAATATGAAAATTCTTCTCTCTCAGCGGATAATTTTAGGAAAAGCTCCATCATCTCTGACAGTGGCATGCCAGCTCCTAGTATTAGGTTCACATCAATCGTATAACCTTTTATTTCAGCCACGTTGAATATATCTATCACATTTGTAGGATAATCTGTAACGTGGTAGACACCTGCAAAAAAAATATGTAGCATTTTTTCATATTGGATAGGCCATTTTTTTGTAGCCTCTTTTATGTCCAACGGCTGGGCAAAAGCCTCCGCTAACTCAGTTCAGGATTTTCTATCCTGCACTTTTTCTTACCAAGTTGGCAAAACGATCGAAAATATAATCATAAATATATGTACACTTAGTTTATATATAAAACGACTTACATATAAATAACCTTCACAACAAAAGGCAAAATACAAAAACACTCATCCCGACGCGCTCAACAGCTTGTTTTACCTAGTATCAGAACTAACTACGTTAAAAATACGTTAGTATTATATAGGAGCACAACGTAAGTAGGTACATGAAATCTATAGTCACAAAGTTTATTTGATTAAGACATCTAGATAAGTTTTTCTAAATCTGCTGCGAAGTGCAACATCGTATCGCTTCGTATTATGGGTGTATGGTCCAAGTTACAAACTATCGTTAGAGACAAAAAATATAAAAGTTGATAGTTGATTATGTACCTACGTATTGTTTTGAAAAATATTAACTGAAAAATTGTCTTAGTGAGAAATAAAGATTGTAGAGAGGCGAGATGTATTGCCCCTCCAATCAAAGGGAGGATCCTCCAACCAGGCAAGTGTTTTTGCCTGGCGGGCTACGGCCCAACGGTTGATGTCAGGCGGTTGTATATACTCTAATCGCGCGGTAAACTCCACTTGCGCGATTCAGGATTTGCTCGACGTAGTTCTATGTAGCGCGCTAGATGTCGCTACATCACTCCCCTCCGAGACCGGAGGTCGATGATTTCTTCCGGAGACAGCGGTCAGTGCGTCAAGTGCTTGCCAGTGCCAGTGGCGCGTAATTGTTCCAGTGAGTCGGAACCGAATGCCGCGTAGTTAGCAGTGAGTCGGAACTGTGTTGCGGTTATGCTCCAGTGAGTCAGGGTGATGCTGCATAGTCCTCAGTGAGTCGAGGTGGTGCAGTGCTGCGTAGTGGCTGGCTGCTGCGTCGACCAGGAGAGACGGCCTCTGCTAGTTGACCGGTCGAAGTGCAGTGTGCTGTGCCAAGTCGCTGATGTCGGCTGAGGGTGCTGACCAGGCTACCAGGCTGCAGGGTTGCTGCAGGCGTGTGGTCAGGATGCCCGTTTGAAGCCGGGAGAGTGCTGGCTGGCTGTGTGACTCGCTGCTCGTTCGGATGCTGTTCGGGAGGGAAGGCGATGACGATGATGATGAAGCTGCTGGTCTTCGAAGGCTGCGCTGGTGTTCTGCTCGGGGTCACCACTGTAGAGAGGCGAGATGTATTGCCTCTCGAACCAAAGGGAGGATCCTCCAACCAGGCAGGTGTTTTTGTCTGGCGGGCTACGGCCCAACGGTGATGTCAGGCGGTTGTATATACACTAATCGCGCGGTAAAATCCACTTGCGCGATTCAGGATTTGCTTGACGTAGTTCTATGTAGCGCGCTAGATGTCGCTACAAGATCTTTAAACCGAAATCTCCTCGACAAGTCTATGTGAATAAATTCATATTCTTCTTCATCTTTATGCTTTTCATCGATATTATTTTTATTATATATACCCTCCTTTAAGCATTTATGAGAACACTTCTGAATACATTTCAGTTCGCAAGGTTTTGAAATGTCTAAATCTTCAAGGTCACATAGTTCGTCTAGAAGTTTTTTATCAGCATCGTTAGCGAAGGTTTTGAAAGCATCAGCAATAGGTCTGTATCCAGTACATCTGCACATATTCCCAGCAAAAGAATTTTCAATCTGGCTTAAAGTTAAGTTTCTGTTTTTGGATGCGTATAAACTGAAATAATATTTACTAGATTAATAGTATTTTTATGTAGATATACTGCAAAAAATTTATCTGAATTTTAAGGATCTCTTCTTAAAACCAGCTCACATAAACAAAATACCCAGCTAAGTAACGTAAATAATTTGTCCCGCTTATATTTTAAATGTGCTTAATGGAGGTTGTTTGACAATAAATCATCTATTTTGTGTGTATGTATGTTCACCATGGACTCCAAAACGGCCGTTTAATGATGTTATTTTGTAGTGATCCGGTATTGGCAGCATGTATTTGGCAGCCATCAGATAAAAAAAACAGAGTCAGCGGGTAAAACCGCGGGGCACAGCTAGTTAACGATAAAAATTGGCAATATCCTTTAATTTTCAACAATAACAATACTTGTAGATACTGGAACTTTACCGTACCTGTACATACTCATGACCCATCCAGGGGTACAGTAACCGCATTGGGTGCCGTTAAACTTGGCAAGTCTGGTCTGAATGTCATGGTAGCCCTTGATCCTGTTGCCGATGCCTTCGACCGTGGTCACCTCCCAGCCATGGCAGGATAGAACTGACACTAGGCACTGCAAGAGAACATATATTATTTGCTAGCGCCTACGTATTTGCAAGAGCAACTAGTCCCAATTTGCTGAAAACTAGTTTTTCATGTCTGTTAAAAAATCGTTTGTCATTGTTTGTAGTTATAGGTACAGTCATAGACATTTATTCTTTAATCATAATTCTAATGAACTACTAATATTGCCACTAGCTCGGCAAGTGGAGTCACTGGCCTTAACTATTTTATATCTCGATTTTTCTAAATGTTTTACTAGTTTGTAAATTTCATATATACCTAAGTATCTTTTGTGTATTGTATACTGCTATATTTTATGTTTAAGTATGAATTAATCTGTAACCTGTTACTGTACTGTACTGCACTATAATAAAATCTGAAATTTCGTAATATGAGTAAAGCGGCGGTAGCGGTAGCTTCGCTCATAATTATCAGCCAGATGCTGTCCACTGCTGGACCAAGGCCTCTTCATGCATCGTCCATTCGTTTCTGCTCTGGGCTACTCTAGACCATTTCTTTCCCGCTGCCTTCACTGTGTCATCGCTCCATCTAATCGGGGGTCGACCGACACTTCTACGACCGGTCCTCGGTTGCCAATCGAGGATCTTCCGACTCCACCTTCCGTCCTCTCTACGACATACCTACGTGTCCCGCCCATCTCCACTTGAGAGTAGCGGTTCTACGAGTGATGTCGGTTACTTTAGTTTGCCTTCGAGTTTCCGCGTTAAACCTAATAGCTAGGGCATTTTTTTAAAGTAGGTAAGCTGCTTGCTCGCCAAAGAGCGGTTGACTTGTAGAAACCACCGCCCGACCAGACCGTGGCCCTAGTAGCTCGTGCGCGTGTTTACCACTCGCGCGCCTCTGGTCAAATGCTGGACTACAGCCTTTCATGGTCGTGGCAAATGTCACGAACCCCATGGCTAGGGAAGGCAAGTCCCCTTTGCCGCCTCTCCAGGTCGCAGACGATCCATGGCAATTTCCTTTACAATAAAAAAGCTGCCTGCTATGTGGCTATTTTATGTACGAGTATTATTGGTCTTTTGCTCCAGAATCATCAAAGTCAAAAGTGTCTTTGCAATTGCTACAGTCGGTAACGAAGACACACTTTTTTACACTTGTCATTAAATTGTATTACATTCATTACAATGAGGGGTACATATTCAGTTGATTCCCAGGTTGGTTGTTGCTGAGTTTCCTAACAGGAAAATCTTAAGATCAACTGAAAAGATTATCATATGACGAGTTAAAGTACCTAATTTAAAACTCAAAGCTACACAGATTCTATGTACATACCTACTTAATAAAGTCCAACAACAATTTTCTTGAATATACACTACAAGATGAGGAAGATACAGTAAGGTAATGTCAAATTCAGTTTTTGTTTTAAGGTGGGATATAAAAAATATTTGGAGTGTTATTTAAAAAATCAAACATCAGTTAATGACACTATTGCGTGCTCCTTTTAAGACTCTGTTTTGTGCTTTCCATTAAACGGGACTAGGGTTAAGCGCAAGTCAACAAATTGTATTATATTATTTATATTGTTGCCTTGCACACTTATATGATACAAAGGTTGTCCATGAAACCTTTAAATGGATAAAATGGCAGAATACAGCTAACATTCAATTTTTTTCTAGAATTAATAAGAATCACTCACTTCTACATAATTATTAAACAAAGTCCCCCGCCGCGTCTGTCTGTTCGCGATAAACTCGGAACATTACTGAACGAATATCCATGCGGTTTTCACCAAAAGACAGAGTGATTTATGAGGAGGGTTTAGGCGTATAATATGTCATGGTTTTATGTAAATTGGTTGAAACATGACGATAATTGTGTACAACCGAGCGAAGCCGGGACGAGTTGCTAGATATTATTAAAGTAAATTATGGTAGTTCATAATGTTAAATATTAACATTAAAAATAAAAATATAATCATCGTCATTAAATATTTTAACGTTCTAGATGACCATTGTTAAAATAAGTTCTCATGTGTCTTTTTTTAAAATAAATTGTTTAAACCTATATATACATATATACATATATATTAAAAAAAAGCTTTCTAGCAATCTTGTTAACCCCTCGTACTAAGCTAAATGCTTGTATTACGATAGGTTTCACGTCGGTAGTGCAATGGGCGAGTTTCGAAACGGCAACCACATGATCGCAAGTCGGACGCCCTAGTCATTAGGCTACCGCCGCTTCCTATTATTCCTTTATTATGTACCGATAAGGCTCTGGCAATCCGCCAACTCGCATTGGACAAGCGCGGCGGGTCAAGGTCCAAACCTCCCATAAATTAAGTTATTTTTGTGAAGGAAAAATACGACCGCGGGCAGGATTCGAACCTGCGTCTTCTGGTTAAGTACACCAGACGCTATGACCGCTAAGCCACAGCGAGTCCCACCCGCCTAGTCGAAATTTGCCTTCTTCGTCTTTGAGGTGACGTTCACCTGACGTGCCGTCGTACAACATCGTACTTGCTGTAAAGCATGTCATGTTGGTTGAAAAGCATATTTTCAAAGGATGTCGCTAACGTCACATTTAAAAAATAAAATAAAAAAAACAATAATCTTTGCATGGAAAATGCCAAAAAATACAAAAAGGTACTCCCATACTGACTGCCTCGTTGGTCTAGTGGTCCCAATCGCGACTGCTACGCTAGAGGTCTCGGGTTCGATCCCCAGGTCGAGCAAAGTGTTATTGAGTTTTTCTATGAAATTCTTAGTAGCAGCTTGGAGTCTGGATTTGTGCCCGGTGAATGGCAATAGGCTCGCCCTCTATTACATGGGACCCAAACATACCGGCGAACTGTGGGTGAACATTAAGTACACCTCTGCCTAACCCTTCGGGGAATACAGGCGTGATGGTATGTTATGTTATGTGTACTCCCATAAATTATTATGAAAAGAGCACAAACCATCCCCAAGTGCCCCGGCAATCCTAGTAGCTGTGCTGACATTGACGGGTGTTACAGCACTGGCTCAGGGGCGAGAAGAATGTCCAGGTGGGATTGACCAACAGAACTGTCAAAAAACTTCGGTTATTACTGACTTGCCGGAGAAAGTGACAAACAGGAGGACTTGGAATGTTATGGTGGAGACCTTTTTCCAACAGAAGGACTGTAGGTTATCAAGAACAGATATTACCTATGTACAATTTAAGAATTAAAACCGTTTAAAGTTGTAAGTACCTATTTTTGAAATTGGCTAAATATGTCACAACATACGTGGAATCATCCAATGCTAGTTACGCGAATTTGCACTATCCCCGACGAGAAAGAAAGACGGAAATCGATTGCCATGGCATGTAAGAGTTGACCAGTCCCGACAGATGGGACCCTTTCACAAGTATGCCGTGTGTGAAAATGCACGATAGTTTCTACAGTAGATTAACTCACAGAATTAACAGCGAAGGTCTTGAGTACATTGTCGGGTGGCGCGGCTGCGCGTACGGCGACGACGCATGCGCCGCAACCTCCCTCATGGCACATCGCCTTTGTGCCGCGAAGTTCTGCCACATTCCGTATGAACTCGTTCAGGGATACGTCTGGACCGAGCTTACTGTCCACTGCAACGAAAGTAAATAAGTATTAATCTTCTATTCATAGATTACCTTCTAGGGTAGTAGAGTAGGTCTATCATCATCATCATCATCATCATCATCATCATCATATCAGCCTATTGCCGTCCACTGTTGAACGTAGGATTCCCCCAAAGAGCGCCGAGCGGAGTATTCAGTATATTGAATACTCCTGTCTCAGTTTCAAGATGGATCACATAATAATGTTATCATACCTAATTAATAAGGTTAGGACATAATGACAATTTATTATGTTACATTTTCTTGTTGAAAGATCTTTGTTTTCTGAATTGTTTCAGCAACATATTTGGGATACTTTTCAATTACTCAACAAAAAAAAGGATTATTGAAGTAACATCGAAAACAACTTTAGCCTTGCTTAATTTATTTCAATAGTGCTTATTTTAATTCTGTATTTCAATAATGTTTCTATATTTTTCATCGGCCTGTATTTCTTTAATTTGAAAAGAAACAGATACATGCCATCATCAATTTCAAAATAGATTTGTATGAATTTGTGATGTGATTTGGTTCGAGGACGCTTCTAATAATACTTAATGCTGATTCTCGAACGAATTGACATCTGTCAAGTACTTACTGTACTGTTATTATAGTTATTTTGTGGGAATTTGGCAATGCAAATAATATTACAAATTTTATATTTAAAATACCTAGCTGTATTCGGCCAGTTGCCTCAGCACACGCATATTTGAATGCAACGTTGTGTCAACATTTCAAGGCTTCCAAATAAATTAATATATATTTTAAACAAAGGAATAGGTATTTTGATTTATAATGATGCTGCTGATATGATGCTGCTATTGTTAATGAAAGATTAGGCTCGCTCCCTATTACTGGAACCTAAACAAACCGGCAAACTGTAGGTGTACATTAGTACACCTCTTCCTAACCCTTTGGGTATATAGGCATGTAAGTGTAAATCATGTAAATAAATAAAACAAAACTTACGTTCATACGGTGTCCCGTTGATTTTCATTTGCATTTTCGCCATGCTTGCGTATTGCACCTATAATAATATAAAATTTTACGTCCGGCCTCAAAAGCATACCTATTATTGGATTATAAATTGTATTTATACTTTTTGTATGAGACATCCACATTCAAGAGAAAGGCTATAGCATGCTATTTAGCATCCCGCTACGATCCTTAGGAGTGGGGTAAAGCGGGTGAAACCGCGGGCAACGTTCAAAATCATATGTTTCTGTTAATTTTAATAAATAAAATCAGTCACTATGATTTTGCTATGTAGGCATAAAATCATCAATTCAGATCATATAATCCAATAATATGCAAAAATCGATCTTGTTTATTGCCATCATTCAGCCAAATACTAATTAGTACATTACGTTTTTACGCATTTTTATTTTATTTGTTGGTTGGCCCACGGGCATGTTTTGCGTACGTTTTTTTTCTTTAAAAAAATTTTCTAGAAATTTGGGCACATTAGTAATAAGTATTTTTGTTATTCCTTCGTGCTAAGCTAAATGCTTGTGTTATGAGTGGGTTCACGTCGGTAGTGCAATGGGTGGGTTTCGAACCGGCAACTACAATACATACAACTACATGATCGCAAGTCCGACGCCCTAGCTATTCGGCTACCGCCGCGCCGCTTGAATTTGCACATATACTTAGTACTTATAAATATGACTTGAGTTAATTTGTTTTAACCTATTTCATTAGGACAAAGATATAAATACTGGAGGGGTATACTCCAGTCGATGTTATAACTTCACTATGTGAAAAATCTATTATTGTAAGTTTTTTGTTATTAAATTGACTTAAGTGTGTCATTAATTGTCAACTGCAGTGATAGCCCTGTGATATGACCATTGGACTGCCATGTCAAAGGTCTCAAGTTCAAATCCAAGGCACGCACCTCTGTCTTTTCGAAGTCATGTGCGTATTAATAATTAATTATCACGTGCTTAAACGGTGAAGGAAAACATCGTGAGGTAACCTGCATTCCTAAGAGATTTTCTTGCGAATGCGAAGTCTACCAACCCGCAGTAGGCTAGCGTGGTGGACTAGGTATAGCCTTATCCCTCTCGTTCTGAGAGGAGACCCGTGCCCAGCAGTGGGACAATGTAATGGGTTCATGATGATGATGAAGTGTGTCGTTGTTGGTTAACGCGTTCGCTATCGCATAATTGGTTAAATATTAACAGCTTTATAAATGTTAAATGAACTAGCATTGCGAATAAACCCATGGCCTATGTGTACGACTTCTCCTTTTTTTTATGTGACCGTATTTTTCAATGCGCGTCTGGACCGCATCCAACAAAGAGCGACTCGATTCGTCAACTGCCAAGATATTTCAAAACGGCTCGACCCCTTGGCACTGCGTAGAGATGTGGCCTCGCTCTGCATCTTCTATATATGGGGAGTGCTCCAAGGAATTGTTCGGATTGATCCCTGCTGCCAGTTTCCGCCATCGTTCTACGCGACAGCAGTTCCGTCCCCATCACATAGATGGTTGGCAGTCCACAACGGTGCGTTTCTCTAGAAACTTTCTGTCTCGCACATCTAAACTCTGGAATGAACTGTCGTCTGCAGTATTTTCGACCGAATACGACAAATCTTGAAGAAAAGAGCGTACTCCCTTTTAAAAGACCGTCAACGCATTTGTGACTCCTCTGGTGTTGCGGGTGAACATGGGCGGTCGTAATCGCTTACCATCAGGCGATCCGAGCACTTCTTTGGCTCTTATCCCATAAAAAAAATTAACGCTACTAATAAACACAGTAAAGACAAAATATTGATTTATTTTAGATCTGTTTCTCCTATTACTATATAATCTACTTTAATAACATAATCAGCCTGTAATGTTTAGAAGCCGCGGTAGCCTAATGAAAGAAAGAAAGAAATTTATTTGATGCAGGTTACACAACTTACGTAAATTACATTTCCGTTTATAAAATTCCTAAATGCATAAGTTTGTGTCTCGACGTTAATAAACTAATGGTTTAGGCGTTGGACTTGCGATCATGTGGTTGCCGGTTCCAACCCCACCCATTGCACTACCAACGTGAACCTACTCGTAACACAAGCATTTAGCTTAGCACGAGGGGTTAACAAGAATACTAGTAATGAGTTAGCTTTTATAAAAAATGTTATTGCTGGGACTCAGGCCTCCTCTCGGTGAGAGGGAGCGGGCCGTAATCTACCAACCGGGCGGTAGATGTCACACGATGTTTTGCCTTCACCGTTTTGGGAGCAGAGGTGATTTTAACACAAAGTAAAGCGCATGCATGAGTTCGAAGCTACGACTTACAACGCGTAAGTCGCGGCTGTTACCTCTGGGCCACCACCGCACTTTAAGGATATTTAGATAATTATGGTCATGCAATTCTTTTATAACTACAAAATTAAAAAAAAAATAAAAACCCCCGACATTTGCTTTTCGATTTTCATCAAACATAGCTAAGAACACTCCCGACTAATTCACCTTTCAAACAAAAAAAAACTAAATCCAAATCGGTCCATCCGTTCAGGAGCTACGATGCCACAGACAGACACACACACAGCCACGTCAAACTTATAACACCCCGCCGTTTTTGCGTTGAGGGTTAATAAAAACGGAGTTTGGATGTGTCAGGCGGTAAATAATCCGAATTTAAGATTGGTTTAGACTTATTCGTTCGCCAGTTACATATTCAAATTCCTTTGTAGGTACCTACTCACACAATTTACTATATCTAATAAAGGATGCGGACTTGTGAATATACAGTAATTGCTGTGAAGTTGACTGCCTCATTAGTCTAGTGGTTTTAAGCGCGACTGCTACGCTAGAGGTCTTGGGTTCGATCCCCAGGTTGAGCAGTGTTATTGGGTTTTTTCTATGGAATTCTCAGTGGCAGCTTCGAGTTTGGGTTTATGCCCGGTTAGAGGCAGAAGGCTAGCCCTCCTATTACATGGGACTTAAACATACCGGCGAAGTGTGGGTGTACATAGTACACCTCTGCCTAACACTTCGGGGAATACAGACGTGATGGTATGTTGCTGTCAATATTTGGAGGGCAAGCCTGTGAAATTATGAGACCTCAAGTTAACGACCATCAGGCGGTAGTTTAGACTGACATTCCATTGTAAACAATTCAAGGCCAGCCTATACTAGTAACGTATATATGGTAGGTACTCGTATAGCTTTATGTATAATCGTGCGTACTAATTTGTCATCTTGTAACAATAAAATAAAGCATTTCAAAAAACAATTGTGGTTCCCTTGTATTCAAATGAAACATATACGTACCTATGTACATATATTTTAGTTGTGTTCCCAGTCTTGCAAAATTTTGAAAGTTTTCCTAGGTCATCATAAAAATTTTATTAATAACTAGCTTTTGCCCGCGACTTTGTCCGCGTGGAATAGTTTTGCCCCAATCCCGTAGAAATTTCCGAAAATATCGTTATAATTTAAAGCCTATATGTTATTCTGATGTATAGACAATAATACTGTAAAGTTTCATCAAAATCCGTTCAGTAGTTTTTGCGTGAAAGAGTAACAAACATCCATCCATCCATCCATCCATCCATCCATCCATCCATCCATCCATCCTCACAAACTTTCACATTTATAATATTATATATAGTAGGATAGGATAGGAAGTAGGATAGGATAGGAAAGGAAGTAGGATAAAGCCTATATGTTATTCTGATGTATAAACAATAATACTGTAAAGTTTCATCAAAATCCGTTCAGTAGTTTTTGCGTGAAAGAGTAACAAACATCCATCCATCCTCACAAACTTTCACATTTATAATATTAGTAGGATAGGATAGTAGGAAGTAGGATAGTAGGATTAATTATTTTTTCTACAAGTATGAGCAACTGCCGAAAAATTCAAAACAAATGTGTGATCATAAAAACATTAATATATTATGTATATATTTTTTAAATATTTGTTTAATTAAAATGTGATAGCTATTATTATAAAAATAAAAACAAAAGTACTTACGTGAGCTTGCCCATAAAACAATATGATTTTACTTATGTAGGTCTGTTATATTTACTGCAGTCAAATTATTATTGTCAAATTATTATTATTATTAGCTGCAATTATTTTTAAATGTGAAAAAAATTTACATGAACGAGAAACAAAATATTAATGAAGACGCGGTGTTACACAATAGTTGCTAGATAACACGTCTTTATTCAAAAACTGCTCGTAATTAACTAACTCACTTCGTCCTTACTAATTTCGATATTTTGTTTAAAAAATACTTGTGTTAGTGATGTTATCTGCAAGCTGCAGTTCGAAATAGCTCAGTTCAAATAAGCAAAGTAGTGCAATTCAGCTGTTATGTGCTGTTACAGAGTGCATATTTTTGTTTTATAATAATAATAAACTTTATTTGCAATAAAATTTGGTAGGTACAGTCGCCAGCAGGTCAAAGTATACAAAACTGTCAAATTTCTCCAAATGATCTTAAACCTTAAATTGTTGAAAATAAAGTTCAAAATCAACTGAGAAAATTTTACATTTTGTGGAAACTTGATGTGCTGGCCACCGTACATAAGATGTTACATGTGGTAGTAGAGACACACATCTTTGTCATAATAATGACATGCAAATAGTAAATAAAGCTATAGTTAATAATTATAATTGTTAAACCAAACCGCAAATTTATGTAAACCTCGAACATTAAGTAGATAAATATTGTTGTCAAAACCGGTTAAACCGGCGCGCTTATCCGCTGCCTCATTGTCTATCCGGCGACTGAAAAAGAGCTCATGGATATTTAATGTTCACATCATTAGGTATTTTGTTTAGAACATTCAGCATGGAAGATGAATTTATGGCGACACAAAAATAAATGAATATCAAACAACGATATATTTATGACACGTGTGTATCTTAGCAAAAGTATTCACAGAAACATAGCACTTACCCAATTGAAACAAATTAGCCAACGTAGCGCACTCCCACACGGCGAGCTAGCTTACTAGTTTAACCAAAAATCAGAACAAACTATGGCAAAAAGAATGCTTATATTTCAGGGAGCACAACTACATTCACTCATAAGAAAAGTAAACCCATTGCATGAAAATGCATTACATGGGTAATTAATGAACTCATCAAGCGCCATATTGTAGATACAATGCAAAATCTAATGTTTCGCCCTCATGACGCAACTAAGTACGTGCGTCAGAGAATTAATTAATAACTGTTCTGATTTGTAACTGACGACGACAAACTTATTAGTAGGTAGTTTTAAGATTTTAGTGTTGTTCTCAAGTACCTAAGTGACATTAATGTTTTATTGAGAATAAAGTTTCTTTAAAACTGTAAATTAATATGAACCGTGATGATTTTAAAGATGAAATTAAACTGCACAGGTAGGCGGATTCCCCAAGTCAGCTACCCGCAGTCCACACAATAGTGATAACCGGTTGCGTTGTTGAGCCTATTTAAGGAAAAAGGAGGGCCAGGATTTTCTCCATTTCCAATTGGGAATTGGCCCTCCGGCCGACGCTCAATACTCGCTTTACGAAACGCAACAAAGTATGCATACTGCTCGAGTAGCGATATTCTGTGCTTCCCGGTCGTGCCGCCCCATTCATGCTGGCATCTGCTTCAGTCGGAGACAGAGATCACCATGCGGCCTCTTCAGCAACTCTCTCATGTCGGGCTTCTTGACCATCATCATGTGCCCTAGCAGGGTCATATCTATCTTTTGTCGAAACGTCTATAAGCGCCTTCGCATTTGCAACAGCAATTAGTCACAAATTGTCAAAACCTAGTTTTGTATTTCTGTTAAAAGTTATATTGTTATTGAAATGAAATGAAACTTATTTCTGTAAATAGATCTTTTATGACACCTACGTCGAAACAAACTACTTGGATTTCTATTATTATATTTATTTTGTAGTACTATTAACCCGTCAAGCGGCATATTGTAGACACAATGCAAAATCTATTGTTATGTCCTCATGAGGAAACTGTATGCATTGACGGGTCATACTTATTATTAGTAAAGTATGTAGTAGTATTAAACTTATTTCAGTTTGAAGTGTTCCAATTTATGTCCCACAGCCATGAAGATATTTTCTACTGTGCATGGGTTTTCTGTAAATAAAATATATATGGTAGTTAATTAAAAATGAGGCTCTTTATACCTATAAAGTAGATTTGTTTATAACTGTGCTAATAGGTAGCAGTGAGGTTTGACTGTGATCTTTACAGTTGATTTAATATATGTTGTACTCTATGGGTTGAAAAGACTAGAAGATGTCAACTTTCAATTTTAATGAGCAGTTTGAATGCTACGATCTTAATTCTTGAATAGTAGATATTTAATCACTTGTCCCTACAGACTTTGATATGGGTACCTACCTATATCAAACCATACGTCGTCATAGCCGGCGTCCAGCCGCGCCGCACGTATCGCTTCCCGTGCCGCGTGAGTGAACACTGTGGCTAGGCAGAATGACGGCTCGCCAGTTGCTGCGGACAAATAGTAATTAATACCTACACTTCGACAGTGGAAAAGTGAAAATGCTAAAGCGCCATTTTGGCAACTTTACAGGAGAAAGGTAAAAAAAAATAACTATAAATTAGCGATAAAAATCAAAAATGAGGAAGTATTTCATTGAAACTGTAAGTAAATACAAAAGTACATGCTATCTAAATAAATATCGATCAACAAGGATTACATGGATATTTTTTTACTTTTTTAACTTTAATAATATATTAAGAATAAACTCGACAAAAAATATCGAATCATAACGTTGCTTAATTTTTATTATTTTTTAGCATTAAATATTGCGAAATTTTAAGGCAACATCGTTCGACATTGAACTACCTGTAAAGGCAGTCGTGTTGGTTGAAAGACATAGTAATGTCTTCAATAGATGGTGCCGACGTCGCCTCAAGACGTAGAAGGTGGAAGAGAAATTCGACATCACAGGCAGTGGTCTCGGTAGCTTAGTTGGCAAAGCGTCTGGTGTACTTAACCAGAGAGACGCAGGTTCAAACCCTGCCTGAGATCGAATTTTTCTTTCACTAGAAATTTTCTTTAATTAGAAAATTCATTTCTTTGTGAAAATTTCGCAATATTTAATGCTAAAAAATAATAAAAATTAAGCATAATACGGTAAGGCAACATCGTTCGACATTGAACTACCTGTAAAGGCAGTCGTGTTGGTTGAAAGACATAGTAATGTCTTCAATAGATGGTGCCGACGTCGCCTCAAGACGTAGAAGGTGGAAGAGAAATTCGACATCACAGGCAGTGGTCTCGGTAGCTTAGTTGGCAAAGCGTCTGGTGTACTTAACCAGAGAGACGCAGGTTCAAACCCTGCCTGAGATCGAATTTTTCTTTCACTAGAAATTTTCTTTAATTAGAAAATTCATTTCTTTGTGAAAATTTCGCAATATTTAATGCTAAAAAATAATAAAAATTAAGCATAATACGGTAAGGCAACATCGTTCGACATTGAACTACCTGTAAAGGCAGTCGTGTTGGTTGAAAGACATAGTAATGTCTTCAATAGATGGTGCCGACGTCGCCTCAAGACGTAGAAGGTGGAAGAGAAATTCGACATCACAGGCAGTGGTCTCGGTAGCTTAGTTGGCAAAGCGTCTGGTGTACTTAACCAGAGAGACGCAGGTTCAAACCCTGCCTGAGATCGAATTTTTCTTTCACTAGAAATTTTCTTTAATTAGAAAATTCATTTCTTTGTGAAAATTTCGCAATATTTAATGCTAAAAAATAATAAAAATTAAGCATAATACGGTAAGGCAACATCGTTCGACATTGAACTACCTGTAAAGGCAGTCGTGTTGGTTGAAAGACATAGTAATGTCTTCAATAGATGGTGCCGACGTCGCCTCAAGACGTAGAAGGTGGAAGAGAAATTCGACATCACAGGCAGTGGTCTCGGTAGCTTAGTTGGCAAAGCGTCTGGTGTACTTAACCAGAGAGACGCAGGTTCAAACCCTGCCTGAGATCGAATTTTTCTTTCACTAGAAATTTTCTTTAATTAGAAGAATCATAACGTTTCTCAGTTCTCTGAACTTTAGTACTCTCTACAAAATGGCAACAATTATATAAAGTTAGCCGCGACATCTAACAAAATTTTAGGTATATTTGTAAAGAAAAAAGGCCCAATTATGTTAACATTACAAGCTTAGGTAACTCAGATGAGACGAGTCATAATCTTCACTTACCTTTAGATTGTAATACGCCAAATTCATTTCTAGCATTTCGACGGAAGTAAATCCTCATGTCAGATGGAATGTCTTTGATCCCGGGGATCTTATAAGTCCAGGTTCTGTCTGTCAGTAGTTTCCCAGTAGAACCGTCGTAGACTAACTTCTCTGCTGTCCAGTAACCCAGACCCATGATGAAGGCACCTTCAATCTGTGATGTTTGAGTACAATTTTATAGAAAAAAAAATTTAAAGGAAACTTAACTTACTGTTTTATTTGACCTCCAACAAGAAGTACACCTTACACCTACAATGTACATACCAATTATACATAGAATATTTGAAGTTGCCGAAGTTGAAGTTGAAGAAGAATATTTAAAACTTAAACACTAAGATTAAATTAAATTGAAACAGTATCTTAAATGCAAATAGTAGATAAAAGATTATAACAATATTTAAAGAGAAAACAAAATTGAGATTGTAACATTAATTAAACAATTTATTTTCGGCTTCAAAGCAAAATAACCCTTATTTTATATGCACCAGGAAGACAAATTGTTCTTTAATTGAAAACTGTTAACTGAATAAGCCGTGTTTGTCATATTATATTCTATATTCTACTAACCTGAGCAACATCTATTTCAGGACTCAAACTTCTACCAGTATCTTCCAAAATATCAACCCTTAAAATGTCATGATTTCCCGTCAATATATCCAATTCTAATTCTAGTATACCAACAGCATATACATCGTACGACTTCCCATCATTAAGGTTAGAGAACGTGGCAATAGCTTGAAGATCTACTCCAGAATCAAAAGCTGCAACTATCAGTTCTTCCCATGTTGGCTTGTTCATCTTCTCTCTTAGAGGTTGTAGCCTGTTGTTGATCGTCTCACAAGCTTTCATCGTAGCAAATGCTACACATTCACTACCAATACTTCCTCCAGTGACAATAGCGTTTGGTGACGTGAAACTAGAACTAGCTTTAACACTGACTTTCTCCAAAGGTATGCCTAGCATGTAAGCGCAAACTTGAGCTGCTTTAGTATTGAGACCTTGGCCCATCTCGATACCTCCATGGATGATTGTAACTGAGCCATCTCCATGGTATACTGATACTATGGCATTATAATTTCCCGTATAAAATATATCGACAGTCAATGGAATAAGTTTTATGGCACGTTTTCTCCATCGATTGTTTTTATTAAACACTTCAACTTGATGCCTTCGGTCATCAAAGTTTGCGTCTTTCTGTAATTGGCTTATCATCTCTGGGATTGGATTGTTTTCTGGTACCATGTTCAACAGTCTTACTTCTATTGGATCTTTTCGAACACTAAACGCTATTCTCTCCATCATGTATTCTATCATAGCGACACCTTCAGTTGAAACTGCAAAATAATTAAAATAGAGATCAAACTTTTTGCAATAGCTAGGATAGTTTTTGCGTTTGAACCAAAAGAAAAAAAACTTCTACATATTAAAAAAATGTGATATGAACATATAATAAAAAAAAACCAACAACAGAACTTAAAAACTGCGATTAATTAACTATTTTTAATCACTTACATGGAGCTCTACACCAAGTATTGGAAGCTTTATCCGTCAAAATACTGTTGGACGAGATATACCACCGCTTCGGATTATAGCAGTTATGAAAATGTTTGAGCGTCAGGCCCGTCAAAGTTTCATTGTAATTACAGCCTGCGTCTTGGTAAAACGTATTCTTGAGGTACTGGATTTCACCTTCCGTATTCATTCCGATCTGAGAATTTATATAGATTTGAAACATAACATTAAAACCAGTAAGTGCAGCCTTTACGGATCCTCATTATTATCAAGGTGAAGTTAAAGCTTAAATACTGTCGTACTTTAAGTTAACTTTGTTAGTTTTCATTGCTGTTAAAAGTAGATCCCATAGTGGTTTCAACATTACAATATTTACACATTACCTATGGTGATTTTTAATTTTCACAATGTTACCTTCTTGCAAATAATTCGCATAGGAATGTCAACAAATTCGCCCGTTTTAATTTTTAGGTGAATTCAACATTCTGCAGTAATATAATATTGAAAGTACTCCTCTTCTACCACGCTTTACATTTGGTGGGTGTGGAGCGCCAGAGACCCAATTTTTACGGTAGGCTTGGTAATGTTATTATTTTTTCATCATTATTTAGACACTGCTAAGAGTCTGGCACAGTCTATCAGCGGCCGTTGCCATTTTATATTGGGTTAGGTGATTGTGAATAATATATTTTACCTCAAAATTACTTTTTGTAGGAACTCTTTTGCCAATCGACCGCATGTTTGTCTGCAAAGGTAATATCATTCTGCAGGTCCTGTTCAGAAGGTGAGTGACTAATGCGGCTGAGCAAGCAACTTGAACAGAACGAGTGATTTTGCCCCCGTAGGCACCGCCCAACCGACGAACAATCACGTTTATACTAAAACAGGACATTAAAATTAAAAACTTCAAAGATTAAAAAATAATTCATGCGGCATATTTCACCTACCAAATATATATTTGCATAATTTTATAAAGCTTTTAGAAAATGAAAGGAGTTTTTTTTAAACTCACCTGTTGACGGGTACTTTCAAGGACTGAGCAATAGCAACGTTAGTCAGATCAAGCCACTGAGTCGACGAATACACTTCCATTCCATCTTCAGTAGGTTTCACAACACAAGTTTGAGGTTCCATGTAATAATGGTACTGATCTTCCATTTCTAGTTGCCCATAAATTACGGTTTTAACATCATTACCGACATCTGTTGGTTCTATTGTCTGATCGTGTCTCAACCTTTTATTTTTTTCAGGGGATTTTAAGACTTGATCTATAGTTAATAAAGGTCTATTCTTACTAACTGACGCGTATCGTATTTTAACCAATTTAGCCGCTTTATTGGCAGTTTTTTCTCTATCTGCTACAATAATTCCAGCTGGTTGCCCGTGGAATTTGACTTGCTTGTTACATAAAATTTCTTCCTTATCATCTATAAAAGGAATGTTCGTGGGGGTGAATACATTGTCACCTGGAATGTCTTTTGCAGTATAGAAGGCGATGACTCCCGGCAATTTCTGGAAATATTCATAGTTCAAAGAGTTTAGGTAAAAAATAGATCTATAATAAATATAAATTGTCAATTACTTAGTTACTTTTTTTGCATTCTAAAATGTGATTATAGTTTCTTGTAATAATTAAGTGTTACTTTTTATGAAAAAAAAAAATAAACAAAATAATAGCACTCTCACTCACAAATGCTTCCGAAGTATCGAAATCGTTGATAATGCTACCTGGAACCTCATCAGCGGTAACAAAGGCAGCAAATACTTCTTTGGCTTGTGCTGGCATATCATTAGCAAATGTAGCTTCTCCACTGCACTGGACTAAAGCTTCAAGTTTGGGTACAGGCTGGTTTAATGGCCAAATACTTTTATCTGTTTCAAAGGATTGCATGCCTTTTGATTGTTGGCGTTTGATAGCATCACCTCCTGATTTGTAGCTTGGATTCATTCTGTTATTTGGACAGAGACTGAGGATTGCCTGAAAACATTATAATTTTCTTTTTTGCTAAACTAAAGTAAAATTATAATTATTGACTATACAACTGTTCTAATCCTTTCTATTATCGTAATTCTGTTCATAATTCGAAGCAATAAGTTGTTACGCTAAATACTCCAAGAATCTTGAATGCCAAGATCATAATTGAATCTTTAATTTTTAATGGCATCCATAACTATTACCAACCTTGTAATATAAAGACACAGCTAACATCTTCCTGTAAGCCGCTGAAGGTTCAGGTGGCGCTTCCTCGGGCTTGATCTCTGCGTACAAAGTCTTCAAAGCCAATTGTAATGTGTCGTCAGTATAAGGATCCTTTCCGATCAAAACCTGTTCAGTTTGCGAGGCATGTATGAATGAAGCGGAAATGCTACCGTACACTATTGAAGCCTTTTCTAGTAAGTTGGAATTTTGTTTGAACCTAAACAAAAATCCTGCGTTGACCACTGCGTGTGCGTTTTGTGATCGAGGCATAATCTGGAAAATACAATACTTAATGCTAGAGGTAATCTATATTAAGAAATTTATGTACTCAACTATTTAAACTGTTAAATACATATTTAGCTTACAACATAAAATAAAAATAAGAGACTAGAAAAAGAAAAAGATAGGCATCGAAGTATCGGCAGCGTGCCCAAGAAACTAGCAGTATTGTCATGTTGAATGGCAATGTTTATACGTTCCCCAAGACACAAGTCAGCCAGACGGCTGGCTTGTGTCTCGCGAAGTGTCGACCAGTGTCCTAGGAATTTCCTTGTAAAGAAGGCGAGCATCGGACCCCATGACAAGAGGGTTCCAATGGTGATATTTTTTTAACCGAATTTAAATGTAGTAATAGTACTTTTTTTTCACCAAGCTTTTATAGACCGTCATATTGGATTTACAATGACGTCAATTAGCCAATCATGCATTGTCATCTTTAGTGTAAATATGCATATTTTCAACTCAATCGATTGAGGATAACTGCTTTCAAATTCAGTAACAAGATTTGACCCGAACAAACATACCTACATTAATTGTAAGTTACATAAAAACTTGTAGAAAGAAGAATTTCTGAATTGGAGTGTGTTTTTTATTATTATGAACGTTGCATTTCCCTTTCAGATATATTCTATCTATTATTCATATCTAATAGTTTTGTTCTATATTGTATGGTATTCATGGATTAAGAGTGGACTTAAGATGTACTATACCTTGTAAGTCTTTACGGAACAGCAATGTGATAAGGGTGGCAACATTACATTTTTTATAATTTTTCCTTGCATCGATATTTTAAGAAACTCAGGCATCGTTAATTTCACTTCTCTGTTTACTCCTTCCGCTGTAAAATATTTTAATAGGCAAATAAGTAAGAGGTAGGTGCGTAATATATGCAGTTGTTTAAAAACTTTGTCAATAAAATTCGCAATTGGTTCTGTATGCGTTTGCACAGTAAACTTTTAATTTTAAAAATTTCTCTTACCGATAGTTATCATTGCTCCTACTGTCTCAAAAAGTAAAAAGACATCTGATTGGAATTCGTTGTTGAAATATTTTAAGTAGAGGTTGCCTCCTATGGTGCCGATCTGAAACATTATCATCCCATTATAAAAAGGAATACAGAAAATTACACTTCTTTTTTATTTCTTAAGTTTTTTACATTCGATCTTTGGAGATACCCAGCCAAACTCTTAATAAAAACAGTTGATAATCTACGGAGGTATATTCAACTACCGAAATAATTATCTTCGCCGTGGTCGTAGAGTGATTCATAACTGCCTTGCCCCGGCTTCACAGTATCCGTTCTAATCTAGAATACAGATTTTCATTTCCTCATAAACTTATTATTATAATACTATACCACCAATATCACTTACATTTCTCACAGGAATATGAGCAACTAAATCCATGTGATCGTAGAATTGTTTTAAATACGAAAATTCTTCTCTCTCAGCGGACAATTTTAGGAAAAGCTCCATCATCTCTGACAGTGGCATGCCAGCTCCTAGTATTAGGTTCACATCAATCGTATAGCCTTTTATTTCAGCCACGTTGAATATATCTATCACATTTGTTGGATAATCTGTTACGTGGTAGACACCTAGAAAAACAAAATTGTGCTATAAAAACAAATGTTTTAAACTTTGCCGGTCTCTAGAAATAGTACATCTATAGAGAAGTTCCGTGTCAAGAAAAACTATTGGTAATGTTATTCACTTATTTTTTTTATTGTACGTTCAGATCCGATGTAAATAGAACGGTCACCCATCCATTGCCTGACCGCAGCAAGGACATCTTAATCTTGCACCATTAATGCCTTGCTATTACTCGGAGTCACTCTGATTATCTGATGTTTTTATTTGTTTGTAAACATTGAGACATATTTTTTAATTAGGTTTTGTATACAATGTTTCGTTGCGTATCTATATTATTACGTAATCAATAATGGTTTATAGTGCGCAATTTGGTCATTACTGGTATACAAAATAAACAATGTACTTAATTACTTCTAGTACAATCAAGTTGCTAGTAGAAACATGACTTGGCATCTTACTAAGGACAAGAAGATAAAAAATTCCGTAGACAGCGTTATTAAAAAACGTATACTTTTTTTATTGGTTTCATATATTTGATTTAATAATAACCAAGTGTTTTTATCAAGTACTACGATACCTATTCTTTGGCATATAAATTTATAACCTAACTTCACTTCATATATAAGTATTTCTGTGAATATATTTTTATGTTTTTTAAAGTCAAACGTTTTTGAATGTCAAAAACTACTTGCACGGGTTCAAATAGAAGATCATACGGAGAAGAGCCGGCAAGGAACTCCAAAGAGTTTACAATGCTGAGCTAACAATGTGATAATTATGCAATACGTATGATGTGAAAGATAAGCATAATTAACATCAATACAGGTAAAGACAAACTGAGTCCACGTAGGTATCTATGCAAGGTGGAACAGTTGGTGTACACACTTGTCCCGCGTACACTGCGCATGTTGACGTCAGACTGATATGTAATTTCTTCTGGTGGTATAGTATACTAGAAACACACTGGTCTTGCGCATGGGATGGTGTCTGATATCCCCTCCGCCCTAACACGACGATCTGAATTGACAGATCTCACCAGCGTTACGTATGATAAGTATGATTCTGACTCAAATGCTTTGATATAAATTCAAGATTCTAGATGTCATAATGCGTTGCATACGTGGGCTCAGTATGTCCTTACCTTAATTGTCTTCTAGGAAAGAAAAAAGGAAAATTATTGCCATGGCATGCAATGCTGGCCAGTCCCGATAGACAGCACGGACGTTTACTAGTATGACGTATCTGTTAGCGTTATTCGACTTAACCATAATTTAAGATACAATGAGTAAGAGTTTTTAGTAAACATGCAGACTCTACAATCTAAGCAACCAGCATGTTTCAAGTACCAGATTGGCGTGTGAGTCTGACGATTCTATGCCGAAATTGTATATGAAACTAGGTCTTATCTCGACTTCTAGACAGCTTATCAAGATGATACAAGCACCAAATCTTTTGTTAGACCTCCAGCAACACAACTGTGTCAACCGGATCCAGTACAATGCAGTATTTTTGCGTGAGGCGTGTACATACATACAGACCGACAAATATTTAAAAAAATATCGTTTTGGCTTCTGTTGCTCTAACGAAGACGCACGGTATTTTAATATACATTAACATACATTTAATACTCACCTTGACCAGTATTCCCGGCTATCAGTTTATAATCCCCACTACCCATAGCTTTAAATACATCATTCAAATTGTAAACTTTATACCATTTGTGCATTCCAGTTTCAGTTATTATCATATTATCATCACTTATGTGAATAAATTCATTTTCTTCTTCATCTTCATTGTTCTTATCATTATGTATTTTATTATTAATACCACCATTATAGGAACATTTATTTCTATGAGTACACTTTTGAACACATTCCAGTCCGCAAGGTTTTATAATGTCTAAGTCTTCAAGGTCACATAGTTTTTCTAGAAGTTTTTGATCAGCATCGGTAGCGAAGGTTTTGAAAGCGTCAGCAATAGGTCTGTATCCAGTACATCTGCACATATTCCCAGCAAACGAATTCTCAACCTCTCTTGACGAGAGGTTTTTGTTTTTGGATTTGTATAGACTGGAATAATATTATCATTGATGTAGATTTTTGTAGATACTGAAATCTCTACAGAAATTATTTCAACTTATGCTACAGCTTATTACTTCTTCCTCTCATTCCTTTATAAACTAGATATTGTTTGAGTAGATACGTAAGTGAAGTTATAGGTAATAGATAATATAATGTACCCTTACAGTAAGTTGAAATAACTTACTGGCAGCATTAAAAAACGTTAGTTATAAGTTTGAAAAGATATTCCTGAATAAATGTGGTGAAGTGTTACATTAACAAGTCCGCTAGATTTGTATTTTAGTGCAAGTAAAAAATATTATGATGTACCTTCTTTGTACTTGTAAATTGTGTACTTTTACCTTATTATAGGTAGGTACTCCTTAAAACATTCCGAAGACATTTGAGCAATAAACGATCTGTAGCGAATATCTTAAATTCATATTTTTACGATATCATAAAAATTTGTATTCATTCGACGTCTTTCGTAAGAAAGGAAAATATAATACAGAAATGCTTTTGTCTAACTCCTTGTATAAAACCTGAATTCCTTTTTAATGATACATAATAATACCTATTTAGTTTTGACGTCGCGTCGCGTCGGTAGAAAATAATGAACTAATTGACATAATTTGAGAAAAAAAGGTTTGCTACTAGATTATGTTCCCTCGTCTTAGAAGATAATACACTATCAATATCACATATCGTGATAAATTGATAACCTCGAAAAAATCACAAATCTAAACGATATTACTACCATAATTATATTGTAAAGATTAATATTAATATTTGTAGGTACTCATAGCAACCTTAGCAAAATACATTTTTCTGTACCTGTACATATTCATGACCCATCCAGGGGTACAGTAACCGCATTGGGTGCCGTTAAACTTGGCAAGCCTGGTCTGAATGTCATGGTAGCCCTTGATTCTGTTGCCGATGCCTTCGACCGTGGTCACCTCCCAGCCATGGCAGGATAGAACTGACACTAGGCACTGAGAAAATAAAAAAATAACACTTTCCATCAAACCATCAAGCTTGTTTTTCCCAAAAGGTTAGGCAATTGTGTACTTGCGACTAGTCGGCGGACTACCCGCAGGCACGCGGGGTTGTTGGATGCCGGCGGCAGTTCGGTTAGTGGTTCGAAATGGATCCCGACACAAAGTTTGCGGCATGTTAGTCTGAAAGCCGGCGGCATGTGTGGATGTACCACCATATGTACACCTACATTTCGCCTGTACGCTTAGGTCAATATTAAAAAAAACTTAGTTTTGACATTTTATGCTCACGTCCTAAGGATAGCCTTATGTTGAATAGCATTTTTGAAAACTTTAGGGGTTTATGTAGCCACATTAAGCATTTCCTCTGGAATTAATTCATATTTGGAACCCATAACGGCGCCATAACAATTTTCAAATGTGAACCATAATATTTTTAGCCCAGTAGTTTTTTTTCCCAGATTAATTGTTTGAAGTGAGTTTAATTTGTAAAAAAAGTTGTTTTTCGTTCTACGGGTAGGTAGGTAATAATAATTACTTGAGCTAACTATAAATGATTATAGATTTTAGAGGTGAAACATGAACGAGATTGAACTTTTGAACTTTTCAAAAGTCAAGGCTAGGCAGGTTTATAACGTGACTGTGCAATAATGAAAAATTGTGTTCATAAATTCGCACGTCACTTTTTTATTATATGACCAACGCATAGTAAAAAAGTTGACGATTACGAGTGGGCCCACGTCGGTAGTGCAATTTGCTGATCATTATAATACATCTTTAACTTATAGTTGTTCTACACGTGTTATTTCCGCATTTCAAAGCACTTTTTTGTATAAAAGAAAGCCTATATCCTTCTCCGAAGACCAATCTGTTTGTGAATCAAAATTCATAAAACTTTGATCAGCATAAAATGGATCAGATCGGATCTTGAGGCTTGACAATCTTAGAAAATTGTATTTAAAATTTTGCATTTGAGCTTTTTACTTGCGATTCTTCTTACAAAAACTCAAGCTTTCGAAAGTTTGAGATTTTTTATTGAGGTACTGGGCATTTACTCGTCAGAGTTCTTCCGCAAACTATACTCTATTAAGTTAAACTTATCGTTATTTGAATGTAAATGTTTAATAAGCTTCGTTATTTCCCGATAAGTGCAACGGAATATGATCCTATTTACCAATAAAAGAAGGTTTTTCCTGGAAAATGCTATCATGCCAACACAGTAACTGTATTTTATTTTGTTTATGGTATAGTCTTTTGCCTCTTAGATATATACATATAAACATAAACTGCTGCTCGTTAGTCGAGCTAAAACTAAAACGGCTTGACCGATTTGGCTAATTTGGGTATTCAAATATTTATGGAAGTCCAGGGAATATTTAAACGATAAAAATATGGAAAAACTGGACCCGATAGATGGCGCTGCAATCGAGTTCGGGCAGAACAACGTTCGCAAGGTCCACTAGTATTCCTAGTGACATCTTTTTTTATGGGATAACTAGGCAAACGAGTAGGCAACCCACTTGACGGTAAGTAGTCGTCACCGCCCATAGATATTTGCAATACCAAAGAAGTTGCAGATGCGTTGCCAAGCCTATATAAGGAAAAGGGAGGGGAAGGAGGAAAGGAGA